>VXAX01000026.1:685524-829185 GCA_013399835.1 Leptocoma aspasia | reverse complement strand
TTCTGACCGGTTCAAACTGGTTCCAACTGGTTCAGACCGGTTCATACCGGTTCAAAGTGGTTCAAACCGCGTCCGACCGGTTCTGAGTGGTTCAAACCGGTTTGAACCGGTTATGACAGGTTCCGACCTGTTCCGACCGGTTCCGACGAGTTCTGACCGGTTCAAACCGGTTCCGACCGGTTCCGACCGGTTCCGACCGGTTCCGACCGGTTCCGACCGGTTCCGACCGGTTCCGACCGGTTCCGACCGGTTCAAACCAGTTCAAACCGGTTCAAAAAATACTGCTCTTCAAAATGCGTTATCAAAGGATGTGCATTTAAATGTTCAGTCACAGAGTCTTTTCTTTGCCGTGGTAATTTTGTAGAAATTCGGGTGACAATCACTGCTTTCCTCTGGAGAAGGACTCGGAGCATTTTGTTGGTGTCTTTTTCTGAATTGCTGTCTGGAGGTGCCTTTTTATCTTTGTTGACTGTTCCGAGAATCTCAGGTGAGCAGATTCCTGAACAGCAGCTGCGTCAGACGCTCCAGCTGGGCACGATGACAGCCCAGGGACAGTGACCTAGTTTGAGCTGTCTGCAGGGGAAGGTGTGTCAGGGATTCAGGGGTGTTGTAAGGCTAACAACAGCCATGGAGCTGGGGGTGCCAGGGATTTCCCATTACATCTGTGTAGTGTTTTTATAGGACAGAGCTCTGGTACAGCAGATTCCAGGGTGGAAAGGAGCTCATGAGAAGCTGAGCTTTCCTAAACTGCACCCAGCTAACTCGACCTTCCTACTGCATGTACTGAGTGGATGGTTCTTAAGGATGTGCAACAAATACACAAAAGTGGAAATACATAAAAGGTTTCTCACTGGGGTGGGTGCATGAAGTTTGTGCAGGATTTCAACTCAAAGGCCAATTTCCTGGAGCTACTGAGCAAAGGCTGTGGATGTAGCAAAAAGACAGAGAAGTCAAGCAGAAATGATTACTTTCCTGAAAGGAATAAGGGCAAACCACCCCATCTCATTTGCTGAGTTAAAGTTTCAGCTTCTTTCTTAATTCACAGAGCTAATACTGAGAAATTCTTAGAGCTTATATGGACAAGAAGGTACCTTTCCAGATGTTTCTTGTATTTACCTGTAAAGATGCCAGTGGTAGGAGGATGTTTGGCAGGATGGGAGGGCAGTACAGCTATGCTTCATGTGGATATGGGAAAACAAAATTTAATAAATAACATTTTTTTGTTTGTTGCTAGAAATTCTATTTCATTTTAAAATCGTATCTATATTCCATCATATAAATTTACCAACCTGCTCTCATGGTCTTTTTTTTAAAGTTAATCTAGATTTTTCACTTAAAAAATATTTTCAAGTAAAGCAACATATGTCTAAGAAATGAAAAGACAGTTAAATTGCCTCTATATTCCACAGTTTAATTAGGGAAAATAGTGTATTTTTTATGCAGAGCAAAGAGATATGTTGGCTTTTGTGACTCTTAGTGGGATGCAAGATTTGACAGCTTGAATGTAGGTTACAGAGATTCAGTTCATTAGTGATATTAAGAAAGCAATTACAGTTTCTGGGAGACAGGTAAAGTCTCCAGTGACAGATTTTTAGGTTTTTGGCATTTATTGCTCTGGATGTGTGAAAGGCTTTCCTGTTTGTCTGTCTATATGTCTGTCTGTCTAGCTATCATCTTCAGGAGAGCTAAATGCACAAACTGATGACCAGGAGAAGTAGTAAATAATTGCTTTGGTTCTCTTCATTATGGTCACTTGTGACTGCTAAATTCTTAGTGTGACAGCTGCTATTCAAGGACTAAATCTGAATCTTAATTTTTCTCCACCTTCCCCACTACAGAGTACAACTAGGATTTTTTTTTCCCTGTTCTACATTACTTTGAAATGTGTCTGATGAGAATCAAAACTTTCTTATGCCTCAATAGAAAAAGAGGTTTCCTAGTTGATCTTTTAGGCCCTGATGAGAGGGAGGACTTATTTTGCACAAATGTGTTTTCCCTCTTTTTTTCCCCTCGGCCCCTGAAATCGTGCTGAAAGCCCCTTCACAGCACTTCCCATGGAGGGCTCTGCCCTGGATGTGTTTGTGGTTGAGTCCCCTTCAGCTGTTCTTAGCTCATCATCTTTCCACGGAGAAGCAACATCAAAACTGAGCATTTCTTACACAGATAGTTGACTTTGGCAATCTATAGAAGGGAAATCAAATTTCATAGCCAGTTGGGTAGCTTGAAGAGAACAAGCATCCTGATTATTTTTCCACTGAGTTTAACAGGTGACCTACATTTTTGAAGGTACCTGCTAAGTTACAATTTTTATATTTTTGTAAAGGCCTTGTTTTCAAAAATTGCTGATCCATGCTTGTTCGAGAAGTCAGGCTTCCTGAAGACATTTTAGAGATGAAAAATCACTTGTAGCCTGAGAACATCCCAATTATTGAGCTTGTGTTTGGATTTTGATAGATAAAACTACTTCACCAGAGAGTGTAAAACACTAGCAATGCTTTAAAAATATAATTGCTTTAAGACTAAATTCTAACATAATGATGAAGTCGACCATCCTTTATTGCAAGAAAATGAATTTTTATTTCTGTTGCTAATCATACTGAAATCAGTCTTGGCTCACTGGAAGGTCATTAGGTTTCCATTTAGATGTTTCCTTAATGAGTTTTAAAGTATTGCAACTTTATACTATTCTTAACTCTCTAAATTAAAAGAAGGCATAAATCAAGCCTGAATGGGCCCTAAATACACACTAAAAATAGTCTGGGATGTGTCTGACCTTTTCACAGTGGGTGGAAATCTGCCTGCTGCCAGCTGTTTATTTAAGCCAGTGATACTGGTTTTCTAGCAAAAGCTACCAGTGCTGGTAGGAAGGGAAAGCTGGCAGGAGTTCAGCCCTGAAGTATTAAACTGTCATGTGACAGGACACAGAAAAATAAATAACAGCACTTTTTAATGATGGAAATTTGGATCCCTGAAGAAAATGACAATGTTTTCACTTGCTTTCCGTTCAGGTGCATGTACCAAATCTGGGTTGTGTTACAAAAGCCGCTGGGTGAGCCCTTGCCCTTGCACTGAACTGAGTTATCCAGAGCCAAATGGGAGAAACCTCCTGTCCCCCCACCCAGTATTTGTAGGAGAGCTGGCATGTCATCACTAAAGTCATCACTTTGGGCCTTTCAATGCTACAATCTATTCTACATTTGCAGGAAACCTTATTGTTTTGGCCTCTATTTGAAGGCTTGACCCATTTCCCAGTGGAATCAATGGTATTTTCTGCTGGCTTTAGTAAGAGCCAGATTGATTTTTAAAATGTAATGAATAAATATGCTGCTTTATTAACTGAGTGTTCCATTTTAAATAAAAGTGATATTTTCCCCCCTGTATAGCAAACAATAATATTAAATGATGTTGATGAAATGATGAGGGTAAAAACTTATACGAAAATGAGATGAACTGCCTTTGACATTTTCCATACTGCCTAGCAGTTCTGAAATTTTATTTGCTCATGAATAATGACATCCAAGCCTCTGACCGTATAAACTTTTAAATATAAAAGCATCATAGCAAGTTTTCTGGAACTCCATATGTGCCTGCAGATAAGGATGTTAGTGAGCACTGTAGTTTGAAACCATAATATAGGAAGAAATCCATTTTAGGATTAAACTTCTCCTGTGGAACAAGTTCTGTGCTCCACAGAGCCTCACTTTAGCCTTTTTGAGGTCTTTGATAGGGCTCAGTGTGGGTAGTTCCCATCACAAATATATATTGCAGATATTGTATGTTGGATATTCTATCCATGTGCATTGGAGAAAACATCATGCAGACACACCAGATAACCAGCCCTATTGTAACCAGGAGAATCCGTACAACTATCCATGGAAAAACTTTGCAACTTCAAAAAATGTGCTAATTTAACGTAATGAGCATTAATATGATATGGTTTATCACCACTCAGGTTTATATTAGCAAACTGAAATTGCTGAAATGAAGAATAAAGAATAAAGCTGACTTCAGTTTGCTGGAAATGGGGCTGATCCATGGCTGTGTTTGCTGAAGTTGGGTAAATACTTTGTGTCTTAGAATTGACTTCAGAGTAAACAAAATGTTTGTTCCTTCTGGAAAACTTTGTTGGCCTAAGGTATGTTTCACCTTATTTCAACTCCAGCTCAAAATAATCTTGCGTGCCTGTTGTTGTTCTTGGAAGCTAATAGGGAGGAACATATGCTAAGCATTGGTAATGTCAGTTAAGCCCTTAATTAGTGATGAACGAACCTCAGTTTTTCCCTGTGGTTCAATTCGGATGCTGCTCAAAAGCTGAGCAGTTCTCCAGGTTTTAGCCAAGTTTTTTAAGCATCTCAAGTTGTGCAAAGCTGGTTTTGTTACTCTGGTAAGGTTAAGACTTCTCTGGCATTTTTAGATTGGGAAAAAGCTGTTATATCCTCAACCCTTTCCTGGCAGTGTTTCGGCACTTTGGGATGAGGATGAGGAAGGTATAAACAGGTATTCAAAAGACAGAAAAATGTTTGGGTCAGGGATGACATTATGTCTGCTCCTCACACTTCTCAATTCAGGAAAATCTTAACTCAAGTTTAGAGTGCTCCAGCAAAACTTTCAGGGCAAGTAGATAAGGGTTTTGCTGAGCTTGTGTGTCCTCCAAGAAGGGGATTTGGGCTGTAGGACCTGCCCTGGGAGCACCTGGGCGGGTTGTACTGCTCTGGAGAAAACAGTAGTGATGAGATTTCCAATGAGAAGACATCTGCTCATTACCTGTCTTCTTAGCAAGCCCAGAGTAGTCATTCAGGGCAGAGTACAGGGGATATCCAAATGTCTCCAGAAGGGGAACAGAGTGCTGAGAGCAAAGGGCCATTTGTCATTTTTGTCTCTGCTCTGTCACCTAATGAAACATGGTGCTACAAATGGCACTTACAGGCAGTGGAATTGCCTCATCTCCACATCTGGAAGAGGAACAGTGAAAATGCAACTTTGCAGAGCTGGGATGTCCAAAGAATTACAAAGCTGCAGTTATAGCCTTGGTTTACTAAATAACCCCGACATATTTCAGCTTTGTTTCAGAGCTTCTCTGTGCTATGTTTTTAGCAGAATGTTTTTAAAGTGGGACAAAAGCCTAGGTTTGGACCGAGATGAGCAGAGCTCCCAGTGCATGACTAGGCTCCTTTCCATGTTACCTTGGCTGGCCTTTGCTGCAATGTTTTCTTGACATCCTCTTATAGGCACAGAATTAAAGGTTATTTCCATTCCTGCTTCTTATCACTTTGATCTTTTGCCAGCTCTTAACATCTCCAGCAGATTTGCTCTGGATCTGTAATTCCCATACCTACCCTCTGCCTGCGACATTCTCTGACATTTTCATTTCTGCACCACCCCTTAGTTTCTTTCTCTCCCCATTTATTCTTCAAGATTTTTATTTTTCTCCTCAGTGGAATGGCTGTATGAAATTACTGATATTTGCATGCAGTTGCTACCAAGTTCATAAGTCTCACCCCATGAATCCCAAAGCCATCAGACTGCTCAAAATATTTTTGCAATTTCTGTCTGCTTAGCCAAAAAAAAAAAAAAAAAGAAAAGGTAAAAAAAATGCTGTTTAATTCTTTCTGCAATACATCTTCCAGGTGGCTTTCTGCTGTGGTTAAATTGTTTATTAACTCTGGGATCTTTTCTGAAATTAGAGAGAGTCAGACCAAGGACTGGCAAAGATTAAGGCACAGTCATGATGGTATGACTTCTTTCTGTCTCTATCTGGGGGAAATAAAACCCTAAAACAACAAAAAAAGGATTTTTGGAGTGGGAGAGGAGGAAGAATAAGCAAAGGAATGAATGAAAGAGAGAAATTTTTTTAAAAGGCAGAAAAAAGGAAGTTTCTCTGTTATTTTTTAATTATTGCATGTCTGTTTCTCAGCTAAATCTATTTTCCATGGATTAAACAAAAGAATGGAGTGTGTCTGAACCTGTTGTAGCATAAAACAATATCTTTGTCTAATGATCTGCAGCCATGACCTGGAGGTAGGAGTCCCCACTATTCATTATCCCGCTGCTCCATCCTGCGTGTTCTCAGGCCAGTCATTAATGGCATTTATCACTCTTCCTCCCCTACATAATATTCCTCACAGTGAGCTGGGTCTGATAAATTATATTTGAAGAAGACAGCACCCAAAGTGAATCAATCTACAGCTTTTACCCTCTGGTGTACAAAATACAACCCAATGTTGTTGTTGAGTCTTTGAAGGAGATCCAGACAGACAATGGAATCAGAAATTAGTGAAAGGAGTTTCATATTCTTTTCTGTGGGGGAAAAACAGACACTAAACTTCTGATGATGTTGAGTTTTCTTATGCCTGCGGTCAGAGCATACCTGAAAAGAATGAGAGTTGGAAGATTTTCTGTTATTAAAGGTGCAGAATAGCTGGTGGGCGCCTCCAGAGAGCAAAGGGGTGCAGGCGGGATGTTGTGGTGGCACTGTCTGCTCTCCATCAGTCACTTCCCTTCCCAGAGCTGCGTTTTCCCTCTCTGTACCACAGTGTAACACTAAAAGTCTCTTTTGTAACTGTTTTGAGAGCTGTAGATTAAAAATTTGGCTGCTGCTCCTGTTCCTGGTGCTGCTGCTGCAGATGTGGTTGTTAAATCCACCTGGAAGCTCAGGCAGAACATTTCTGACTCCTCAATCTAATCTGGTACCATTCACACAGAGCACCTCTGTGCAGGCTGGGATGGGCTGTCCCCTGTTCTCAGGGCAGCATCCCAGGCCCTCAGAGCTCACCTTTCAGGTTTTGGGGACTGCTCCTCGCCAAGGCTTTTCCCTCACCCAGCGTGACAGCATGGCAGGGACAGCCGAGCTGCAGCTCAGTTGATTTAGGAGTGAGATTCAAGACTCGCTGTCTAGACGTTCTCTGCAGTGGATTTTCAGCTTCAGACTTAATGTGTTCCTTTTTTCCAGAGTCATTCAAACCGACTGACCTTTGGGGTCTGCTGAAAGAAAAGTAATCTATCATTTTGAGATGTTGTAGTGATATTTCTTTTGTGTGTTTGTAATAAGTGGCTTTAGCCTTCTCTTCTGTCTTCCTTATTCTTATCTCAATTTATCCTCTTAAATTTATGCTATCTCCTACTATAAAGGCAGTGTTAAAGATGTTTTTGAATATTATTATGAATATAAAGTCCAGTTGCTTTTGGAATGCTCTAACTGCTGTGTGAGTATTCAGGTTTTAGAAGAATTTATCCCCTGCTCGTATAGCAAACTAAAGAAAAGTTTGTGGGCACACAGGTTTGGATTCAGGTGTCTGGCTTGGGAAATGGTGCAGAACATGAATTGCTGTTGGCCTTTGGGTAAATGCAAGTTTTGTTGAAATGCTCATTAAACAGAGACTGAGGTCTGCCATGGCTGTGCTTGCTGACGGGTCGGTCTCGCTGCCTGGGCTTGGCAGAACGAACCTGTGGCTTTATGAAACATGTTTTCATGGAAATGTCCCACAGCAGAGATTAACAAACTTTCTTGCAGACAGTTTTGCTTTATGGTGCTGGCTCTGTGTGTGCCTCTCCCAGGGCTCGTGATCTTCTCTGCAGAACACAATCTCTGTTGCTGCACTTAACTGGGGGCCATTCCTACACTAAATAAAACAAAATGCTTATGTTATTACTGGGCTTTAGTTAATATATGGGTTTGGGATAGCACAGGATATATTCCTGGTTTTGAATAGTGTCTGATTAGCCATGCAGACAGCATCCTTCTGCATTATAAATTTGGTAAGTTTAACCTTTGTTTTCCTTAACACCAATTTATCTGCCTTCAGTTACTCCTAACCTTGATAGAAAAGAATCAGATTAATTTTTGTTTAGTAATAGCATATTGCCAAAAGTGACTATGTGTATTGAAATTACAATTGGGGGTAATCTAAAATGATGATACATTTTAGATGATGAAATTATCCCGAATTTAGGAATAATAAAAATGAGGTATATCCAACATTGAGATTACAGTCAGAAAAATCCTAGCAAGTAAAGACACAAAAATATAAAGGAAAAATGATTTTTTTTTAAACTTAGAATTTTAAGTTAAAAAATAGATTTGCATCTATGTTCTCAGGGCAGGATGCTATTCTTAGTGATTAAGTTGTGTAACTTCAGGCAGGACATACTGTGTCCTTCACAAGAAAATAGCTGGAGCCATCTGGAACATCCCCCAGACTGTGCAGGTACTCACAGAACATGCAGAGCAACCCCCAATACAACTAACTTCATTCTCCCTTTGCCAAGCCTGGGAAAGTTTCTTACCATTTGGTGGCTGGGCATGGGCTGGGCGTAAAGCATCCATACTATCTGGGTTTCAGAACTTTGCTGAAAGTTCCTTGGAATGGGTTAAAGAAGAAAGAGACTTCACTTGTTCAATTTACTGACTTGCATTCCAGGATTCTGAATGTTCCTCCAGCTCCCAGTGATTAAATAGCAGTGCTGGTGTCTGGACAGGCCCAAGGGACCTGGCTGTGCTTTTATGGGCACAGGCTTCTCTCCTACAATGTGCTCTGATAAATAGCCATTGTGCTGCCTGCTCTTTTCCCATTACCAGGAGTTCCACAAGAGCATCACTCTGTGGTGAGCTGGAATCAAGCTTTGAAATAATCTGCTCAGAGAGATTTGAAATGGTATTTAAAAAATAGAGGGACAAGGATTGTGAGCTCTCTGCTTCTTCCTAGCAAGTCAGAAACAAAAATTGTGGTTGGGGTTTTGGGCTGACTACTCTTTTGATTTTGAGACCAATGAAGCTGCATGTTGGTTGAGCTAATGATATCCCCAAGTGTACTAACAAAACTGCTCTGGTGGTCTTGGAAAGCAAAAATACAGGATAAATACCTCGCAGTCCTCTCAGTGACAGAATTATCTCTGGCACAGATGATGTCTGCTTAGTAATGCTTATGTTCTTAGTTGCATTTTGGTTATCTTGCAAAGATTAGGATGAAACTGTGGCATTCTTAGTTAGTGGGAAAGTCTCTCATTATTGTCTGGGGTTGAAAATGTGCTTTCACATTTTGGAGTGGAGGTTTGAACTGGCACTAAACTGTCTGCTGCAAGATGGGACCTTGATAAGGGGAAGGAAGAGAAATATGAAATGCCTTATAGGAAAGGCTGGGCTGCTCAATAGCATCTGTGGTGTTGCTCCTACATGCTTTTCTACTCCAGAAAATGTATTTAATATATGGCAGCACAAACATAATATGTTGCACCTTTCTTTTTCTCTGTTGTGCTGTTTTATCCTGCACATTAAGTATCTCACTGGAATCTCAGTCTGTTTAATGTTCAGAATACTAGAAGATGACTTAGACCTCTACCTAAGGGATACCCAGCTGTTCCTGTCTGCAAACATTTTGAGTTATATTTTTATTAGCTAGTAAAATAAAAGGTTGGATAGCAGGATTATGGAGATTTTCCACTGATGCACAGTTCCAGTGTGCCTGCAGCTCACACTGCATGATGTTTGAAATGGCTTTGGCATGTTTTTCTGTCTCTCTTGCTCAGCGGAGCACATACCCACTTCTCAGAACTATTGACAAGGTTACTTCAATTCACCCACATATTTGGATTAGTTTTTCACTGGTCTCCATGGTAAATAACAGAACTAAGGGCCTTGGCTGTATGGAAGCTGGAAGAACAATGCAAGAACATCTGTGCTGGTTGCACACATTATTTGAAAATCTCTTCTGTCTATGTATCAAAAATTTGTGACAGCTGTGAAGGTCCTATGATTCCTTCAGTGCAACTAAAAGATGAAAAACCTAAAATAGTCTGCAATTGTATTTAAAGCAGTCACATCCAAGAGACTTTCTAAAGACAGCTGCTGCAGAATTAATTTAAACACTTTTTATGGTATCTGATGGAACAGAAGTAGAAAAAAGTTAGGCTGGGGTTTTGAGAAATTAAATCCTGCTGTTGCTTTTCATGGGTTGTCATCCCAACATTGGCCTGTCCTTGGAAAGATTCTTGGAACACTGTGCTGGGAAGAGGAGCCAGCAAGATAGAGGAGGGCTGAAACCCACGAGGGTGTGTGGAAGTCACTGTGGGATATTGCAGCCACCTGGGCATTTTGGAGAATCACATCTGTATTCTGAAGAGTCAGAAATACCGTGGAGAACAGCTGCTGAACCCTGTGCCTGTTGCCAGCTGGGCAGGTCCCCTCTCATGGGATGAGGCAGGGGATGTGTGATCCCTACAGGGAGGCACAGAGATCTGTTTGCTCTGTGCTGTCTGCTGTGGAAGAGCCTCAGGAGGGTCACTGGGCTGGATTTAGGAGGTGTCAGGTCCAATTGACACCATCTTGTAAAGCTGATCACCTGAATCATGCCTTGTGCACTTTCCTCGTTTCTAGTGTGGAAGCCAGGTGAGAAAAACACTTAATGGAATGTGACTGCTTTGGTGTGCCCCTGCACCTTACCTGTCTGCAATGGTGTGTGAATGTGCTGTAGGCAGAATATGCAATAAAAACTGCATGGGTTCTTTTTTTGGTTTTTTGCTTTGTTTTGTTTGTGTGTGTTTGTTTATTTGGTTTGTTTGTTTGTTTTTTCCCCTTGGTTTTTTTGATATGGGTAATAAACTCACTGGAAAATGTGGTTTTGATTGCCAGTAATACCAATTAGTGGAGGGAGCAGGATGAGAAGGGTCATCCTCAGGCTTGTCTGAAGGTTGAATGGGGCAGTGGGGGGTCCTGGGATGCTTGGAAGGGTGCTCAGTGCCCTGCTTAATTTATTGCTGCCCTAAATCTGAGCAAGGACAAGGCTGAGAACACATCCATAGGGCCCATGGGAGGTCTGGAAAGGCTGGTTCTTCTCTTTTGGGTGCCCCATGTTGTTCTCTCAAAGTAGAAGACTCTTCTGACCCAGCCTTGCAGGCACAAAAGCTCTTAGGTGGGATCATCTCCTCCCGCTGCCACCTCCCTGTTCTGCTGAAAGGCCAGCTGATTATCCTGAAATTTGCTGTTATTTGATATACAGCATTTTCTAACAAAATCCAAAGAAAGATGTGATGAAAGGTTTATATGTAAGTAATTATAATGCTGCAGTATTCAGTGCAGGCAGAAATTAATATATGAGGTGAAAATGTCAAAATAAAAGGTCAGGAAAGTGAATTACAGAGAAAGTTGAGCATTAGCTAAGAGGCAGTGTTTGTTGGCAGAAGCTCCCTCCAGTATAAAAAAGGTTAGGAAGGAGGCTTATGAAGACTGAATATTTCACACACAATTAAAATTCTGTATCGGTTGTCTTGAAGAGTCATGTAGCATAGTTAAACTAGGACAATTAATATAATGAAAAATTCATGTTTATAGCTTCTGGCTTTTGCCTGGGGATACTTCATAAACCAAAAGTGACCCTTTCCCTTAGAGGTGATTCCAAGAACTTGACAGGACATAGGTGGGGCAAGGGAAATATAGTCAAAGAAAACAGATTCCTTAAAATAATAGCCACGAATTATAAACACAACTGAGAAACATTTAATAACAATTTTTTCATAATAAACTGAGCTATCCCTTTATATAAGCAGGGCAGCCATGCAGCATTAAACTATGATTGACTAGGGCTGCGAGTGGTGGAATCACCGTTTCTATTTTAGCAATAAGCAATAATAATAAATTTTTTAGGAGGATGCTACAAAAAAAAGTGTTGGAGGAAATGCACAATGATCGATTTCTCAGAATTAAACTGCACAGACATATTGAATCAATGAGCTCTTTGTTCTTAAAGCTTCACCTACTCTGGCTGCTGAAATTAGAGATTTATGTTGTCAAAAAAATTGTAACAACTATAAATTGCTATGCTGGTGTCTGTTAAAGTTAATCCACTTGCTTCCAATATGAAACTGATTGTTTTTTGGTTTTCCTAAATTGCCTTGTAAATTGAGTAATCTGAATAGCTGGTTTTCCTTCCAGCAGAGATTTGCTATTAAAGCTGTTGTCCTACTGAATGTAGATTTCAAGGATTATTCATTCATTTACTTAATGTATTGTTCCAAATTACTTATGCAAAGTAATGCAATTTAATGGTGGAGTTATTGATTAATTTTGCTTTTTAAAATGTACTTTAAGAGGGCAGATTAAGTGAATTTTAACAAAATCTCAAGTTAAGTACTAAAAGGATCTCTACTTTGTCAAGTTTCTGTAGGCAGGGTGCTCTAGACCTTGCATAACCTGGCACAGATCGATGGCATCTGGTGATGTGCTGACTCCTGGGGATGCTGCACTAGCAAAGTACCCATGTGTGGTGTTCTGCCTGCGAGCCTGAAAGTGACTCTTCTCCTCACAGGGACCTCCTGCACATAGTATTCACTTTTGTCCATCTTTATTGATAGCTGTACCCGAGTCTTCATTAAATTTTAACACAGATGCGCTGTATGCAATGCAAGAAAATGATCTCTCCCAGGCAGACAATCCCAGCACGTCTGCTGGCTGCAGTGTCTGCATCCTGCCCCTGTACTGGAAGCAGAGCCCACAAACCACAGGTGTCAATAGCAAGTCTTGTCTGTGGTTTCACACCAGTTGCACATGCAAGGTCCAAATCCGAAATGGATGTACCTGTGTATTTCCTGTGGTATAAGTCATTTATCTCACACAGAGTTTCCTGCTCTCTAGAGCACTGTGAATGACTGTAACTATCCTCTTCTTAGATCCTTTGCTCCATATGCCCTGGTTTTTTCATCTATTTTAAGGAGGCAAAGTTTGCTGATGTGTGTAACTCTCCTCCTCCCATTTTTCCATGGTTTGCTTCATCTCCTTTCCCAGCATCCTAACCCTCTACCCCTATATCAGTGTCCTCAGCCAATTGACCATCAGCAGCAGGTAGTTTCTTGAGTTATTAAAACATTGGTTTTAATTAAAAGGTTGTTGGGAGTCTTGGGTTTTTTTGAGATTTTTTTTTAATATTCAGTTCTTACTATAAAATCCCAGCTGTGTTTTTAGGTGCCAAACATAACCTGGTCTAGGTTGCAGTGGAGGAATTTTTGATGGCATGGTGCAGCTGTGGGTGTACTTCTCTTCTGAAAGATGACTTTGCAGAGATGACATTGTGGCCTTCCATATGCATTGCTGTGAAATGCTGCCAGATTTCATTGTACTGTTGGAAATAGAGCATTTCTTTGAACGCTGACCTATGTGAAGTCAAGCTTGGGTCACAAAATCAAGGTGATTTCTCTCCTCCTCCACTCATCAGCAACAACAGCCTTGTACCCAAAATTAAAGTAACCTTGTTACGTCAGTTCAGATGCAACCCAGGTAATTTTTCCCTATGTATCTTGATCCTGGAGTAAAATAAGACCCCAATTAATTATGAAGGGAAATGGGTCAGCTACAAAATGCATCTAGAAACAAATGCATGATACCTTAAAATATCTTTTTAAATCAGGCATGGGATAAGTGTAAATCCTAAATCTCCTTAAACTGATTTTTTTTTCTCGATGGGATTAGTAAACCTGTGCCTTACATTACCTTACTCACCTTCTCTGGATGTCACACACTCTGTCACAGGCTCCTGGGGCCCAGGATGCTGCTCCTGTTGTGTTACAGCCCCACTGATGTGACTGTCAGCTGGAGGTTTGGAGAGTGTGGCTCTTTCTCTGTCCTTTGGCTGTTCCCACTGTTACAAAATCTCCATTTCCAGAGCAGTTCAACTTGACAAGAAGGTGTTTGCTTGGAGTGCCAAGGCTGGCTGTGCTGAGCCCTGCCTGCCCTTTGCTCTATTGCAGAGCTGCTTGCAGTCAGTGGCCTCAGGATGCTCCTGCAGATCTAACATTGATTTAAGAGCAGGGACCAGGTTTGGGAGAGCAGTGGGCTCACTGAGGGTTGGGGTTTTTAAAGCTTTTAATGGAATCTGTAACATCTGCAGCTAGAACTGCAGTGTAAAAAATTAATTATCAAATGATAATGCGTTAGATACGAATCTCTTGGTTAAGAAAGCTGAAGATGATTCCATGTAAATTTTTCTCCTGTTTGAATTATAAGAAAAATCAATATTTCTGGTCCTTCTTCTCTTTTAACAACTTAGATTATCCTTCTTATGGTAAGACCTGATCTGAACCTGTGGATTTTACTCCCTGTTCATCCCCTCATTTCATGAGGTTTGAAAACTTCATTCTTCAGTAGCTGTAGGGAAGTGCTCAGCATCTCAGGATCTGTGTTTGGGAGAGGCACAGTGACCTGTCTAATAACTGATTTCTAGTTAGTTTTGGTGCATTATCTTTCTGCAGATACAAAACTAACTATTCTTGTCTTTTTCATTTTGCTTATCATTATTGCTGTTTAATGATAGATGATTCAAGGGAATACACAAAATGAGGAAATCTTGGAAACCTCCCTTAGGGTGTTGTGGAGAGTGTATGTGGGAATGCACAGTTTAATTAAGACTACCTGGCAGACATTCAGGCAAGGGAAGTCATGTTTAAGTAATTTGCTGGAGTTGTTTGAGGATATAACTGCCACAAGAGATAAGGGGAAGTCAGTGCTTGTGGTATATTTAAATTTTGAAGTTTCTGCATCCAGAATAAGTGTCCATGCTGTGACCTGGCAGGAGAGGCTCATGACTGGCAGGACACTGAATCCAGAACCAGGTCCATTGGGAAGTGGTACAGGAACAACAATGTTCCAGCTAATCTTCTGTGCTACATGCCACCTGTGTTGCTGTGTGCACTGGAGAAGATGTTGTGTTGGGAGTGATCCATCATGGAGTGGGACAGCTGAGGATGTGGAGAGTGTCCATGGATATCTGTGGGAGAAGAGGGTGCCAGTGAAAGCCATGTTCAGTGGGGTCTGGGGACAAGGGGACCAAGGGACCGTGGCACTCTGCCTGCTCTGCTCCTGGTGTCTGCTGCCCATCCCTGCCAGGAGCTGGGTGTTTGTGTCTCCTCCTGGCCCTGCCTGTGGCTGCCAGAGTGCCCTGGGGAAGGGACCTGGCAATCCCACCCCACCTGGGATGTGTGTCCTGGGAGAACAGAGCCTTTCTAAGCCTCTGCCTACAGCTGCGTGGGGAAGGATGGATGTGTGTGGGAATCACCTCTGCTGTAGGTGGAGATCCTGGCTGTGCATTGATGGTCTGCTCTGACCTGGAGTGTATAGGTGGCTGTACAGGAGCACTCCTGGGTTCCTGAGGTGAGGCCAATGGTTATTCCCAGTGACCAACTTCCATGTGTGTCATGCAGCCAGGCAGGAAAATCCCATCCCCTGCAAAACAAGGAATGATGCAAATGAACAGTGCAGACACACTGTGGTGTATACATAAACTTTTATCCAGGTGTTTGTGTTATATATATATGAAGTAGGTTTAATCACACATAGCAGGGAATTGTGTAAGAACTGTGTGGGAAGATTAACCTTGATTTAATGGGAACAATTTTTTTTTATTGCTTTTAAACAAATTGACAGGTAAGCGCTGGCTCCTTAGACATGACAGCTCTCATGCTAAGTCTGAATGACAGAAGATTTGAGAGGTTTCAGCATTAAAACATCCAGAGAGGCTTTTCACAGCCCTGGACCCAGTTGATGTGATGCTAAGAAGCCCCCGCCTTCCCAAATCTCAGAAGGGCTGCAAAGTTAAGCACGGTGTTCCTCAGCTTAGAGTTTAAACTTTTAAATCCCAACTTGCCAGGCAGTCAGAATGGGTCTCTTGTGCAGCTGAGTTACATTTAGCATATGGTTTTATTAGATGAGACTTTTCTCAGCCATGTCAGGCATGAAAGACTGAATATAAATAATGTGTTTAAAAGCTGCATAGAACTGCTGGCTGTAAAACAATGTGTTGCTCTGAAATTGCCAATTAGGTCTCCTGTTTGTTTTGTTGTGGTAGAAAGACATGCTCTGACGGTTCATACTTTTTTTTCTTTTGTTCAGATTAGGAAATAGAAAATCCTGGTCTTTTCTCACATTTCCAATTGACATTCCAAGAGGCATATTCAGTACAGAGATGTGCATGAGTTACTGAGTTTCATTGGGTTTTAGTTATGGCTAATAAAACCCATTTTCTGCACAGTTATTTAATTTGCATCTATAATTGCTGCAGTTGTACATAAATTAGACATGCAATTGGAAGCCTAATTCAGCTTGTCTGCTCCTTCTGCTACATTATTATGGAGCTGTGGTAGCTTCATGTTAAGAGATTTACAGAAGTTTTGGAAAGCATTTGGCTCCAGGGAGAAAAAGCTGCTTTACATGATGGTCAAACAGAGTGCCCAGCCTGGGCTGGAAATAGCAGCACTGCTGAGGGGCACTCCCTGCCCTGCAGGATTTCCAGTGGGAGCAGATCTGGCAGGAGCTGTGGCAGCAGCCACGTGCCGTGGTGCCAGTGCAGCAGTTCAGAGCCTGGAGCCAGCTCTGGCCCTGCGTTACCTGCCCTGCTACAAGTTCAGTCCCTGGATGTGTCTTCCCAGCCTCTTTCCCTTTCCTCACAAGGTGCCAAGGGGAAGTACTGGGGAGCTCCTGGGGTGTCTACTCTTGTCTTGGCCTCTTGCTTTTCCATGCATCCGTAAATCTGGGGAAACTTCAAAAGCTGAGAGTTGGTATTACTTACATGGGCATTATTCCAAGCTAATGGAATAGTGTGTCAGGAAGGGAGGGGTTGGAAGAAGGCTGTGCTGGTGCCAGCTGAGCTGTGGTGGTCCCATGTACATCAAATGGCTCAGTTTGGCCCTGTCAGCCTTGCTTCTTGCACTTCTTCACCAGTGTTTCCATCAGTGGTCCAGCACTTGAAAGCACATTAAAATGCCTCTTCCCAAAACCCTCTGGCTCCATAGTCATACTCTACAAGTATCTGCCAAACAAAGCAGTGTTCTCTCCAAACCTAAACAACCCTTCTTCCCTCTCACACATGCTTTTTGGCATAAACCTTCCCTTGCTCAAATAGTTATCTACAGAACCTGTTGGGGTTTTGCCATGACTTGTCTTTGGGGAAGGGGGTTGGTTTTCTGGGGGTTATTCTGAGTTGCAAGGAGAGAGAAGGTGGAAATTTGTTCCTGTTGAAATTAAGGTGCTGATACCAGTGGGGCAGGATGTTGCTCACAGGCCCCTGGGAATGTTTTGGCCTTGCTGAGGTTGATAGCTGTAAGTGATGCCTGGATTGAGCTAGATCCATGTGTGGAAGGCTGGGAAACAAAGAGAAAGGAGCTGCTTTTGCAGCTGGATGAGAAAGTACTTTTTTTTACCCTCTGTTTCCCCTGACTAATGGCAACTGAGGGGTTCTGCAAGAGGAGTTGGTTTCCCTGGGTGTATTTGGGACATATAGGCAAGAACACATGCTGTACTCTATAGGTTTTGGGTTTTTAAAAATCTTTTCACAAGGAAGTTCAATCGGTTGCTTTAGTTTCTCTCTTGTGAGACTTCAAATGGATCTGAAATTTGTGACGTTAAGGTATAATCCTGGCAGGTTAATGCTTCAGACAATTTGTTCTTTGCTGACTTTCCTTGTACTTCAGGTGATCCAAATACTGGTGTTCTCTTTTGTCTCCCACAGCATTGCTTGGCTTTCCAGATGAATTTTTAAACCATAATTTTAGTGGAATTGTCCAAGGATATTTATCTCCCCCAAACATAAAAAGCCTCATTACAGAGCCAACCTTTGGTCAGAAGAAACAGCTAAAACCCATGCAATGGGCAGTGGTTGCTGCACTGATTTCATACCACAGTTTGACACTCTCACTTTTTGAGGAAAAAAACCCCAACCCTTTAAAGGTTTTTCCCTTCAAAAAGGTTTTTCCTTTCCCCTGCTTTGCTTCCCCTCTTTTCATATTGTAATTTTTATCATTGCAGTTGGGTTTGTTTGGTGTGGGTTCGCCCCCTCTCCCCTCCCTCCACAAGCTGGTTGCTCAGAATTGGTATTTTCTGATTTTTAGCCATGCTAAGATCCATTGCTAAAGTGGGAGAGCAGTCTCCTATTCAAATGGTCAAGAAGTCAAAGTCAAGGCTAAAAGCTCAAAGCTTAAAGTGAGGCAGCCTCTGCAAAAAAAATCAAGCTCTCACTGGGAGGGTTGAGAATTTCCCTCATATTCCTGGTTGAATTCCCAAAGTCTCCAGTCCTTTGGCAAGGTGCAGGCCTTTGCCTCTTTCTGTGAACTAACTCCTTTAATTCACTTTATACCTCCAAGACCTGAGGCATGGACTAACTTTGCCATGCTTGGAGCCTCACAGGGCAGAGCTGGCTCCTGTCACTGGAAGATGAACACCCCTGTGCTGGCAAGGTTGAGTGTCCCAGAGAAGTGCCAGTGCTCCATCCTGGGAAACAACTCAAGGTCAGTCTGGATGAGGTTTTGAGCAACTTGATCCTAATTGATGATGTCTCTGCCCATCACAGGGGGGTTGAACTAGATGACATTTAAAAATTCTTTGTATCCAAATCTATTCTGTGATTCTGTGTCCTCCTCTCTGCTGGAGCCTGTGCTGGTTGGACACTTTCATATTGTAGAATGTATGTTCACCAAAACAAAATGTGAGTCCTTACCCCATTATTTCATTTTTTTTCATCCCTAAAACCCCCTGTGATTTGATTTGAAAATAATTTCAAAACAATCACAACTTTGTTTTTGGTGAACCAGTTATTCAGCAAAATGTAAGAGTTGCCCAGCTGCACTGCAGTATTTGAAACCAAGGCACCTTGGACTAAAACCAGAATGTAAGAAACCTTTCCGAATGCTTCAGAAATTTTAGAGAAGATTAGCCAGAAATAGATCCGAAAGAGCGAAAAAGTAATACATTAAAATTCTCTGATCCTAAGAGAAATACAGGGAAGGTCAAATGGAAAGCTTTGCACTGAAAGGCAGCCTGGAACTCACTGGAAGAGAGACTGGAGAAGCAGGCAGTGAGAGCAGCTGGATGCCATCAACCCTCAGCTTTCTTCTGAGGCTCACTGGGGCAGCAGCAGCTGTTGATATTATTTTTCTAATAAAGTTGAAACCAGTGAGAAAGTGATGGGTATTGATTAGTGTCAGCTTCAATAAATACATGTCCAGCTCCCACACTGCACAAGATCATTCAGAGTCATGCAAGTCAAAAGTAATTGTTGAGGACTCATGGGGGCTTCCAGGGCACCACAGCAAAGAGGAGTCTTTATTGACTGTGGTACTTTCATGTCTTATTTCATAACTGAGTAGCACTGTTGTTGGACAAGTAAATGCTGTTTTGTATGACTTTCAAAAACATTCTTTTTCAGCACTGATTTGTGGTCTCAGATCTGGCTGAACAGGTACAATAGGTGAACAGGAGGAGACTGTATTTGTGGGAGTTGTGTTGCTGAGGAGACAGGTAGGAAGTTGCTCTTGGGGAACAATAATCTGTTGAAGAGACAGACCCTGACACACAACATGTGTCTTCTTCAGCTGCCAAAAAATATTACTTTTCCCTCCAGCCTTGCTTCCCCTTTGCTACAAATGTCACTTTATTCCTTTAAAGTAAGTTCAATTAGTGTTAGCTTTGCTGTTTATCTTAGTAGACTTTTCTTTTTGGAGTAATGGGAAAATATAAAGAATTTTTGTAGAATCACTGAAGAAATAATATTCTCTTGCTCAGGAAGAACTGAAAGTAGAAATGAGTCTATTCTGACTTCAAATGAGAGAACCACATTACAACTTCTGTTAGCACAATATGCTTTAATAATTAATATTATCAGAGTTTGTATGATCTATTACTTAAACATTTAGGTTTTTGGAAGAATAAAGGAGATTAATATACTCATGGACATCTTTTTACCTCTTGATTCCCAAAATGGAAGATAAACTGTGGTGTTGCAGCTGATGATTTGTGGATGGTTTTTGTATTTCTGGTTTTTTTCCCTGTAATTTTTGTTCAACAGATCACAGGGGTCTTTACAGTCAGGAGAACTAGGAATGATTTGGTTAGCCAGTTCTTAACTAGATGGAAACAGGTGATAGAGTTTAACTAATCCAGTCCAGTATTGGGATAAAACCATAATTCATTGCAGGAACTCAGATCTGGAGTGACTCTGTTTGTACCAGTTTTAGAGAGAATGTGTTAATTACTGGACGCCTTTACCATGTATGTCAGCATTGCTCTCGCTAAACTTCTTGGTTACTTTAACAACTGCTTTTTAAGGCAATTTGAAAGGGGTTTTTATTTTTTGGTGTTGGCTTTAACATTTTCATTTGTTAGTATGCAAAAGTAACAGGCTGGATGCTAAATGGTCTTTAAATACTGTTCCAGTTCCAGAGGCAAAAACTACTGGGAGCTTTGGAACAGCTGTCTACTTTTATCCTTAACAGCATCCACTGTTTCTCTAACATCCATTGACTAGTGTAGTCCTCCTTGCTGCCAATTGGGTTAAAACCATTTAAAAAGAATTTGAGTTTAAAAAAAACTTAATATCTCAATTTTCTGTTGTTTCTGATAGTTTTCTAATGTTTGATTTAATTTAAAAACATTTCTAATAGAAATGTTAGCTATCAAGAGAATTGTTCATCCATCAACCCTCCAGCCACCTTTGTATCTCGTTCAAATANCAGCCCTTCTTATTGGGCATTGTGCATTTGCTTTTCAAAGTCATTTCATTCTCTGTAGTAAGAGCAGAGCAGTCATTACTATTAAAGCAATTTTATAGCACTCTGCAAAGGGAATACAAATGCAGTTTCTGACCACTTTAAGCCTTATTTGCACAAAGATGATATCTTTAATTCAGAAGATAAATTCCTTGCTACCTAATTCTTGAAAGGCTTTTATTTTGAGGTGGGTCTGATTTGTCCCTATAGGAGAGTTGTCTGCTGCCTGCCAAGGAGCACTACATCCTACCAACTACATCTCATTTAGTAGAAAAATGGCCTGAGTTTGATTAGGCTACAAGCCAATTTGAAGGACAAGCCAGTCAGTGCTGAGTACAGCTTGTTTATCAATAATATGTGAATAACCCAACAAAAATAGAGAGGTCCTGAAATGATGATTGTTCCTTTGGAGGAAGGGGGGTAGATGGTGGAAAGAGGAAATGGAAACTCCTTTTAGTCTTGGCACTTACAATTGAGTTGGGTGAAAATTTTTATTGGTGATAAAAAATCCTGAATTTTTCACTGAACTTCACTTCCAAAAAGAAGGAAAGATCCTGAAAATATAGAGGGGTTTCATGGCAGGGCATTCCAAACAAACCATCTCCCTTCTTTCCCTTGAGATATCTTACAATTTTAAGCGATTCTTTGCATTGAGACTTGAAGTGCTTGATTTCATATTAAATTAGTAAAACTTGATTTCAGATGAACTGAAATGTTTTGTTTGTTTGGTCACATCAAAAAAAGTTCAATATTCAATCCATTTGACCTGAAAGGAATTAAAAATATTTTGGACCTGCCAGAAAACGGAATAAATGCATGCTGACCTGTTCTAATCCCTCTAAAGCTCCCAGATATTAATGCTAAATTTATCTTGAGAAAGGAACATTAAAGCCCTGTCTGCAGGTGCTGGGGAGATGGTTTGCCTGGCATGCCTTGGCGTTTGTCCCTGTGCTCCCTGAAGCTCAGGGGCTGTTCCCAGGACCCAGCTTTCAGGGATGGGGAGTGGGATGTGGGAGGGAGCCCTGGCTTTGCTTTCCTAGGGCCAGTGGGGCACTGCAGCAGGAAAACCAACAGTGATTTCTTTTCACTTTCCTCTTTTTGCATTTGTGTCCTCAAAACTTCTGCCTCTAAATTTGCCTTTTTCCCAGAGGCTTTTGTTACCCTCACACCCATTCATCTTCTTTCCTTCCTCCCTACTTTCCTTTCCCCTCTCTCCAGCCCCAGTCCATGCTCATGGAGAGGACTGCCCATTTAAAGCATCTCTTCTCTGCTGTCATTGCCAGGAGCCATCTCCCACCCACCCACCACAACAGAAGGGCAGCATTTCACAGTTTGCCTTTTGTAGGGCCTGACAGATTCAGAGCTCTTGTACAAATAACAAAAGAAGCCTTTGCCCTTGATTTTGAAATGCCTTGGGACTGAACCTCACGTGCTTTCACTAGAGCAGAGGCTGATTCTCTCTTTCAGGGGTTTTCACTGTCATTTTGAAGTGTAAGAAACTCCTGCATCCTCTAAGTGAGTTTTGTCTTTCCTGCAGTTTCTAATCAATTGCAGCTGCGTTTGTTAGTGCAGAAGGTCCAAGCAGATCTAGCAACAAGGATATTTTCAAAACATAGGTAAAATTATAACTCCTTCTTGCTCAGTTTTAAATCCTGCCAGCATAAGTAGCCAAGGCATCATGTATTGCCCTGCCTTTGCTCAGCCTGTCCAGATGAGGTTTTCTTCTTGTAATACTCAACCTCTCTTTTTCTTGTCTGTCTGACTGCTGATTTATGGCAAAATTTTTTGAGATGTACAAGAAGTCTGTTGAACTCACTGATATTACAAAATGCAGACATTTTTTACCTTAGAATTTGGGAAGACTTCTTCCTATGCTTTTCTTCACAAGGTGAAATGAGCAGACTGTTTACTTGGTCTAATTAAAAGATCATTATGATTATGTAGGAAACAGGAGCTGTTTGCATTGTCAATTTTGCTGTACGTTGTTTACACTGGTGAGTTTTATATTCTACTTGACATTGAGAACATTCAATTGTATAATTTACAACTTTGTGAGACTTTACAACTGAGAAAAGTGCTGCCCTTTTAAAAGGATGGAATAATTGTACTTCAAAATGTTACCAAAAGACAAGACTTGAGGTTATGGCTAAAAAGCATAGGAAAGATACATATTTGCCTCAGTCATTATTTTTAAGTAATATTTCCAATTATGTATGGTTATTTCATTTATTTATTTGCCTTTTCTCCCTCATCTTGCCTTCCTACCCTAGCTAGAAATTTGTCTTCTGCTGCCTGTGTTTTTTTTAATGTTATTTTCTTGAACTGTAATTAAACTTAATTTCCCTTTCTTGTGGAATACTTAGCTTATGGAAAGACAACTGCCATCCCATGTAATCTGTTGTTATTCAGGTCTTGTACTGTGGCTTGGCATTTCATTCTGTTAAAAATGCAAGTGGGATTGTTAGACATGTCACCTACAAAGCCAGGGGGTCAGCTTGGCAGCTTACTTAATGTGCTAATTTGCTGTAATTTAATCATGCGTGGAATATGGATTGGACATCTGAGTATCTTGGTGGCAGACTTGGACTCAAAGAGCCCATAAACACTTGGTTAAAGCCTGGTTGGGAAAAGTGAGCTGTGGTCAGCTCCTGACCCTTTGGGGCTCCAGGTGGGATCTTTGGGGCTCGTGGAACTCTGTGGAGCTGTGGCTCCGTGCCCAGAGCCTGTGTGGAGATGTGGCTGAACTCTGCAGTTTAATTAATTATGCATTAGCTGCAAATGAGATTGAGCACGTTGAGCTCCCTTTGTGGCTCTCCGTGAGCAATGCAGAGCAAAGCCTGCTCTGCCCGGGCACAATCAGCACCCCAGGGCTTGGGAGGGAGGGATGGAGCCCTTGTCCCAGGCCAGATGCGGGCTCTTGGAGTGGGTGGGGTGTGGTAAATCAGGCACCTTGTTTTGCAAGTCACAGGCTCTGCAATACAGGCCAGCTTACAATGACTTGCCAAAATATTTGCCAGATAGCACTTCCCAGATGCAATCAATTAAGTCAGTGAAACTTAGAAGTTGGCTTCTAAATTAATTTTCTAGAGTAGCTTTCTTTGCCCCTTTTTGAGTTTACTTTTAAGCACTGAGTTTGGACATCCTGCTCATGCATTATTTGGTGCTAAACTGTGAAACCTGTGTTTGCATTAGTAAGGCTGATAGCTGAAAATTTTCCAAAGGATAAGTTTCACTGTTGGAAAAATTTTGTTTTTAGTTCTCAGAGTGCTCCATTTCAACCAGGTCACACAGACTGTTTTCCTGACTGGTTTGCCATTTTTTTTCATTTCCCCTTTTTGACTATTATGTTGTAAGACGAAAGTTAAAGTTTTAGCACACTATGTTGCACCATTAAAAAAAAAAATTAGCCTGGGGTATTCTATTACCTTGCTCTCACTTAATCTTCTAACAGTGCAATTATTTCTCATCTTTATGTTATTCTTCTCTCCCTGATGAGATCAAGTTAGTTTTCAACGTCTCTTTTTAGTATTGTGATATCTTTTCTCTTTGTTGTGATAAGCCAGAAAAGATCTCCGTGGCAACACCCAGCTGTGGATATTAGTGCCTCTGGCCTGGCCACTTGCTACAGTGTCCACCTGGCCATTTTACCTGCACTAATTGGTTTGTCCTTTGGAAAGACTTTTTTTTTTTCCCATTCTCTACTTTTCCACTTTGGTAGGTTCATCTTTGTTTTTCTTTATAACCCTGATTCTCTGATCTAGGTTTAGATTGCATATTGAGGAAAAAATCTTCCCTGTGAAGGTGATGAGGCCCTGGAACAGATTGCCCAGGGAAGCTGTGGCTGCCTCATCCCTGGTTGGATGTGGCCAGGTTGGATGGGGCTGGGAGCAACCTGGGATAGTGGAAGGCGTCCCTGCCCATGGCAGGGAGGTGGAATTGGATGAACTTTAGGGTCCCTTCCAACCCAAACCATTTTGTGATTTTATGATTCAGGCAGGCACTTGAGCACATCCCAGGTTTCAAAGTCACTGTGCTGTTGCAAAGGTGACAAGAAAAAAAGGAACTGCTTGTGCCTGTGTGTTTGCAAGAGTGAATGTGCATTCACTCTGCAAATGGGGGGCAATAGTTCTGCCCCAAGGAGTTTACAATTGCTGTCTCTATGAAATACTGTTAAATACTTGGAAATCCTGGTTTGAAATGCCAGGACCAGATCCTTCCAGCAGGAATTCAGCTGCTCTGTCTGCTGGCCTTCGTGCAGCTGCAGTCTGAGACCTAGTTTTGGAGAGCCCAGCCCAACTTACCCCAACAGCCATGGCGAACTCTCCCTGGCCAGATGAAAGGTGGAGCAGGCTCTGTGTTAAAATGGGATTTGACCAGAAACAGCATTACCATAACCCAGAGGCAGGGAGCTTGTAATGAGGTCATATGGTCAGCAAGGCATGCAGCCTAAAACCTTCCTTTTAAATGGCTGCTTCTTTGCACATCAGGGCAGGACAATGATTTGTAAAGTTGGAGATGATGCCTGGTGCATACCCACTCTTCAGTTTATTAGTATGGTCTTACTTTTGGTTTATGTAAAAATGTGTGAGAGGAGGAGTTTGATCCCACTCCTCAAGAGAATTCTGCTGCAGTGATTGCTCTTGGTTAAGGATTTGCCAAGTAGCAGTCATTGTTAACCTGTGATTCAAGAAATCACAAGAATCCCATGAAAATTGAGCTCCAAGTTAAAATTGTGTTGAGGCACTGTCCTCCTGGAGATCCTTTTTAAACAGGGCTGACTTGGTATCGTGTACCCAGTGCACTCTGGATTTCCTCTTGTTTAGGCTGCTTTCAATTTGCTTTCACCTCACAGAAGCTCTCTCCCATTTTAATTCCCTGCTGGCTTTACCCAGTTTTCTTATGAGTGATCTATAGCAGAAGGGTCCAAAATCAGACTGTAGTATGGGAAAGGGATTTATAAATTATGAAACACCAATGTAGCTGAGCAGGATGGCTAGGGGGGAGAAGAAAGACAAGTAGAGGACATTTGGAAAATAAAGCAGAGAGCAGAGGAAGGTGAGCATGGCTGTAAAAGCATCAGAAATAAGGTTTTAAAGAAATTAAATATCAGAGAAACTATTGATTAAGAAATGAACATAACACAACATGGTTGTGTGTGCAACTGTAATGAAAAACAAAACACCAAATGGAGGAACTTAAAAATGGGAGAATAAATCACTAGGGGATAAAATCCAAGGTTTGATGGCTGTTCGTTGTTGATTCCAACCTCCATGGGCTAGGCTTCAATTTACCATGGAAGACAAAAGAGGGTTTTGGTAAAATGCACGAACAGGCTAATTGGAGGCTAATTAGGGAGTCAGTTGATCAAGAGGACTGACACAAGAGAAGCTCACAGCATCCAAGTGACAGGGAGTGCTGCAGAAAGATGGCTCATGACTGAAGGTGCAATTCCCAAAAGAGCAGTTCTCTCTCAAGCTGTCAGCAGGGTCTGGTGCTTGTCCAGAGGTGCAGATGTACTTGAGCAGTGGGAAGCTGAGAGCTAAAGCAAGTCCACCCTGCCTGCTTCTCCTTCCCTGCCACACAGCCTGTTCCTCCTGCATTTGCAGCACTGAGGGATGGATGGGCTCGTGCCTCCCCTGGGATTGTGGTCCCAGGCTTGGAGTGGCACTGCCACCAGCTGTGGCAGCTGAGCAGGGCTGGGTGCCCCGGGCTCCTGAGCTGTCACAGATGTGTTTGCCACCACAGCAGAGTGGCTCCAGCTGTGCTTCACAGGTGCTAGTCTGAGTCACTGCGGGGAAAAACATAAAAACAACACCACAAAAGCTGTCAGCTTGCAGCAAGGAATGGGGAGCTGGGAGTTCCTTCAGCAATGTGTCCCAGGAATGGAGATGAGTGGCAAAGCAGCAGATCAGAAGTGCTGATCCTCGTGTGGCTGCAGAGAAGGTGCTCAGCAGTCGGCTCAGGCGTTCGTCTGCTCCCACGCTGACAGATGAAGTGTCCACAAAAGCAAACCAGCTGCATTTCAATGGTGGCTGGCTGGTCTGAGTGCTGCACACTCAGGTTTGAAATGAAATTCCAGCTCGTTGCTGTGCTGACAAGCTGCAGATGATGGCTGTGAACATGACACACAGTTCAGTCTCCCAGCTGCTCATCCTGGCCTCTGCTCTGGGCTTGCCAGAAAGTTCCCTTCTCCCTATCAGAAAGAGGAGATAAAATATTAGAAACTGCTTTATTAGGACAATATTGCTGCTGTGAGATTGGGGAACCCTAAGGCTGGTACTGTTAAAGTCCAGTTGTTTCATAAAGACTCTAGGTGCAGCTGTATTTTCCTGAGCCTTTTTGAAAGGGGTCATGAAAAAAAAAAAACAAGATCATGAGCCAGCAGCTGTGGATTTGGTGGATGTCCTAAAGGGAGTGACAGAAAACACAGGGAGAGGAAGTTTTTATGGCAGACAGTGTGTTCATGCTTCAGTAACTCAGAGCATCTGTTTGAGCTTTGCCTGCCATGATGGGTGAGGCAGAATCAGGAGATGTCATGTAATTGGGTTTCCATAAAGAACATGATATCAAACATTCATAAGCAAGGCAGAAATTCCCAGAAAATAAGGTGGTGTCATCCCAAACTGTTGCAGATGGAGAATTCTTCTGAAGATGTGCGAAGGCAACACTATTTGACAACTTGGGCACTTTTTATTCCTTTTCTGGAAGATGGTCTACAGTGGTAGGAGAAAATTACTGAAATACTACTGAGATTTTTAGCTGGCTTTAGAAAAAAAGAGGGGGTTTGAGTGATTTTTGGTTGAACTGTTAGAGTGCTGCTGTCATTTGATTTATTCTGAATGAGCAGCAGAGAAATAGAAGCTTGTTTGTGAGTGGTTAATTTTTCACAAATGTGAATTTTTCCTAGCAGGGGCAAGAGGGTTTCAACACAGGCTGTTGTGAGGCTCTGCAAATGCCAAGTGTCTGCTCTTGGGAGATGGAGAACAAAGTTGGCACCAATGATTAGTGGCTGATTTGGCAAAAGTTGCTGAAAATTGACATCTGAGGGAGAGGTCTTGGGATGATTTAGTAAAACAGTGCAGTTTGAGATTACTTTTGTGATGTTACTGTGCAAAGTGCAGGGGTGATCAGAAGGAATGTAATGTGGAAAATGTGAAGGACGAATTTGGTGTCTTATTTAGTCCTTTGTGCTTTCTGTTGAGCTTTTCTAGCATATTGTTAGCGGTACAATGATGCAGCAAAGTTGCTGACACTAACTAAGGAAAGTTGAGATGCCAAAACACCACAAATATTTAATTTACTACACATGCAACTTTGTTTCTCTTCCTCTTTGCTAAGAAATGGGTATTAATTTCACTTGGATGTAACTATCATTTAGGAGCAAATCCAACCTGGGAATAACATTTCATGGTCCAGCAGATCCAGCAATTCATCATCCAAGAGCCTGCGAGGCAGAGCAGCACTGGAGGAGGACTCTGTGGGGTTTGTGGTCAGGCGTGTGTGGAGGCATCCTGCCTGTCTGGGGACAGCCTCTGGGAAAGAGCACTGGGTGGGAAGTTGGGATATGAACCAGAAATCTTGCAGCTACTGTTGTAAATGTTTTGAGCTGTGTTTCTGGTCTTGGGATGGTTCCAGCACCAGCTGGAGCCAGTGTGGCTTTCCCTCTGCTGGGAAGCACATGGGGTTGGTGCCTCAGAGGTACCAGTGCCCAGTGCTGGGCGTGTTGTCCTGAGGGGAACAGCTGAGGGGTGAAGATAATTCTGTGTGTGTGGAATTTTTATACTCCCAAGAAAATTTGAAGTGGTTGGTTGGCACCTAGTGAGGAGTGGCACCTAGTGGGAGTGAGATGACTTCCAGGGAACCTCCTGATAACTTTTCTCAGGAGTTGGCAGGACTGTAGAGACTCCAGTGTGACAGTGATGAAGTGAGCAGCAAAGAGGGAGGACAGGCAGTTTTCACTGCAGGATGGTAGGATCACATTTTGCCTCTGGCTGATTTATTCACAGCAGGAATAAAGGTACCGTGCCAGGAGTTTGTTTGACACATAAGGGAGAGAAATGAAAGCACAAAAGCTCAAGATACCTTGACAGCCAATCACCCACCCAAATAACAGCCCCCCAGCCAGCAGAGATTGTTGTCCACAACCTCAGTGCACGGCTCAGGCTCTCCCCCTGCCCAGCACTGCTGTTCTGCAGTAGCACCTCTGATAGCTTTGCCTTGCTGCTGATTGCTTTAGCTTTTTATGCACAGCAGAGAGAAGACATGACCTGCAGCCCCTGCCAGCCTAGGCTTAGTTTTCTACAGAGCTTTTAAGATTTATGGTCATATTTTACAGTAATTGTGATTTGTCTTATACATATATAAGACAAATATGTATTTGTCTTATATTATAGATCATGAATATATGATTGCACCATGATCCCATAGCGAGTCTCCACTGTGATGGCTTGGTCATTACTTCTGAGCGCTAGCGAGGAAGTTTTAACACTGCAGTTTTCCTGGTGGAGTAAAGCATGAGGCAGGGCTGGAGCTGGCTGCTTGGCAGGTCTGGAGCCTGATAAAGAGCTGCCTCCAGTGCTGCCAGGCCAGGCTCATTCGCCCTCCGTGCTACACCTGGGAGGGACAGCTGGGCTCTGTGTGAAGAATGAATTCTCCTGCTGAATCATGGATTCTGACCAGACTAATTTTAAAAGCTTGTGGTCCCAGGAGCAGTAGCTGCTGGGAGCCCTGAGGCTGGCAATGATAATGTGGTGGCTGTGCTTGTTAGCTACATTAAATTCTGCTATTTGGGGAGAAGGACTTTGGGGGTCCATGGGGGTGTTGGACCACCACATGGGACCTTCTCTCTGCCCACTGAGCAAGGGGAGCCCTGCCAGTGCAGTGCAGAGGAGATCCCTGCAGCTGTGGATCTCAGGACAAGCATGTCCTTGAAGCTTACTAGAAACTGGCAGGAAGCTGTGTCTTTGCCTGGAGGCTTCTTCAAGGAGAACAGAGACCAGCTTCTCACCACACAAAGCACAGCCTGGGGCCCAAGGCAGTAAGGATTGCTCCATGGGGAGTGGGGATGCCTGGTGTGTGTCCCTCCTGGCAGCCAGAGGCTGTGCAGGTCGGTGTGCTGTTGTCACCTCAGTGGGGAGCTGAGGGGACTCTGCTCAGGCTGCACATTGCCCAGGACCTGCTGACACAGCAGCCTGAGGCAGAGAAGTTCAGGCAAGAGCACAGATGTTCTTGTAATGAGCCCAGTGATCTGGTGACTCATTCCCTTCCCAAGCAGCCACTTTTGATGTGAAAACTTCAATAAATGGAAATGGAGAATCCACTTTTGTAACATTTCCAAGAGCTTTTTCTCATTTCTGGTTTGAAGGTGATGGCTTGGGCTTCCTCCCTTTGCTTCCCATTTTATTTCTGTGAATGAAGCATTGGGACCTTTACTCAACCCACAGCCCTCTCTGCACTTTTGCTGACCTAAGTGAGTCTGTCCTGACATTTCCTAAAATCAAGAGGTTCTCGGTGGTGATTCCAGTCTCTTGTAATGAAATGGTAATAATGATATGAATGCTCATCCTTGTTATTCTGTAGGATGAAATGTCAAGATTCCATATTTTCATGTTAATTTTTAGTAGGTACGTGCCACATTAAGCATGTCCATCCTGTCAGGGAACATGCTTTTCATATCACAGGAACTGTTAGAAATCATTAGTAATGAAGGAGACAACTGTTGTGCCTGGTGGGTTGGTCTTTGACATGCAGTAACGCAAAGTGACATGGAAAATTTGGAATGAAGGATGAAAAGCTGTTAAAAAAATTGTGGACGTAGCTATAAGTTAATTAATCTCGTATCTAAAATGTGGTGTTGAGCTGTAATGATAAATAGGATCCATGTCATGTGTTGGATTGCATGTGTGTAACTAGGAAAGGAGCTAAAGGGTTGAGGCTGGGGGGACTGGTTCGGTGGTACCTGCGTGGATAGCGAAAGGTGTACTGGCAACAGCACTTGAATAGGAATCTGTGGGCAGTAAGATCAGATTTTGAAGTACCTGTCTGTCTTTAACTGTTCTAAATAGAGGCTATCCTGGGTAGCACAGGATCCCTGGACAGTGTATTTCTGTTAGAAGTACTTTTAAGCAACAAGTATTTTACTGCAAACAGCTCCATTCTTCTCATCGAGACATTGATATGACTTGCTGCTCTTTTGGGCCTGTATTTATTATGCAGTATTACTTTGTAGAAAGTATTGCTTGTACGTTGCAAAATAAAAACATTTTGGGTCATATTTCTCTCTCATTTAGGTAGTTTTTAATTGCCATTTCCTGAAACTAACGCTGTTATATAACACTCAGAACACAGCAAATGCTGCTACTTCAAATTTATCTGAGCTGAAACCTGAACCTCTCCTGGCTGGTGACTCGTTTGTCTGTTTGATTTCAGGCTCCAACCTCACTGCTTTGGACAATCTGGACAGCGTGCTGGGTCTCGTCGAGGAGCGGGTGCAGAGATCGAGGCAGCGCCGCCGAAGGCACGCGACAGAGGACGATTACAACATCGAAGTCCTCCTGGGGGTTGATGACTCGGTTGTTCAGTTCCATGGGAAAGAACATGTTCAGAAGTACCTGCTGACCTTGATGAATATTGTGAGTACAGCCCTGCTAGCTGCCCTGTGGGAAGGCTCTGAAAGGGCTGGGAATGTAGGTTGGGTAAGCCATTTGAATAAGACGTAACAGATTTTTCTCGTGGCAGGACATAAAATAACTCTGGGAGGGAAATCCAGGCCACTTTCAGAAAATCCAATAGGGGAGAAGGGAAAAAAAATGGAGCCAACACAGAAGCTGAGTGTAGGACTGTTAAAATGTTCAAAGTCCTGCTTATATGCTTTGGTGGGTGGGGACACAAGGTCAGGGGCTCAGGTTTTTGGAAGTCATTATGTTTTAGCTGTATATTCCCTTAACCTAAGCTTCCTGCTGAGGAACATGGTTTGGAGAACTGTCTTCAAATAAGGTTCTAACAGAAATTACAATTGGCTTTGAAATTTTTCAAACTACTCTGCTAAATTCTCGGATTTCTCAACAGCCACTTTAGGTCCTGGGCCACCTCCCTGCTCCTTGTTCACACTGCAGTAAAATGTTATGCAGTGTAACACTGAGCTTTCTTAAATTGATTTAGTATTTACTCCATGGCTGACATCTTTCGGTTTACCTTAGTTAAATATTTAATCTTCAGAACCATAGTCTGTGCAACAGAATATATAGTGTAGGAGTGATGAAAGGAGACACTAGGGAGTATTAGGTTTGAAAGAATCACTTTTTATTTCTAAATATCAATGCAGCAGCCCTCTAGTACCCCAGACAGTAAGCAAGGACACTATTTTTTGGAAAAGAATGAAGACTTGAAAAACCATCAAATACAGATCAAAATCAAAATATATTTTGTTCTTTTGCCAAAGAAACAGAAGTAAGCGGTAGCCCCTCTCATAGGCAACTCATTTGGGGATGACTTTCTTCCTTCTCATCTGGAACAGGAGTCTTTTCTCAACAAAACACACTTCTGAAAAAACTGGCCTCAGTGAATGTGTGTTCTTAGTAAAATAGTGTTGAGTAAAAAATTGTAGGTCTGCTCTGTTTTTGATAAATGGAGTCTGACTGCTGAAGTTTACAGTCGTGTCAAGAGGATGAGCCTGTAGATGACTCCTTTCACTTTGCAAACCACAGAGGCAGAAATCCAGGCTATTAGGTAGATTTGTCTGGGATGTAGTTTTTCTAAGATATATTTTTTTAATTATGAAGCTTGGTTTTTTTCTTTCTTTATTACGTTCTTTTAGCAATGTGCAGAATATCACTGTTTTTCATTTTAAATGAGAGGTGGAATACAATTTAAGAAAATCCCTTGTGTGATACAAATTCAGTTATGACTTCTTATAACAGCATTGTAAATAGTTAAAAACCTGCCCTGACATTAGAGTTATGGGGTACTTGCTGTCTGCTCTGATGGCTGTAAATGCATATATTCTAACAGAAATGACATAGTGAATTTCATTTATTTGTGTGGTTTGTTTCCTCTGAGGCTTAAAACAAAGTCTACAGTGAAACAGATGGTTTTATGCATCTCTAAATTAACAAGTCAAACAGGCCAAACCAGGAATGTGGCAAACACGCCAAAATAGATTAAACGGGACTCTTTACTTATCATGTCACTTAAATCTATTTTTAAGAATTAAAATATACAGTAATGGTAAAGAAGCCATAAATGTTCCAGCTCTGGAATATACTTTTTCCTAATTTTAGCAAACCATCCAAGACACAAATTGCAAGAAATAACAACTCTTCAGCAGCCTGTCTCTGCAAGTGGTTTAGAAAGTGCAGCCTATGTAACCATCCCCACAGGGCACGGCAGCTCTTGGCATAGGCAGCAATTGTTCTGTTGAGAGCTCTGAGGTAGAAACATGTCTTTTGGGGACTGAGGATGTGTCCCATGCCTTGTGCCCAAATTCGAGGAGCTGTTTGAAATCCCCAAGGCCTCTTGAAAGGCTCTGGAAAGTCATCAGTGTTGTCCTGTTCTTTCCTTCAAAACTCAGCTGGTTTCTAGGGTCTGTATTTTAGCAGAGGGCAGTGATGGTAACCAGTCCTGTTTCCAGCTCCAGCACAGAGAGGCAGGAGGGGTTTGTTACTGCAGATGGTGCTGCTGGGGACCTGCAGTGTGCCAAGGACAACACAATGCAGAACCTCTCCTTCCCCTCAGCAGGGCAACTCCAGCTCTTGCCCTCGTTGCTAGATGGGTGCAAGGTGTAATTCTGTGTAGAACATGGCTTTGGTCTCCTTTCCTGAGATTCACAGTGACTTCCCCATTGCCCTCTCTTTTACCTCTTTGAATAGTTGGGGGTTTTTATTTTAAAAATGAGCCCACTATAAAAGGCCTTGGGGTCCCTGGTTGTATGCAGTGTGTCTCTGATGAGATGTGGAGGTCCAAGGTCACTGAAAAAGAAGAGACAGTTACAAACAATTCCAGCTGTATTTTTAAATCTAATTGGAGATCCTCTCATAACCATCAGATTGTGTGTACCCTGCTGGGTTTAGGATGTAATCAATTAGCTTCCTGTAGTAACAAGGCATAGAATCAATTAGCTTTGTATGGTAACAGGGTAGTAAGCATAAAATCAAGAATGCATGGTAACAAAATAAAATAATAGTGAAGGTATTTACTGGAGATAAAACAGGTGATCAAATAGTTGAATTTCTGAGGTTCCAAAAATTAAATAAATCTTAGGTTAATTGTCCCTCCTGGGGCAAGACATTGCTTTCCCAGAAGCAACTCCCAGCATGGCTGCTTCTCCCACTGTGCTTGATCTCCTTGTGTGTGATGGCGTGAGCAGTTGTCCTTAACTAACTTTTCCCAGGGATCTTGGGTGGAACCCTACCACCAACCCAATCAAAACAATATATTTTTTTTCCAAGCCCAGTGCAATGACTGTAAATTCAGTAAAATCTGTTTTGTGCAGCTTAAGTGATGTGTTACAGTCCACACCTAAAAGCCATGAAGTGAGAGAAAACAGGGGCTGGGTGTCCTGGCTATCTTGAATAGCTGTGCTAATATTTATCCCAAAGTTTGGAAATGAAGTCACTCCCAAACAAATGGTGGTAGATGCCAGAGGATTTTTAACACGTTGGGCTGCAGCCACGTATCGTCTGACTGTACTCCAGCCCTTCCACTGCAGTGAGCTCAGCCTCATGCCTCCCCTTCTCCATCCTCCAGTCATTTCCTCTGACAAAACTCTGGTTTCTCTTAACCTCCTCTCTTTCCTCTGCTCAGCACCATCAGGACATTCAGTCACCTTAGTAAAAATGCCATTGTTTTTGCTTTAGAGACCCTCGGCTGCCTCTCGCTTGCACATTATGCTGTGCTTTTTTCTGGAAAGGATATTGGCCTGCACAGTCCTCTGCATTTCCAAGCATGAGCCCACACATTGCACAAATTAACTTTGTATTTATAGCATGCAGGAGCATTTCCACAGAGGAGAGATATTTGGGTGGAATCTTGTAGTTCTGTAGTTACTCAAGAACGTAGAAGGTAATTCAATTTCAGCAAGAAAGCATCTCAAACCCCCAGTACTTGTATCTGCTTGTACAATTGTTTGGGAAATACTAGAAAAGTGCAAGGCTAGAAGTGGCATTGGTGAATTACCTTGTTGCTTGGGAAAGAAAAGGTTTTCACTGCAGGATGCTCTGGGAAGAGGAGAAGGGCACTGAATGGATGTCATTGGGCTGAATGGTTTGGATGGGTGCACTGACCACAGGATAAAAAACTGGCTGGGTGGTCAAGTCCAAAGGGTGGTGGACTTGGTGATTAGATTTGGTGAATGGAACCAAATCCAGTTGGTGGCCAGTCCAAAGTGGTATTCCTCAGGTCCAGCAGTGTTCAATGTCTGTGATCTGGATTAGGGAATTAAGTGAATCCTCAGTTCATGTGCAGGTGACACCAAGGTAGATGGGAGTGTTGATCTGCTGGAGGGCTGGAAGGCTCTCCAATGGGATCTGGACATGGCCTGAAGTTGCTCCAGGAGATGTTTAGGTTAAATATTTGGAAAAATCTCTTTATGGTTGTCAAGCATTGGAACAGGCTGCCCAGGGAAGTGATGGAGTCACCACCCCTGGAGATGTTTAGAAGATGTTTGGATGTGGCACTTGGGGATGTGGTTTAGTGGTGTCCTTGACAGTACTGGGGTTGATGGTTGGACTTAATGATCTTAAAGAGCTTTGCCAACCTAAAGGGTTCGTTGATTCTGAAATGGATGTTGTTGGTACCCAGTCCTGGTGCTGAAATTCACTGTTTCATAACCCTCTTAAAAGTAGCTTCCAGGATTAGGCAATTTTCAGGGGTAAAAATCTTTAAATTCTTTTCCATTCCTTTACTGTAAAAGGGCTGATATTAAAATATTTATATATATTCATGTGATGGATATATGGCCAAAATATTTGTGATATTAAAGCCCATCTCCTCAAAGTAGCTAAGTGCTTAATTGTTGTTATTTCAAAGGGAGATAGACCGTAAATAAGAATTATGCCTCACTCTGGGATAGATTTATTTGAGTATTTAGTAATTTACCTGCCTTTGAAATCAGTGAGAATCAGTATTAAAAATTAGCTCATGGTATTATGTATCCCCCAGCCTTCAAGTGAAACTTCAACTCCAGAACAAACACATTAAACAACTTTTCATTTGAATAACTGAAATCAATGAGAGTTATGCAGCTGGGGGCTTTGGAAAGTCCCTGGAGTCTTTCACCTGCATCTTTCAGCACTACACATGTCTTTGAAATTGTGGCCCTGAGGCGCTGCTGAATGTGTTATCTGTCCTCTTTAATAGGATGTACATGATACTACTATTATAGATGAGATTTCTGCTCTCGTATCTCTGGCTGATGAGGGATGAAGATTTGCAGGTACAGAACAGCAAGTCCCTAATGAGAGGAAAGGGCAGAAATGCCATCGGTTTCTAACTGACAGTTGGATAAAAACCTGAAAGCATGTCTAATTCAAGCTGCTAAAAAGAAAGTGATGATTGAATACATTGAAATAATGGTGCTCCCTGTCTTCAGAATCATGCTTTTTAAACTAAAAAGCATTTCTTTTAGACAGCAAGGATAGTTCAATAATGTAGAATTCAAATGGATTTTTGAAAATTAAATAATTCATAAGCTCCAATGCTCATTATTTAAAATCAGTTTATTTTAATATGGGCACTTTAAATTTGAACTAACTCTAAGAAGTTCCACAAACAACAAATGTAAGTCCAGCTGTATTCATCTGAGGGACTTCAGCTGTCCGTGGGTGAATTACAGCTTGTTTGAAAGTTTAAATATATGTATGTGAGTTAGCTCCACATTTTGACTGTTCATTATAAACCAGTAGCTGTGACTGGTGTGAACAGTATCTGAAGAGGCCTTCATGAGGTTATTTTTGTTCATTATCTTGATTGCCACCCTACAGTGGAAGCTGTAGTTGTGCTTGGGCATTCAGGGGCTCCTGCAGGAAAGACCCTCTCAGAACTGTTACAGGTTGTGCTCATTTTCACAGGGATATTATTCCCAGTGTCAATTAAGTGAGCATTGCTCACTATTGGTACCTGGAATGTGCCTTGCTGCCCTATCACACAGGTTTTGGTACTGTCCTCAAGGTAGAGGGTAGAGACTGTTAAAAGATAGATTTTTTTCTCCTTTACTCCAAATACCAACATGAGCTTTAGCCACAAAGGTTTCAGCCAGGGACTACTGAGTTGTGACAGTATGGTTTGTGTGATGGAGTGTGGATAATTAGGATCAGCTTTCAAATTCTGGATGCTTTTCTTTACCAAACCACTTAGATTTGAAGAGGTCACCATATTTATTACTTTGACTATCCCTTGTAGTAAAGTGATAAATCAGTCTGCTTAATTATTTTATGATGCTATAGTTGATTTTATTAACATGATCTCGAAACAGTAATTCAGAAAAATACTGAGTCTGTTGGTGCAAAGGTAATTTACAGTGTTTAGAGAAACTTCTCACAGCAGTGGTTTATAAGGAGGAATGAGAAGTTCCAAGAGCCTGCGGGAGGAGCTAAGAAAAATAAATTAGTCATGAAGTCAGAAAACAAAGTCTATGACCTTTCTAAAGCCAATGTTACAGTCAAAGATGAGATAGAGGCCTGTAACATGAAGCTACCTAGTGCCTTGCCAACACATCTGCTGAGGAATGTTTTTCATTTTGATCAGAAGCAGCAAACTTGGACTTGGTAACACCTACTGACTCTGACACCAGGGAAGGTAAATCAGGGCTCATATTTGCATAGAAAACATGAGATTCTTATCTCTGTTTTGCAATGTGCATTGCCAAGCTCTTCTAAAACTGCCTGTATGTGGTTTTGAGCAGAATGATAGATGTTTTCCAAATGTGAGATCACAGTTTGATCTTTAAGTTTCATGTGTGTTGTGTGCTTTCATTCTTCTTTTTTCCTTGTGATGCTCAACAAAGACTTCAGGAAAAAGGAGTTCCTCTCTGAGGAAATGAGGAAATGCCTTGTAAGGACTAGAAAGGGAGACTAGGAGCCCTTGATTTTGCTGTATGACTTTCTGTGTGACCATAGTACATCCACCAGAGGAATTGATGTAATGTTATTCCAGTGGGATTAAGATAAAGCTTTGGGAATGTCAGAAATGCTCATTTGGGATCTTCAAAGGCATAAAGAAGGTGATGAAAATTGAAGAGCACAGTGGTGTTTGAAGTGGGACCGCAGAAAAATAAAGTGAGAGGGGAACGCTTTTGGGAGGGTCAGATTACAGAAGTTTGTGCTCGGTATCCACCATGACATTTCTGGTTCCTATCCTGTAATTCAAACCAGACGTTTCTTACAGAAATAGACAATCACTGGATGCCCACCAGGCACTGAGGCTTTGCTGCAGATAATTATGATCTGATGAATGAGCTACATCTCGGGCTGGGCTCTAACAATGGCTTGCCAGGAGCTCTGCCATCCCACAGGGAAGGAGCTGATGCTCTCCAGTTTCTCCAGTATTGCTCTGGCAGAGATCCACACATGGTCCCAGCTCTGCCTGGAGCACGTAGCCATCAGCAGTTTCTGCAGCAGTAGTTGTGTAAGGATGCTGGGTGATCAAAGAGCGGGCTAATCAGCTTGGATGGACCAGCAAATTGTGGTGGCTGCAAAACCAGATGACTCTTGGTTTGTGCCCTCTCCAAATGGTCAGATGTGCCCTCTGATGGCTGCTGGTGCTGGGTCAGTGCTGTTTGACACTGATGTACCCGAGGCTGAGGCTATGAAATGTCCAGCAGGGGTGTGTGCTCAGGAGCCCGGGGGAGCAGCACTCACCCAGGCGTGAGGAGCAATCCATGGCCCGCCTCGGGATGAGCCCCATGGTTTATGGTTCAGGAAATGTGTTGTGATGAAATTATCTGCCTTTTGCATAGCAGATACTAACAAACTCTGCAAGGCTGGGGACTCCTTCAAACTGCATGAATGAGTTTGCTGATGATTTGCCAAAATACGCAGATTATTCTCCTATGGTGCATTGATTTAATTAGGGATCCAGGGAACCACCTGACTTTGCCTAAAAATCCTGCTGGCTCTATCAGCAGGTAACCTGCTCTGCACCAAGACTAGCAGAACTGCAGGCTACTGCAGTTGATTACTATTTGTGTTACAGGAGCTTTCAAAATTGCCTTTTGGGATCAGGCTGTGCTTTGCTCAGAAATCCAAACTTTCCAGTGCTTCTTTTGCAAACCATGAGGCATCTCACAGGCACTTGGCTTGTGCCTTTAGCTTTTTGATGTATTCTATGTGCTTACTGTGCTGACTTGAAACTTGCCAAAGGCAGAAGAATTATAAAATTAGCAGAGAGGGACAGATGAAAAAAGTAAATAAAGTCTTTGTTTTTCTTATGTAGCACCAACCTGTGCCAGCCTGATTTCTACACAGAAACTTTAAATAGAAATGTATGTTTTCCTTTGAAATATCCCAGAAAAAGAAACCAAAGATATCCCAAAATAGTTAGTGAACTACAATAGCTTGATGAAAGTCTCTTTACAGTGTTTCACTGTGCTTTGAGATTTACCCAGCCTTCTTCATCACCCTCTGTAAATGCTGAGTCACTGTAGGACATCTATCAAGATTTAATTCATTCACTGCCTTCAGTTCAGGAGCTGTGATTATGGGATGGTCTCTGTGTACTTTTTTCTCCTATGCAGCAACTTAATTTTAGACTTACTGATCTAAGAACAAGAAGAGATTGACTCTGGCTTTTCTTCTGTTGATGCGGACCAGGATGTCCTGCTGAAGTACATGGAGATGCAGTGCTGGAAAAGTATTTGCAGTCTTTTCCACAGCTGTGTGTATTTATTGCACAGACATCTGATCATGTATCTCCATTGTCTGGCTATCTATGCTTTCAAACAGTACGTTTCAAATTGTGAGTTTCTCTGAAGCCTGGAGCTTTCTGATTGCACAGGCTGGTTGGTCATTTTATGCCCATACATTGAGCTGCATTAGCTTGACTCTGCTTTCCTGTTGAAATAAGAGGTGGAAATGTGGAGAATCTGAGCTAGGGATTGTGGTGGCCCTTTCAGTGTGTGCATTTTCATGAACCTCTGAGAGCACAACATTCGCTTGGATCTTGTATCTCTAACAGCTTCCTGAAATGAATAGGTGGGATTTAGACTATGCTGAAAAAAGGGAAAAGCATCTATTTCAGCATATTATTCACGTGCAGTGAGACACTCCTAGCAAACCACAGCTTAGCTCAGAGGAAGATGCTGGGTGAAGAGGGCTTGGACTCATCCTTATTAAAAAAAAACCCAAGACCCAGAGCTTTGAATTGGCCTGCTGTCTTGCACAAAATCCAGGATCCCAAGAGAACCAAGCAGCTTTTTACAGTGCTTATGCTTTTCTGTTCATTCACAGTTTGTTTGTTAGATGTCATTTGCATGAATAGTCAAACAGTGTTTCAATTCTGTTCCATCAATGTTTTCAAGCCAAGTTTCCCTTTGGCACACAACAGCGACACAGTTGTTCGGTTACTCAATGATTGTTAAAAGAGGCTTAGGTTAAATTCTGGAAGTTAATGAGAGAGTGGTGTGCACCAATTTGGATTATGCTTTATGAACTAATTAAATACTTATTTACATTCTGTGTTTACTGTCCTCTATACCCAGCAGTTTTTGTTTAATACACATTTCATGTACAGGTAATTTACAGCTTATTTCAATCTCATGTCCTTGATGTGAGTACTCTCTTCTCACCACACAAAGAAGGAGGCAAATTAATATCCCTGCCTCCCTTCACAGCATTCAAGAGTCTTTTTCCTGGGTGAAAGAATTTTTGTAAAGCAAAATGTGTTTATGTCTTACCTCTTTATAATCTGTATTGAGCAATGGTTCTCAAAGTAAAAATAAGAGAGTTTTAAAAATTTCAGAACATAAAGTCTTATAAAGTCTTATTTAAACATGCAAAGAGATGATTTGATTTCTAAAGGGGTTGTTTACAAAGCAGATTTGAGCATAATCAGCTCCTTCTACCCTGCAATGAAAACAGAAGCCCCTGAAGCCACTCATAGCCACGGGCCCCTCATCCACCATCTCAATCCAAGGATCTGCTTGCTCATCAAGCAGTAACGAGCCTGCATCCCAGGCATCCCCCAGAATGTTCCCCAGGTGCCCTGGAGGGTGTGAGCCTCCTCCTGGAGCTGCAGTTCAGCAGGACACTCAGGACTGTTGAAAACTTGGATGCCTACCAGGCATAAAATAAGGTTCTTCTGTCAAAAAATACTGATGAAACAAATTAAAATTCACTTTAAAATGTCAGCGGGGATTGCTTAGCAAAACCTACACTGATGTATTTAATTTTAATGGTTTTTGAAGAGATAAAATATGGGCTATTAAAACTGGGGCTGATTGAAGTAACAGGACATTATTTACCATGTTTCAAATGAAAGGTTCCCTGAAAGTTATTTATTAGCTTGAAGTAATGAATCTAGTTTGCAGGAATAAATGAAATCTAGGTCCAGCCAGCAAAACAGTTCAGTTTGGTGCAACCTTTACCAAGGGGAGGAGGTTTTAGGGAAGGAACTTGCCTTGCAGGGATCTCATCTGCCTCTTCCAATTTGTAAAGCTAAACCCCTGCCATTTGGCCAAGTCTCATGCAGTCTTCATCACTGAATACTTAAATCAGCCTTGTTAACAGTTAATATTTGCCCAGCTTGCCTGTAGCAGTGTTTCCTAAGTAATTGTTATTCATCCACATTTCATTCTCTACTCTAAATATTTACAGTTTTCTTTTCAGTGTTCCTGGGGTGATTTCCCCGTGTGTGTGTTCAGTTATGTAGCTCTGGTATTAAAAAAAAAAAAAAAGGACAATTTTAACTTGCTGTCATTTGTAGCTTTTGTTCTACTTGCAAAGTTTAACACTGATGAGTTTTGACACTCAACAAAGCCAGCTCATGTGCCTGACCAGCTTTTTTTGGGGGAGGCACATCCTCTTGGCAGAGTGTGATGTGATGGGTCCCAGATGGAAAAGTTACAGGGTGCAGCTGAGCTGATCTGGTGAATGGCTCTTGGGAGAGAGGTCCTGTCTCTCTGCTCACTCATCCCCTTCCCTATGCATGCTCCTGCTCAGCAGAGAGGTATTTGGGATTTTGCCTGGACTGCCATGCCCCAGGCTCAGTGGGTACACGTGGGTCAGCATGGTGCATCGTGAGGGTGCACCAGGATACCTGCAAGTGCAATTAGGCTGGCACTTATATACCTGTTAATCTGAAGTCTCTGAGTATGTATTTATTTTAAATGATTCCCTAAATTATGGCCTGTTGGGAAACTACAGCAGAGTTTGGAAAAAACTCCATTCCCTCTCTCGTTAGTGGAATTTTTCATGTTTTAATATGATCACAAAGTGGTGTCTGGCCTAATGACAGAGCATAAAAGGTACCAGTATCACTGCCTTCATAGTTACCATTGTTAAAGCACTGAACTCTTTTGCAGGTTAATGAAATTTATCATGATGAGTCCCTGGGTGCTCACATTAACGTTGTCTTGGTGAGGATAATCCTGCTGAGCTACGGCAAGGTAAGGAAAGGTTAATTTAAATGGAGGATATCAATATCTGTAGACTTCATTCTTTTATGAACAGTGCAGTTACTGAGGAGATGTATTTGTTTTGTATTTTAATCTGTATATGTTATCCTTACTAGTCTGTGACTATAAAGAACTTTCATGTTTATATATATGTTTATCATTTAAGCTTTACATTTCAAATAATTTCAATTTCTTCTGGGTTTTCCCTGTGTCATTTGAAGTTACTGCTTAGCTCTGGCAGTCTGTCTCTTCAGATTTGTTTGGAATAGTCCATGAAACATAGAGAACATTTTAGTTCCTAAAGAAAACACATCGTGTTCTGGTTCAACTGTATGTAAGTAACAGTAAACACAAGGTCAGTTCTGCAGGATGCTGAGGGCTACAGCTGCTTTCTAAGAACTCATTTCTATTTATTCTTATTATCAGGGGAGCTATACATGTGCTTAAAGTTACATGGATGTTCTGTGGAACAGGGGCCAGAAGGCAAGAGCTCTGCAGATCAAATCTGTAATTAAAAATATCAAGTGTTCTTTCTCTCAGTTTCTGTGGAGAGGGTTGCTCCACACACAAAACTTGGGTAAAGAGGAACAAAAAGTTAAATGGGTTTCAAAAGTATTGATCTGTTTAGTATCTGTGTCCTGTTACTGCCAAGTCAACATCAGATTCCATGGAAACAGGAACAGGGCATTTCAAGTATGTTGATAACTGCTTTGGTTAAGGACAGGTGATTTCAGTGCTCTCCAATGCAGCATTAGGCCCAGCTGCTCAGAGCAGAGTGTTAACATCTAATGCACCTTCCTGTGACTGGAGTTGCTGGGATTTCCATGTTCATGTAGTAAACCTGGATTCTGGATGATTCTGTGTCTGTTCATGGAAGTTGCTGGAATGCTGTCAGCAAAGAGCCAGTGGTGAAGCTCCACTGGCATTCACCAGCTTACCCTGCTCAATAACAGCTGAGAATTTTCCTCCCTGTTGCAAATGAGGGAGCTCTCAGGTTTAGTTTGGACTCTGCAGGAGACTGATTACCTGGATACAGGTTAAATTTTTCTGTTGGAGCTTCCCCATCTGAGAACTAAACACAGCAATCCATCTCTGCATTTCTTGCAGTGATGATGATGATGATGATGTAGTTATGCATTTTGGATAAGCTTAATCAGATGTATGTCCTAAAGTAAAAGGTAAAAAAGGTCATATTTGCCATTTTGTGATTGAAAGTTCACGGAGTGTGTAGTTAACACTGAGTTACAAAATGGTTGAAATATCCTTGTGATTGCTGTAATATCAAAAATTTCATTGCAAATTCACTTAGGAATCTCATACAAATCTGATTTTGCAATAGCGGTGGAAGCCAGCAGAATTAGTACCTGGGCTAGTCACTTCTTTGCAGTCCTTAGTTCATGGGTATTTCATAATTGTTATGTGTTTATTATTATTATTCATCTTTTAGCCCTGTTGGTCTACCTCAGTGTGAGCTCTGGTTATATCTGCCAGTTTCCAGATGGCAGACAGTGGCTACAGCAGTCATCATTCCATCTTAAAGTTATTTGTTTTCTTGTGAAGAGCAAAGCCTTGTCCATTTATAATTTGAAAGTTACCAGTTTCATATTCTTTAGAGAGGAGAGTTGGGCTGGAGGACAGAAGCCGTAATTTCTTGGCGGGGCTTTGGCCACATCACAGAAGTCATTTGCAGGTCTGTGTAATCTGCTTGTGGATATTCTGCTTCTGGATTCTACATCCACAATCTGCAGTGGGCAATGCTTTAGCTTCTGAGTTGTCCTGCTCGTTTCAGTGGAATAATTCTGCTACCACAAGCTTGCCCCAAAGATATTTTTTCTTGTATTTCCATACCTGATTCTTGTTTACATGAAAGACAATCTATAGCTTTCTAAAAATAATAAAAAAGTATATATAAAAGATATCATTCCAGAGCTCCTCTACTTTGTGATGTGGGAACCTGCATGCCATGGCTGTATAAGAATACATCCTTTTCTGTTCATGTTTTTTAAGTTCCTGATCAGAGGACTAGTACCAGGGAGTAGAAGGTGAGGAGATTTTATAGTTCTTATTTTCTGAACCTGTTCTGAGGAATTAGACCAAACCCTTGAATATTTTACTATCCCACACACCAGCACTAACAATTTTTAGGAAAATATATATTCGAAATACATAGTGTTAAGTAGGGTACATGTACAAGCTGAGGCAGTGCATGAATGAAGCAGCATGATTGGCTTCACAACATGAAAAGGTTATCCCAGCCTTGTTTGAGTAAGCATTTCTTTTGAAATCATGGAGCTAATATCTTCAGATTCATTTGCTTCGCTGCAGGCAATTTATATATATTATCAAGGGTGCCATTTAAATAATCATAATAATTACATTATGGATCTGTAATTGATGAAGTATGTACCATCAACGTCAGGTTTATGACAGCACTCTCAGCTATTGCCAATTCTCCACCCCTGAGCAGCCTTCTACTGTATTGTGGGTTTTTCAGATGATTATATTATTTTATACAATATGTCATCTGTTGATAAGAATAATATGGACAATACTTGAGTTGCATAGCAACCAACCTTTCACTGGTTCTTGCTTGAAGGTACTCCACTCCTTCAAATGCACTTATTTTTTAATATTCTCAAACACAGGCAACTGTACTTGCAGAAGTTTCAGTAATTTCAGGAATAGCATTAATTGGCCTGGTAAGATGAAAAAACAGAAGATATTCCTTAGTGATCACATGCTGAAATTACTTCAGGGACAAATTCAAAAGATCTGACATGGTTTTACTGAATTAGCACTTTGTGTGAGTTGTCACCTCAGGACTTTGAGGGGGTGGCAGGTTGAGCCCTGCCGAGAGCACCAGGCTTGGGCTCTGGCTGGGTGGTTTGGGGAGCAGGCAGAGTGTGGCTGGGCTGGGGCTGGGGTGGCTTTGCAGGACTTTGCAGGAGCTGCCAGCCCTTCCCTGACTCCCCACTTTTCTCTCAGTACTTCCAACAAATGATGTACCACAGACTGATGTGAATGCTTCAGCTGTGCCTTGCTGCTGCCCACTCATTTATCAATTCCATCATTAGGATAGAAAAATGTGTCCTGCAAAGGCTGCTCCATATCTGTGTTGGCTTCAGAAGCCACAATGCATTTCTCTGCATTTTCTTGACGTTGACTTCCAAAGTCACTGGCTTTTTTGATGTGATGGGATATTGCAGATAAATAAACAAGGTACATGCAGTGCATTTTTCTTCAAATGGGAAAAAGATGAGCTGGCTTGCTTCTGCCTTTTTGACTTCAGTAGTAGGAAGATTGGTTCCAAATTTTGGCAACTGCGGATACATTTGAGATTAATATAATTCAATGTTTGTGCGAATTATTCCACTTAGACCTATTTTGGTTGTAGCAGCTCTGTAATCCAGCTAGCTCTAGAATACTCAGGGAAATAAGCAAAGCAACCACGAGAACCAAGTGCAGAGGAGGTTGCAAGAGATGAGCCGAGCATGCATTTAAAAACCCTGACTGGTTATTCTAGAATTTGTTTGGAAACATTTAAATACTGAGCACTGCATAAAATCCTCTCATCGCCTCTTTGAGGTGAATGAATAAAGATTATTATTCCCATTTTACAGCTAAAAAAACAAAGATGTTAAGTGTTATTTTCCAAGGCCACACGGAAGGCCACTGGCAGGCTGGGGATAAGACCTCATAAATTCCTGGCTCCAGCCCCACGCTCTGTCCATTGACAATGGTGACTCTGTGCAGATGAGCTGCCCTTGCACGGCGCAGAGGAAAGCACAAGTTAGCTGGGATGGATGTAATTAATACAGTGATTAATGAAAAAACACTTGGAAAAAAATTTTGCAGGGACTGCAGGGGTTTCAATAAATGCAGCCACCTGAGGATTTGTGAGGGTTATTTCTTGGGAAATGTGAATGTGGCAGTGCAGGACACCCCTGAACTCTCCTTCCATGCACAGTCTAAGTGGCCTGTACTCAGCCTGGAGCAGGGTGGGATGGGCGGAGGGATGCTGGCTCTGCTCCGTGGCATCTGGAAATGCAACAAGAAGGGAGAGAAAACCCATATAAGCTGTAAACCAGTGCTGGCACCATAACAAGTGGTTGGACTCTGACCATGTGTTAACTTGGTCAGAGTGAAAGAGGAACCTGACTACCGCTGCAGAGAGCCTCTCAAATAGCTCAGAGAAGGGAACAAAACCCAAACGACTGTGAGGTGGCAGTTCAGGAAGAAGGTGCTATGAGGTGGATGCTTGCAACCTCATAGGACAGGACTGTTCCACTGAGAAGGACTTCTCAATTTTGTATGTCTGAGATATTAGCAGAGCTCCTGCTGCCTTCATTTGGGACAGGACCTTACCTTTGAACTTTTCATAAAATGATGCTCTCTTTATCTCTGCCATCTGACCTTTTCATGTCCTAAGCTTGATGCAAGCAGGGGAGATATTCTTGGTTCAGCCAGGATGGAAGTGCTGCTTCAGTCTGAGGCAGGTTCTTCTATTTCTCTGTTTCCCAGAGGGCAGGCTTGGAAGCACAAATCAGATTTATTCCTTAAATCTGGTATTTGTCCTTACTCTTTTACTGTTGACCCTGCTGTTTCCCTGGAGGGAAAGGGATGAGCACCTCCACTTACCTCTGCCTCTCCCAGGGAGGTGCAAAGACTCTGGCTGGGAGCACCTGTGCCTGGCAATGCAAGGAGGTTGTTAGCTGCACATTAGGGTCATGGACCAGCTGTGCTTGGAATGGACCTCTGGACATCATCTAATCCAACTGCCCTGCTCAGAGCAAGGTCACCTGGAGCAAGTTGTTCAGGACTTTGTCCAGCTTGATTTTGAATATTTCCAGAGACTCAATTACCTCTCTGGACAACCCTTCCCAATGTTTGACCACTTTTATGGTAAAACTACAATAACACTCCTAAAGGCTTTTTTTTCTTGCCCATTGCCTCTTGTCCTTTCTCTGGATCCCACTAAGAAGACTGTCTCAGTCATCTTCATTCCCTGCCCAATAGGTATTTATGTATATTGAGATCTTCCTGAGCCTCTCCTTGTACCAGGTCATGAATGCAAGTTGAGTATCTTATTTTTCCACTGACATTGGTAGCTGAGAAGACCTGGAAGAATCAGCAGGAATAAAGCCCTGACCTTACAAATGTGTCTGAAGATGGAGTTGTTGACCCCAGCATTTGGCCATATCCAGTAACCAGTTCTGCACAGGCTGAGTTGCAAGGCCAGGATCTACATATGATGTAGCATTTTGGCAGCTGTTCACATTTTTGCACTGTTTTCATATGTTTCATATGGGGATAAAGAGAAGAGATAGTGCCCCTCCTGTTTTTTATCTGGGTGAATTGTTGAATTCCCTTATTTATATATTAGACTTACAGCTTATAATTTCCCAGGGTGTTTTCTTGGAACCTTGAAGAATGTGGAGCTGGCTGATAGCATAAACAGTGCTTTGTACTCCTGAACTGCTTACGTTTATACAGAATTAGAAACTGAAAAATGTTTACAAACTGCTGCCATAAGAAAGCTTTACAAATCCTTTGAATGCAAAATGACAGTTTGCTGAATGAGCTATTTTTGTTAGTTTGGTTACCATGGACATTCAATAATTGTATTTATTTATCTTTTGCTTGTCTTGTTCAGGATGAGAGAAGAATATAGAAGTTCTAATCCAATATTCAATGAACAATAGAAGTGCCAAGTAGAAGCAGTGTAAACAGTGTGTTTTGCAGAGACTTTACACATTCAGGAAGGGAAAGTCATACATTAAATTGTTTCCTGAATGTGTGCACTTCCATGGTCCAACTTTTCCTACTATAGTTTGAAGCCTGTCATGTTAAGAATATTTCTGCTCCTCCTGGAGCTACTGAAGAGCTGCAAAGCCTTCTCTGTTGGTTCTCTTGGAGCACCACCTAATGGATGAGTTAGGAAAGGTCCCAAGCTTCTGACCAGCCTGAATTTCTTATGTTCTTATCAAGTACCTGCTCATCATCACTTTTGCAAAGTTGTACCCAGTGATGCTAAATATCAGATAAATAAAACAGTTGTTTAAGGGGAGCTGCCATTCTGTGTGTGACACCAGTGTGTCTTTCACATGAACTGGCAGCTTGAACATTCTTGAAAACCTTGGGTAGAATATAGACTAAATTTGCAGTCTTCTTCTAAGATAACCTTGACATTGTTAAAGAAAAAAATTACATATTTCTTCTTTGCCCTACAATTTCCACAAGTATTTGAAGGACTTTCCAATCAGCTTCATGAATGACTTGTTCTTCAGTGTGTTCGTATGAGAGAGGTGATAACTTCCCAAAGGATAAGACAGATAGCAAAGAAGGTTCAGAGACCTCTCTGGCTTCCAACCTTTTCTTACTGTCCTGCTTTGCCTCTTTGTATGAATGGTAGCTGCAACTTTATTGTCTTCTATTTTTATTTAGTTGGTTTTTTTTTTTTTTTTACTGCTTCCATCTAAGAAGGAAGGGAGTGGAGAAGAAATGAAGGCAGAATCAAAAAAAGGAAGGAAAATGTGCAGCATTGGTAGATGTTGAGTTTCCCAGAGAAAAGGTCTCAGCTAATTCTGTAGGGCAGACTGTCCTCGTCACCCTCTGTGGTGTCTCCTTGCCTGGGGGATGTTTTCCCAGCTGAGCCCTTTCCACTTCTTGGCCAACATCTCCATCTGTTTCCATCAGCAGTTCAGAGATTTTTTGCTCTTCTTGCTGTGAGAAGGAAAGTTTCTCTTTCCATTGGCAGTTTTCCTGCTGATCAGCTGAGTAATGCTCTCCACAGGCCTGCTGTCCTGCTTGGAAAGAGGTCCTTCCCAGCCAGGTCGGAGCCCCAGCCAGCTGCAGGACCTGTGAGTTGCTGGCAGTGTGGGCCCTTTGCTGGCCAAGAGTAACACCTACACCCCTTCTCCATGTGCAGCCTGCTGGCCCCCAGACTTCCCCTGTTTGCAGTGTGACAAAGAGGGATTTTACCTTTCAGCCCTTATTTCTGCACACAGCTCATCTCTTTTCCTCTTTCTCAGTTGCTTTGTCCATTTAATAAGGGGTTGTGCTCTGATGAAAGCCTGCATTGACTTCCAAAAGAAAATATTATTAAGTGTTATCTGATATCTCTACAAGAGTAATTTTTGGACAACATCCTTCTAAAACATATGACATCTGCCCTGTCTACTAACAAGCTCTGCCTGGTCCCATGATCTCCTAAGCTCTTTTCTTCAGGACAGCAGCATTTATCTGTAAAGGCAAGGCAGCTGGAAAAGTGGATAAAATTCTATATAAAGGCATGCCTGGCTTAGGAGGTCTTTGATCCAAAGACCACTGCAGCCTTGGAGGTTCTTTGGAGGGAAACACTGCCTCTGATTCCCCTTCCTGGCCATACCATTGCCTGCTGGGAGGAGAGCACCATGGTGCTCGTGGTTCCTCGGTCTCAGCCAGTGCAGCTGCACAGCACAGTGAGCTTGACTCACTGTCAGACTGATGGTTCCCCAGCCATGCAATATTTGCTGTTAGCACTGTTGAAGCCTTTCTGATCTGAAAGTCTTTGGCAAATTGCGGAAAGTGGGCGTTCAGGTGAAAATTTGCTAGGAATCAAGTGGATTTCTCTTTTCAGGCTGCTGCATTACAGTGAGGAAAGACAAGGGATTAGTGACCAGATGATTTGAGTGCTCAGTGGACTTGGAGTACTCAGCAGGCAGACTGAGTTTTTCCTGTCACTCTTTGAAGTTCTCCTCACCTACAGGACATAGACTTGCTACTTACATTCGTAGCACATGGACACTCAAAATAATTGACTTCCTACTGGATGTCTTGTTTCCCAACTTAAAGAGCAGTTAGCCTCAGTTTTATCATGTTAAAGTTGTGTCATTGGCAAAAAAGTTGGGTCAGCTAAAACCTGTTTTATAGGACTTGTGTGTTCTCAGTTTCCACTTCTATGTGAAAGGGTTTTTTTCTTTCTCCCTATTGCGCTGGATGCAAAACCCCCACAATGCTCCACATTAGCCAGTTGGTCCAACTTCATTTGCTTGAAGGCAAACTGTAAAATCAGTGTTTTGATAAGTAAGAATTGAGGTTCTCTTGGACTGAGGCTGTGGTTTTGCTCTTGGAATGGAGCTCAGGATCCAGTGAGAGAGCTGTTGACTCGCAGCAGATGCCAGTGCAGTCCTGAACCACGGGAGCTGCTGCTTTGCTGTGCCAGGCTGCTCTGGCCTCTGGCAGACTCGGTGTTAATCAGAGCAGTGCTGAAACCCGCTCTCAGTTCATTCAGAGACAAATATTTTGCTTTTGTGATGGACTCCACCAACAAGGGTTTGGTTTAGCGGGCAGGGAAGAGATGACAGAAGAGAGCTATAAAGCAGTGGTTATTAGGAAATAATTGACGTTTTATTTTCTATGCTTTTTTGCTGATCATGCAAATTCAAGACTTCTTTGCAAATAATTGGATACCCTTAAACAAAGCATATGTTGATAGGGTGTGTGTTTTCATTGTTTTCTGATCAATGTGTCTTAAATGATGTGATTTTTCGTTTGGTAGAATGTACACAAGGAGGTCATTATGAAATAAGGAAGTATTAGCAAACATCAGAAAAGATTAGAAAACTAGAGGTTTCTCAACTTCATTTTACAGCATTCTTTGCTTTTGAGTCTTGCAGTCAGATTTTTTTATTGAACTCCTTGAAGGAATTGATCTGTTTTTGCAGTTTTGGACGAATAAGAGTTAATGTGATATAGATAAGTTTTGTGTTTGTTTGCTTGTTTGTTTTTGTTTTACCACTGATGGATGTTATTAAAGACCTCAGCAACAGTCAAACCCTGTTTAACTGACTAGGATTTTTGCTTGAAGAGCCAGGATTTTGCCCTGTATTAGTAACTCAAAGTTTGTTTAAGTATGTTCTTATAAATATACAAAGATTCAAAAAAGGCACCACAACTGTCCCACCATTTAAAATACAGTTATTAGTTCAATTTCCAAGGGAATTATGGCTGGAAGCAGTATGATCCAGCACAGGATTATATTACAACTTTTTCATTCCACAGTGGTATCAGAATCCAAACTGTGCCTCTATTTAGTTTATAAATTTGTTTTTCTGAACATTTGCAGAATTGTAATATCTTAGTTTTGCCAAAATCAGACCTCAGCTTGGCAGACACTTCTTTTATCAATTCCAGTTGTTCTTCCACAACCCTTTGAGGATTTTCTTTTCATGTAGTCAATACTCTATGTACTCCATCATGCATTCAATTAGAGGACACGTCATATACATCTGTATTTAAACATGAATTGTATTACTTCTCTTTTATTTTTGGCCTAGGCTAAGTTTTGCTCTACATTAAGTATTTTGGAATTACAAATGCTTGCAGTACAGTATAGCATCTAAACTGTAGTGGTTTTGTTATGATTACGGTGTTGTCATGGTAATATAATTTTTGCAAATGAAAAGCCAGGGTTCACATCTGTAGCTCTTACAAATCCTGGACGGCCTGGGACAGGCCAGTTAGTCATACATTTTACAGTATCCCAGATACAATAAGCTTTCTAAAGTCTTAGCAGTGCACAGTATCAAGCAGAATTAGCTGGGAACTCTTAAGAAAGCACTACTAAAAAAAAAAAAAAAAGCAAATGTAATAGTTGGATTTTAAAATACCTTTCTCTTCTTTGCTCAAGAGAACTGTCCTTTGCACCTCACCTAACACGTCAGCTCACTGGAGCCAGCCAAGCTGTGTCAGTTCACCACCCGTGTAACATGATTTACATGGAGAATGGCATCCCACAGCATGTGGGAAGTTGTGTTCTACTTTCTGAATGATCTTCAAATGAGTAAAGGGATAAAGAAAATGCAATTTAAAAGACGGTCACTGAGAAAGTCCATTTCTGAAAGTAATGATTCAAGTACAGCTGAAAAAGTGCAGTTAGTTTTACCTCCAGGAGTGTGCCAAGGTCTGACAGAACGGCCTAAACAGCTCTGTTTCATGACAAAAGCAGCTGACGAACAGGACAGGGTGCTGGCTCTCTGCAGTTGTTGTGATAGGCTTTGCTTGGCCTTAGGCATTGATCTTCCCCACACTGGGTCAGTCCCTCCTGGTCAAGACCTGTTGTGGTTCCTAAAGGGAATGAGCTCCATCAGGGACTATATATCCAGACTGGAAGTGACAGTAAAGAGATGATAAAATGATGTAAACTGATGCCAGGGTGGCATAGAAATAATAAGTGCACAAGCCAGTATCAGTTTTGTCATTAAAATACCCATCTTTTTATTTCTCATCTATTTTTTAATTTTGTTAGATCTTAGATCTCATTAAATGCAGAAATCACAATGAAATTTAGCTATTTTCTTGCTTTCTTGATCCAGTAAAGTTTGTTTCTGTAGTGTAAGTATCTCTTAATTAAGAACAAACTTGTAATGGAAATAGGATGCTTAGTCAAGTGCCTGAAAAAGTTGGAGAAAAAATTGCCCACGCTTTTAATAAATAACTGTTGGTGTCTTTTTTTGCCCTGTGTGAGTGCAGTCTATGAGTCTGATAGAGATTGGGAACCCCTCACAAAGTCTGGAGAACGTGTGTCGCTGGGCCTACTTGCAACAGAAACCCGACACTGGGCACGCCGAGTACCATGACCATGCCATCTTCCTCACCAGGCAGGATTTTGGTCCATCAGGCATGCAAGGTGTGTGTCTTGGGTTTGTTTTGCATTTGCATTTATCACCGAGGCAGGCTAGTCATGTGAAGTTTAATTGTATATCTTCTGCTGAGCTGTGCTCAATGTTTTCCTCCCCCAAGAGCTCTGCGTTGGGCCATTTTCAGTTGTAGCTGCTTCACTTGTTATTTAATCCTTTCTTACTGGTTACCTATTGGATCATTTCTGTGTTCTTACTGAAGCCAAGAAAATGGGATCCATATGTAAACAGTCCTGAAAATGCCCAAAGATTAAAGAATAGATTTTGTGTTTAAGAAATTCCAAAGCTGTTGCTGTGTTACAGCTGAATTGCAAGAAATGTTGTTATGGAGAGGTCTGGAACAGCAGGGCCAAGCGCTGTCCACTTTTTCCTTTTTCCAGGCCTCTGCCTCATGTGTGATCAGGTTTTTCACCAGAGGGGAGACATCTCAGAGCTTTCCCATTCATTTTGAGTTGGCCAGAGCTGCTGTCAACACAGGCCTGGGGCTTTGCTCCCTGGAGGCTGGAATTGGGCTCCTCCACACAGCAGCATGTGGTGTCCTTTGCCTCTTATGCACTTAGAAAAGGCAATTGTAGGGCAGTCCAAGAGGTGACAAGAATTTTCTTGGTGAGCCAGGAAGTTTTCATTTGTTCAAGGCTGGTTTAATATGTTTCATAGATGAAGGAGCACATTGTTAAATGTTGGGGGGCAGAGGTCTTGAGAAGACCACTTCAGCTGTACTTGGGGCACAACAAAGGACAGATGCTTGCCCTTGAGCTTCCACCATGTTGGTTTTTCTGTGCTTGTTAATTTTCTGGAGCACTTGGTGTTTCTCACAGGCTACGCTCCCGTCACTGGGATGTGCCATCCTGTCCGAAGCTGCACTCTCAACCATGAAGATGGTTTTTCATCTGCATTTGTGGTGGCTCATGAAACTGGACATGTGTGAGTACCACTGGACACCTGTGTTGTACCTTAAATGGCTTTTGGTACAGATAAATGCTGATGGCTTTGGACAGATGCGATTGATGTTAAGAAACAGTATTTAGGGGCTCTGGATTCAGGTCTCAGCTCTCACTTGAGATCTTGAGTAGGCTCTATATTTTGGGATTTTCAAATGGGAAAAAAGAACTAATACCAAAATATCTTCCAGGACTGCTGTGGGACTAGATTGAATGATGTGTTGTAGTCTCCTGGTGGAAATGTAAAATACCCACAATAAAGAAATACGAATTCACTGAATCAGTGGAACACAGTATTCTTGCAAGCAATCCATACTAAACAAGCACATAATGTGTATATGTTACTGCTGATAAAGGAAACAATAGCGTATAGAAGCAAGGTGCCAAGCACTGCAGTTATAACTGTTCTATATATCTCATATAAAAATGCACTAATTTTACCTGTTGATGTGATTTGAACCAATGCCTGGGCAGCAGTTGTCAGAGTTTTGGTTTCTCACAGATCTTTTTAGTTTCCCTGTTTTCCCTACAGAGAACTCCCACTGATTTCCCATTTTCTCTTTGGTAGAATAACAGTTACCAGAAGGTTTTTCTGAATGGTTTCCATCTATTCTGTTTTCCCAAAGAAAGCCTGCAGGCCCTTGCTCTTTTTTTAAACAATAAAGTGCCAAAATTTATTGAAATCACCATAAACATATCTTAGTTAGGCAGGGACACCTATTTGAGACTCAGATAGTATTTGATTCCAGAATTTTTGAATTAGGAATAAAAAGAACACAGCTTGGGCTTTAAAACAGACATCACTGCAGAAAGTTTGTAATCCCCCAAATTATATTCAGCCTCAATCTATTAATTTGGTTTAACTATGGACAGATATTGCCCACATTAGTCCAATAGTGCTTGTTAAAAATGCAATATAAGATCCTAACAAAGGAAAGGAGCAAATATATCCATAATAAAGCCAAAAAGAAATTTTAAAATATCTGTAATTTGGGGTAATTTTCTAGAAAGTATCCACAACTTTCCAGGCTGTTTCACATTTAAACAATATGGGATTGCTCCTGGGCAACAGCAGCAGCTTGTCTGAACTAGCTTTCTGTGTGATGTCTTTCTCTATTTCCATGCAAAGGAAATAAAGGAAGACATTTTCAAAATGTCTTTCTTTATTTCCTTTGCATGGAAATAAACACCGTATCTTAATTCAAAGTATTTTGCAACTTGTCTGCGGTTGCAAAATACTTTGAATTAAGCTAAGGTGTGATTTTTTTAGAAGTCATATGAAGTCCTGAATAGCTCCAGATTAGAGCCTGGGTACATACATTTCTGTTAGTATTCCTGGAGGGTGGGCAGGCTCAATAATTCAGAAATGGATTCACATTTAGCTGTAGTAATTCACAAATGTACATGCACACAAAGTCCAAAAAAGGCATTTTTAGGTTTTTTTTTGAAAGTGGATTAGGCCAATGACATGAAAGTACTCTCAAAGGTCAATCCTTCCATGTGGGAGTTACTCCAGACCAGCTCTTTGGCTTCAACCTCACCCTGTCTCATTCCTCATGGCTTTGCTCACGTGGACAAGGGCCATGGGACTTCAGAGCCTTGCTGTCACCAGCCACTGGTGACGCTGGGGAGGGGGCAGCACCGGGGCACCCAGAGCCCCCCCGTGATGTCACCGCTGTGTCTCTGTGTGTGCGGGGCAGTTTAGGGATGGAGCACGACGGCCAAGGGAACCGCTGTGGGGACGAGGTCCGGCTGGGCAGCATCATGGCCCCCCTGGTGCAGGCTGCCTTCCACCGCTTCCACTGGTCCCGCTGCAGCCAGCAGGAGCTGAACCGCTACCTCCAGTGAGTACTGCCCCGCAGCCTCTGCCTTCCCTGGGGGAGCACGTGGCAACGGTTCTGTGCCTCGTGCTCAGTTTGGTGTCAGTCCATTCTCAATTATTCTCATTTCACAGAATTACTGGGTTGGAAGAGACCTTCAAGATCATCGAGTCCAACCCATACCCTAACACCTCAACTAAACCCTGGCACCCAGTGCCACATCCAGGCTTTTTTTGAACACATCCAGGGATGGTGACTCCGCCACCTCCCTGGGCAGGCCATTCCAGCACTTTATCACTCTTTCTGTGAAAAACTTCTTTCCAATATCCAATATTTCCCCTGATGCAGCCTGAGACAGTGTCCTCTTGTTCTGTCAGTGCTGCCTGGAGAAAGAGACCGACCCCCACCTGACTACAAGCACCTTTCATTTATGTCTGTCCATTTTCTGGACATTCAGGGTGTATTTGCTGTCCTCTCAGGGATGATGGAGAGCACTGTTATGAATCTCATTGCTAACTTTCCTCCCTCCCTACTCTAATCTCTAGCTGAGGGCTGCCTTGGCTACCCAGCAGTGTCGTGTCTTGCCGTTTGTTGCTTATGATACCTGTCAGTGACAAGATGGTGCTGCCTAGAGGGGAAAATCTGCCCTTAAAGTGCTCAGGGCTTTTCTTGACTTCAGGAGATACCTGAAGAGCACACATGGTTCAAGAATTAGTTCTTCAGTTGTTAATTTTTCTTTCAGTACCTTAAATGCAAAAGGTGTTTAAACAGCTTTATCCATGCCCCTTGCCTTCCTTTTTGGACCTGACACTTCAGGCATTAGAGTTCCCTGACAAATTCTGTTATTTGAGTTATTCTGTTATTAGAGTTCTGCATGGGAGTTCCCTGACAAACTCTGTTATTTATGACATTTTTTTTGCTCCTTACGGAAAAAACCCTCCTCTTGTTATGTGCAAATTGTACAAAAAATATGGGGAAGCTACTACCATAACCAGCAAAAGCTGAAAATGAGTAGGAAGAAAGTGCAGGACAATAAATGAAGTAAACATGAGTCAGTCTTTTTGTCAGTATTTTTGTTATCATAGATATCTTAGGTGTGGCAATAAGGAATAAAAGCATTGTGGGGGAAGTGTGATTGTTTCAATTAGCAAGATCCTCCAGAGCTTTAGCCATTAAATAAAAATCATCTGGCCTAGAGGGCTGCTTTACGTTCTTTTAAATACAACTATTTTTAAAATGTCTTATAAGAAAGCAGAACGATGGTTTGCTTTGAAGTAAATCTAACCTCAAAATTCTGCTTTCAGCTATTGATAACTTCAAGGCAACCTTAATGATTGCCAGGATAGGCTCATGTATGGTGTCCTCATGTCTGTTAAATAACTGGGAGACATTTCAGAGACCCAGTGGACTGCGCCGGTGTTGTGAATCAACCAGTACTTACACTGTGTTAACCATTTGGTGGTACTGGCCTCAGTCCTTTGTGCTGGCATGACTTGGTCAGGTGTAATTCTACAGGCTGTCCTCACTCCTTAGGAGCAGAGGAGAAGCTTCCACACTGATCACACAGAAAGGAAACATAGTTTAAACTATGGATGAGTTGGGAGTGATCAGGAGAAAGGGAACAAACCCAAGTGTAGTCTGTAAATGAGTCACTGCTTCTCAGGGAGGACACAGGGAAACTGTAAGTTCAGTGGTATTCTGGGCTGGTTATCCTGGCCTCTGCTTTTGAAACCTCACTTGAAAGGCAGCTGCAGGCAGCAAGAAATTTCACAAATGGAAAATTAATTAAACTTTCTTTTCTTCTTGGTCTCATGTGGATTCTTCCTTTGATTCCTTTCACATAAGGAGCCTGGAGACTCATAGGAATTTACCTGCAAGACAAATGGAAATTACAATGGAAGGGCTTCAAAAAAAAGATGTGTAGAATCCACTGAAGGTGGATACGACATGCTAAAGTGGATGTGAGCATAATTGCAATATTAGCTGCTCTTCAGGACCAGCATCTGAGAAATTGTAGGCTCTATTTTATTTGGAACAAAAAGGCAATGAAACCACAAACACTGTGCAAGCCTCACAGCTGCGTCTGTTCCTGTAATTTTTGCAGTTCCTACGATTGTCTGCGGGACGATCCCTTCGAACACGACTGGCCTTCCCTTCCACAGCTGCCAGGGATTCACTACTCCATGAATGAGCAGTGCCGGTTTGACTTTGGTCTGGGATACATGATGTGCACAGCTGTGAGTACTTAACTTCAGCTTCTGCTGTTCCTCATCCAGGAGTGGTCTAAGTGTCTCTGAAATGCCCTTAATAGGGACAGGGTAGTGACGCCCACAAGGAAAGATGTTGTGCCCTCTTAGCTGTAAGCAAGGATTAACAACTGAATGTTGACATATATGTTATTCTAAATATCTCTTGGTTTTTTTGTTTGTTTGTTTGTTTTTAAACTGGAGTTACAGAAGTAATTATTGTGTAGTTTCATAAATATCTGTAGTTGTCAAGCAAACAAACTTGATATGTTATTGAGCCTCCTCTTGCTGGCAGCTGGTTATTTTGCTACAAAACTCCCACCCAGATGTGAAGGAGATGGATTTGCTGCCACAGCTCATAGTGCTAGCACAGGGCAGCATGCTTTTATGATCCAATAAAATGGATTTTTATGGAAAGTGTGATGCGTTTTGATATCTTGCAAGAGAAAATAGGCATGACAGCGAGTAAAGCAACTTGTAAGGGTTCTTGATGACATGGTTGGCTCTCGTGTATGAGGAAATCAAGAGGCAAAGTCTAGGTTTAAAGCAAGGCAAGATTAGTGCTAGTCTCAGTGGACTGGCCTCAGAAAATAGAGTCTTCTGCAGCAGGGCTGTGCCTCCCACTTCCAGCTCCTCAAGAACAAAATATTAAATGGACAGAGGTGTTTTCAGCTGTTGGCAGCTGCTGAGACATAACATTTCTGCTTTCATTCCCATCTGCAGGAATATATGTGCCGAGCAGTGTCCCTAGATAATGGATGAGAACCTTTAGAGAATGAGCTGTAGTATTGTCTCTTTACACAATTCCCTCTGATGCTGTCTTGAAAGAATGTCCCAGCCAAAGAGAATCTTTCCTTATAGCCATCATCCAGAGCCTGGGAGATGGAGGCTTTCTATTCTTCTTTGTTCAGAATAGCCAAAGCATGTCCAGACATCATGACTTAGTATGTTTTGTGGTGGGTGGTTCCCATCCTCTCCTATAGAAGCCTTTGCATTGAAGGTAAAATGCTGATATATTCATTGGATTGGGGACCTGATCTCAAATTTCCATCCCCCTAAGAAGAGGATTACAACAGCTGAGCTAAAGTCTGAGCAGTTCATTTCCATCTCCCATGGGTGCAAGGATTTTTTGCTTTGTTTGTCTCCAGCCCCATTTGGAGAAGCTGTAAGAAAAGGCAGCAAGTGCCTCACTGCCTGAGGAAGCTGATTGGTCACTCGTGTAAAACTATTTTTGCCTGACTTTATTCCATCGCATGCAGATGGGATCTCGCCTCAGAGTCATGATTCTGCATGCTCAAATATTCAATCCACAGACATCACAGTGTTCCTCAGGGATCAGAGCTAACAGCTGGCATTTTATACCTAGGAAAGGAAGCCCCCCATCTGCAGCTTGTGTTGCAGTTTCCAGTGGGAGCTCTCTCAAAGCATCATCCACTTTGATTTTTTTTCTTGTGTTCCAGTTCCGTACATTTGATCCCTGCAAGCAGCTGTGGTGCAGCCACCCCGAGAACCCCTACTTCTGCAAAACAAAGAAAGGGCCTCCGCTGGACGGGACCATGTGTGCACCAGGGAAGGTGAGAGCTGGAGCCCTGTGTACCCACATGCCTGTGTGTGTTCACATGGGTTTGTGTGCAGCTGTTCCCCTCAAAATCAACAGGAACAAGAGAAGAACCCGTCTGGAGGACCTGAGGTTTGCTAAGATGTGGGGCAAACTCCTGAGTGCAAGTGAAGTGCTGAGCATTAGCTCAGCTGGTTAGAGCATGGAGCTAATAGCACATGGGTTTGATCCCTGTAGGGGCCATTTACTCAAGAGTTGGACTTGATGATCCTTGTGGGTCCCATCCAACTCAGAATATTCTGGGATCCTGAGCAGTGTGAGGGGAGGACATGGGTGGGGGCTGGCGTGTCCTGCATGGCCACTCTGGGACCATTAAACCCTGTCCTCAGGCAGGTCATGGCAGTGTCTACTCCACACAAGTCTCTGTGGCAAAGCCAAAAATGGGGAAATTTCCGCTCTCCTACGACTCTTTTGAGGTCAGGGTGTTGTGCTTGGACCAGCAATGTTGCTGTGGTGCTGCCTGGCCTCCCCCATGCAGAGAGCAGTGGGAGCTGGAGGAACAGCCAAGCCACGGCCGCTGGAGCTTCCCAGAGGGAAAGGATGGACATGGGAGTTGAGTGCCAGCTAGAGAGAACCCACATGGCAGCACAGAGGGGCTGTGAGCAGAGAAGGGCAGGTCTGTGGAGGTGGATTTGCTGCCTTGCTGAGAGCCCAGGGAGGCAGGAGGAGCTGTGGAGGGACGGTGTGAGGTGGCAAAGGCTCAGAGAGCTCTGGCTGCGCAGCCACCAGGCTGGAGCTGCTCCCAACCCAGTCATCCTCCGTGGAGATCACACTCTGCTCACAGTGGGTCTCAACTCCAAGCCCTTTGAAGTTTGATGAAAAAAATCTGGCTTCCCTGGGCTTTGGATGCAGTGACTGAGGGGGAGAGGAAGATGTCGCTACTTGGAAAGGTTTTTTTACAACCCAGTGTATGACATCATTTATGTGATAAATGAACCATATTAGCAGCTCCTGTTATGGTTTGAAAAGTCTTTTTAATGAAAAAGTTATGTTATATTAATTCCCCAACAAGTCACGCTCTATGCAAACCACTCCCTTCTGGTTTTCTCTTCTTTACATTATTCCTGTTATAAAAGCCTTGTTTCTTATTTCAAAAAAAAATTAAAAGAAAAGAATAAGGTTACAATCCAAAATTTTAGACAATTTTTTTGGATACACTTTTCTTTATCTTGATTTTTATATTAAAAATATTCATGACCCCCCCAACTGAAAAAAAAAGTTATATTCCATTTTGTTGCATCACCCTGTTCCCTGAGCTATTCATTCATATTAGTATTTGAACAGAAATTAGGAGAAAAAAGGAATTTGTAACCCTACAGTTAAGGATCTGTCAATGCTTCCATTATAAACAGTTTGTCAGGATATTATGCAATTCAGCTGTAAAAATTTTCTTTGGACTGGAACTTGGGATCCAAGGCTTCAGCAAGCTGTGCAGACAGCCAGGCTTTTGAGCTCAGCAGAGATGCAAGAGAGTATGTGCACATTCTGAAGTTTCAGTAGATGATAGGACTCTGACTGTTATATTCTCAAGGGAGCTGTCCCAGTTTTTTGATAAATAAACTTGCTGTCACCTTCCAGAAGAACCTGAGAAAATGATGTAAAATGAAAACCATTTTATTAGATAAGGCTCAGCAGTCTGAACTAAATGTTTTGGGTTTTTTTAAATAATGTGAGTTCTGAAGATTATATAGCTGACTTTATGTATCTGAGCTCAGCATTTGACCAGTGTATTTATTAGATGTTGGTGGTTTTAATACAGGTACATCAGATCAATGCTTTTTCATCTGTTCCTTTCCTTTTCATCCCTGCCCTTGATTTTGCCTTCCCCTGTTCACTCTCTTCACCAGCTGGGACAATACCAGAGGCTCTTGCTTGAATGCATGGGGCTGTAAAATGCATTTATTGCCTGAAGCTAGGGCTCAGTTGCTGTGGGGCAGCTTCCTTTCAGGTACATCTCCCAGGATACCTCATCAGCACTTGAGAAAAAGGAAAATAATTTCAAACATGATCTCCTATTTTCTTTGGAATCATGCCAGAAAAGAAAAGTACAGAAACATAAGCAATTAAAGATGTTGATTGAGAAAGATTCATTTGTTTCCCACTTTAGAGACTTGCAGTTTTCATGATGTCACACCACTAATTCCCAGGGCCTATTTTAAGCTCAAACCAATCACAACACTGCTGATGTGTCACAGAAACACCCTGGCTTTGCTGCAGCTGAGGGGACCAGATGCCAGAAATGGAAGTGGTGCTGGGGAGGCGAACGCGGCGTGTGGTGCGTGGATGTTCCCACCTAGGGCTGGTGTTCACAAAACTGACAACTGATCCCAAATTTAGCAAGATGCCATTGGGGAGAATCCAGTCCAGCTGCCTCCTTCCTAACTGATGGTCAAGGGGCAAGAACAGCCATGTGGGAGACATGAAATCTGTAGCATATTTTGGGCAGGCAGGATGGTAAGGGGCACGTGTCTGCACGCCCAGGCTGTGTCCTGGACCCAGGCACTGACCCTTTGGAAGGAAAGATGAGGCTTTCTAATGCTGTATATACATGTGTATGTATGTGTACAGATAAGTGTATATACTTATGTAAATGTTTGTAAGCCCTTCCGTGCCTGAGGTCATTTGAACTAAGTTGCCAAGAGTGAGGTTCTGCCATTTTGAAAACTTGAATAATTTATACTGCTCCCAGCTTGATTTTTTAAAACCAGATTGTTTTCAATAGCAAGAGGGAAGTTTCTATCAGTTTTGTGGGGCTTTGATGATGCAGCCACTTGCAATGGTCACATTACCTTCCATGAAATTACTCTGGTGTGTAAAGTTAAGCACATGGAGGTTCAGAGTCTTACTGTGGAGTCACAGACACTCCATAAACTGCTGTAGTAAACCACGCAGACAAGTGCAAAGCTTAACTCTGCCTGGCATTCTGTAGATTGAAAGAAAACATATGCTGTCAGCTGATAATTTATTTACTTGTATGCAATTCTGTCAGCTCTACCATTAGCCTCAGGCTTCTGAATCCAGGCAAACTTCAGAAATCTATCATCAGTTTTTGTTATTCCATTTTTTAAAAATATTACTCTTCTGGGGAGACGTTTATGTCGGCTGAAGTAGCTAACTGCTCTCCACAGGGCAGAAATAAAACCCAGAATCAGTCACGCAGGGAGATCACATGCTTGAGTCCATCTGCTTGCTGCAGTGACTAACATCAAGGTTTGCACCACCTGAGCCTCTTTTTTTTCTTTTCTTGGAGGGAGGTTAAGAGCCTGGTAGCTGCCCCTGCCAACCAAGCTGATGTTGCTCTTGGATTTGGCTTCCGTGCCAAGGATCCAGCACAAACCTAGCAGGTCTTCTCTTTGCTTGCACTGTGCTAATAAGATGATCTGGGTAAAACTTGGAAGGATTTTTTACTCTGTCAGGAAAGGAAGGGAATGATTAAATATTGAAATAAATAGATATTTTTGAGAAGAAAGATGGACCAAGAAAAAAGGTTTCTGAAAACACTAATGTGTACTCAAAGCAATCCAGTTAATTTCCCACTGAGAAAGCTGACCTCAGCTTCTCTGGGAGACAGGAGACAGATGGGTGAGTGTGTGCTGTGTTAGTCACCACAGAAACAGGGAGAATACTTGATTCTCTTGATTCTCCACTGAAGAAACTTTTACTGCCTCAGAGTAGTCCTCAGTGTTGGAACTTTCAGTTCATCCCTTGCAACTAATTATTCTCAAACAGATGGAGCAGAGCGGGCCAGCCTGCATGTGATGGGGAATACAAATAAATCAGTAACCACCTCCTGATGGGACCTCAGGAGAGTGAGGAGAGCTGAGCACCCCCAGCCTTGGTGCAGTGTGAGAGGTTACTTGGTAGATACTGGAGCATCAAGTGAGGAGATCAGAGAACTGCCCTTTGCTGCCCAATATAAAATAGTTACAGATACCCACAGAAGATCTTCAAGTCTTTTCTTGGAAAATTGACTTGCAGATGTGCTAAGCCCACAGGAACACACTGGCTCTTTTTTTGGCATCCACAGCAGTTGTTTCAAAGAACTGCTGAAAACAGCAGTGGAATGTTTTACTGCAAGAAATTTAAGCTCCCTGGCCTGGAAATTGCACTTGTTTTGGACTGCCCTGTTTGCCAGAAAAATAGACGAGACTGCAAGAAGTCATTTTCAACTAAGACAACAATTTGCATTTACCCATTTTTTTCTCATTAAAAAAAATTGCTTTAATATGCTTCATTCTTTTAGTGAAACCCCCTGTTTATGAAGGGAATAGTGCCTGAAATTGGCTCTTTTCCACCTCATTATGTAGTTAATGTACTAGCAATAGGAAGGGTGGGCTTTAACTTCCTTTATTACACTGGAGATTGCTCTGTCTCTGGTTTTACCTTCTCATGCATTTTCTTGCACGAGTCTGCACAGAGTAAAATTCATTAGTGAATCATTTTGTTTTCTGTAGGCTCCTTTCTTTTAATCCACAAAAAAAGGCAGAGCTGGGGATGACTCACTTTACACAAATGCTTCTCTCCTAATAGCTCTGCCTCAGCTTCCCAACAATCAGCATCTGACCAGTTTCTCCACTAAAAATCAGTGCTGCTCTTCCCTTTACACAGCAAAGTCAATAACACTTTTCCATGTTTGCCTTCCAGTTCAGGGACCAGTCTCAGTGTCAGAGAGGAGGTTTATTTGAGGTTGTTGCAAATCTCCACCCTGCTATTCCTGACTAAAACAGGGAAAAGAGGTGGGAAACAGTGTCATCACGTGTCGCTCTCCTCCATGAGTCCAAGCACTGGATTCTGGATCATCACATAATGAACATAGGCTAAATGCCTCTTGAACTGGATTTGGTCACTTCTGTGGAACTTACACCTGAGAGATGGAGCAGCCTGATAAAAGGATGTGTGAGCAAGCACAGATCAGGAGCTGTCACTTCACATCTGCTTCCAAGCCCAGCTGAAATGTCTATTGACAAGCTGAGACATTGCCAGGTTCCCCCACATCACTGAATGTCCCCTGGCTGTGCAGGGCCCCACGACTCAAACTGTTTGTTCAAACAAACCTCTCTAAAGCTCTAAGTAAACAGTCCCTGAAGGGTACAGCCCTCAGCTTGTAAACCAAAAAAAGCAAAGGACATATTAGCATTTAGCATTTCTTTCATGCTTTGCTGAATTCTCCCTTGTTCTGTCAAACATCTAAGAAAAATCTGGCCATTACAGCTTTGGAGCAGGATTGGTATAATTGGCTTTGTGGTAACTCATCTATTTCATAGGTTTTGACTTTGAATATCTGAAGTCATGGGAAAGAAAAAAATAGTTGAAACCTAATTTCTACTCTCTCTTCTACTCCTTGTCCAACCAAATCAGCCCCAAAATAAATTGCACGAATAAGGAGCCAGTCACTGAGCAGATTAGTGAATCAGTAAGCTGTGCCTTGTCACCATTCTACTAATGATTCTCTCTTGAAATTCAGCCTTATTAATGGTTATCCTTCACTTTTAGATTTGCCTTCTAGATCACTAATCGCTCTATGCTCAAGAATGCTCTCCTGTTATATATATTCTGATTTTGTTTTTGCTGGCAGCATGCATTTAGCCATATGCTTGTCTTGTGCAGCCTGCCAAATTCCTGCATTCCAAGGCTTGTTAAGCTGTGTAAAATGTTGTTGTTGACTTGAATGTTAAGGAAAGTAAGTGACTGATTTCACTTGTTGTTGCAGCCATCTGTGCTCCTGAGCCAGAGCTCTCATCCCAGCAGTAACTGTTAATGCAGACAAACTGTGACAGTCTCATGCAAAGTCGTTTGTTTGCTGGAATATATTTTCCAGCACCCACACTTCATCAGTAGAATTTTATGAAAGCAGAAATAGTACTGAAAGGGGCCAGAATTTTGTGCTCCTTCAGAAGAATTCTTTGTGATTTAAGCTGAGAAAAAATTCCATTATTAGGGACTGGAGAAATTGGTGGAAAGACACTGACAGGTTTCTTTAACAGGAGATGACACTAGAGATGATCAGTACTGGAGCTATGAAGGCTCTTAAAGAAATAAAATAAATCCTTTAATAGTTTGGGGAATGTAGCAAATTCTATGTTTCAACTGCTGTAGAATGACTATTAAAAACCAGCTAAAAGAAAGGAGAAAGTGTGGTAGGGCATGATGAACTCTGCAACTGCAGGGCTGTCCCTAAGGAATGCCTCCTGGTTTTTTGGTCAGGTTTATCATGAGATCTCCAGGGAGACACTGCAAAAGTTTTTATTGAGTAGCATTAATATCTACAATGTGAGCTTGCTTTAATTCCATGACACTTTGCTGATCGCTTTTATTACAGGAATATGTATGTGGATTTGGGAGCAGCTGGGCTGGATGGTGCTGTGGCCAGAGCTCCTGACAGTGCTGCCTGGAGAGGCTGCAGGCAATAGTGGAGGCAGGATGTTACTTTTAGCCTCCAAGATCTGGGATTCTGCCATTTCCCTTAAATGATATCCCTGCTGCAGACAGGTGATGAGGAAATGTAACACTGAAAACAGTTTAACAGACTTGGTAGACTTGAAACCTGCATGCACGCTTTACTGACATGTAAAATTGTAAAATCTGAGTGAGTTTGGGATCATGGGCACAATCGGACAGCAAGTCCCTCTAGTTTCTACTGGAGAGCTGAAAAAAATCCAGAATTTGTGCCGAAAATTAAAATGTGTGGTACAACAGCTTCTCATCTGATGTAACTTAATCATCTAATCATTCTGACATCTGATTCTCTCTTTCAGCACTGCTTTAAAGGTCACTGCATCTGGCTCACACCAGACATCCTGAAGCAGGATGGACACTGGGGGGCATGGAGCAAGTTTGGCTCTTGTTCCCGCACGTGTGGCACCGGGGTGAAGTACAGGACCCGGCAGTGTGACAACCCACAGTAAGTGACACCCCAGGGCTCCACTGGTGTGCAGAGGCTGCACAGGGAGGATGCTCAGGGCATGACCAGTGCAGCAGTGCCGTAAAGGATGCTGAGTGGTGGTTGTTAAATCTGACCTATAGCATAAGTTGTCAGAAATTCTACTTTTGGCCCTTAGCAAGTCATGAATCATCTTTATTTCTCAGTTTATCCATCCATTAAACTGGTTATGCAGTTACAAGGATTTTGAAAGTGCTAATACAGTGCTGTGTAAAGGATAAGTAAAAGTTTAGGATTCTGTATATCTCATTTTAAAATGTGAGTATGACATAATAGCAGTGATTTACTGATTTTTTTAACATTTTAAAGTTTTCTTTAATCCACCTTTCAGGATATTTTAATGAGAAGGTCTTAAAATATTTTCAAACTGTTTTCATTTCCAAGTTGGAGCAAAGCTCCTGAGATCACAACGTTCCCCAAAGTTAATTTTAGGAATTTTGAATTGTCTTGCTTTAATAACTTACATATGGGTCATCTAGATAATGTAGAATGATTCTATTTTAGTAACAGTGGAAGTAAAGTATAGTTAATAAAGATTGGTATATACAAATGATAGGAAATGTATAATTATTGCTTTCTTAGTGTGGTATCATAAAATGTCAAGATCCTTACAGCAAGAACTGAAACAATTGTCAGAATTAAATTATTTTAACAGAGAGAATATTTTTAACATTAAACTTCTCAGTTTGTTGATAAAGTAATAGAACTCTGCTAGTATTAAAAATCATCTTATCATTGATTTGTTTTTTTTTTAATTGAGTTTTATGAAGCAACATTTTCTGATGGAAATTGTTTTGTTAGGAAAACATTTGCCAGTTCTCTTTTCAGCCTTTATTGCTTTGGCAACAGAGAAGTGACCTTTATAATTGTGGGCACAATTTTAGTTGTAAAACCTACTTGCATGTAGGAAAAGCCCAATGTACTATTGAAAATGTTTTCTGTGTTTCCTGGAAGAGGATGAAAACCCAGCTACAGGTTCTGAGCTCTGCATTGCCAGATCTGCCAGGGATCTGGTGCACATCTGGGGGAACACACTGAGCTGGGCTGTTCTGCCTTTGCTGCTGCATTAGGGGTGAATGTGAATGAGTTCTGCTGTGCCTTCCTTTCCTGGCTACACCAAGAAAATGGCTTTTCTTGTCTTTATCAAGTAGTTTGAACCTCTGCTTGCAGAAGTTGCTTTTTAACAGCTAAATAGCGACAGCAGATTTTGAAAGGAAATATGTATTTTACATATCAGAAATGCAACCCTGGCTTCATCAAGTGCCTACTGACATGACTGGGACACAAATTGTTCCTCAAAAGATTTGATAGATACTTGGTTAATGAAATAGTGGCAAAACTAACCATGGGTTTCTCTCCCTGTCACAGTCCTGCCAACGGAGGCCGCACGTGTGTGGGGCCGAGCTACGAGTTCCAGCTGTGCAACACCCAGGACTGTCCCAAGGACTTTGAGGATTTCAGAGAGGAGCAGTGCCGGCAGTGGGACCCTTACTTTGAGTACCAGAACACCAAACACCACTGGCTCCCCTATGAACATGTTGATGGTGAGCAGCTCCTCTCCTGTGAAAACTAAAATCAGTTGCAAATATAAATAAAAATGACATAGGGAGGGGTAAAACTTATTTCTGGGAGATCATGCCTCCTAAATCTGCTAGGAGTTGTTTGGAGGGATCAGTGAGTATCAGTGTATGATATGATCAGTGATTCAATTTATACAATGCCCTTGGATTTTCAAAAAAGTTTGGACACTGTTCCCCAATGACAGCTGTTAAACGGATTTACCATGAGATAAAAAGGTTTTGCATGGGAGGATGGCCCACTCTGAGAGCTGCAGAAGGACCTTGTGACACTAAGTGACACAAGAAGGCAAAGGAAGTTTGGTGTTGATGAATGCCAGTAATGGAGATGGGGGTAAAAACTGGCGTGTGTGTGTGTGTATGGATGATGGGCTCTGAAGAGAAAGGCTGGGAAGAGCTTTAGGAAAAGATCAGTTCAGTGACTGTGAAGGGAGAGATGAACACTGACCTGCCCCCATGTACCTGCACGTTGTGTCTGCACTTTAAATACTCAGCCAGTGCAGCTCAGGTTGTGCCCATGTCACTGCTGCCCACACTGCTAAAAAGCTGAACTCAAGCCAGAATAAAGCAAACATAAATAATGACTTCTGGATGAGAAGAGTTTGGACAAATCAGGACTTTCCACCCTGGAAAAGCAAGGATGTAGATGGAAAAGATAGAGTTACAGAGTTGTGAGGGGCCCAAAGAGATTGAACGTGGAATGATTATTGAGCTTCTCATAACATGAGCCTGGGAACATCAAATAAAATTATCAGGTGGTAGATTTAAAACAAATAAGAGGAAAGGCTTAGTACAAAGCATCTCATTATCTTGAAATTCACTGCCACAGAAAGTTGCTGATGCCAGAAAGTTTTAGAAATTATTTTGAAAAATTCTTTACAGTTCTACAGTTCACTAAGAGCCATTAAACACCAAGTTCCAGTCAGATTTTGGAAGTCCCGAAGGTGCAGTGTAGGAGGAACTGGGAGAATATTCTGACAAAAGTTTCCAGTTTGTTCCTGTGTCTTCCTGCAAATGCTGCTGGCACTGTTGGAGGCAGCTGTTGGGTTGGATGGATCCTGGCTCTCAACCAGCAAGGTCAGGCTGATGTTGTGGCCTCTTGACAGAGATCACCTCCTAGAACAAAAATGTTCCTGTTCCTGTTAATGCCTCGACTTAACTGTCAATGCAAGTGCAGCTGGTTGATTTGGGCCATGTCTGCTCTTGCCAGAAAACACACTGAGATGTTTTACCAAACAAAGAGGCAGAGGGCAATGAGTCTCAGCTTGTTGAATGAGCAGTGTGAGCTGCTCACTGTTTTTGAACCCTAGCTCCTTACCTGAATAACAAATTCTTGAGGGCAGGGTTGGCCTGGCAAGGGGCAGGTTCTGGGCACCCACCCCATCCTCAGCCCAGCTCCCATCACTGGGAGGGGAAGGGTTGCTTTGGGTGAATCATTTTGCATTCCAGTGAGAGGATACTCTGCCAGAAATTAATAGCAAATTCCTTATAATTAATTTGCCCGACTTTCTTCCCAAACAGTTCTCAGAGTTGCCTCATTCTTTTCATGCCATCTTGGTCAGTCTGTAAGTCTGGGATTTTCAAAGGCACAGACACAGCCTCACAGCTTTATTTCATGACATAGCTTTGCTAGCACAGGGTGAAGGGATGAAGGCTGTGGCCTGCAGGACCTTTGCTTATGCTTTAGCCTTTGGAGCAGTCGGCTGCAAAGACCAGTGAAACAAATCAGATTTTTTTCAATTAAATTCAATGGCTTCTGGGTCAGAAACCAGCTCACTGATGTCTGAGCACCGATCCCTGTGCACTGCTGGTTTCCAATATAACTATGGTGTAACTGCAGACACCTTGAGAGTTACATTTACCTGTGCAGGGTTATTAGAGGGAACAGCTTTTGTGTGAAAACAAGGCCAGAGACAAGCTTATGCTTGAACCCTAATCTATTCAAAACTCCCTTTTGTGAGGATAAGGCATATCAGTGACGTACTTGTGAGGATAATGCAGTTGTGGCTCAGAAGTGACATAAATCCATACACTTCACAGGCAGCTCAGCTGGACGTGTCTGACACATTGTGCAGGGCGTAAGAACAGAGAGGAGTGCCTCATGCTGTGGGCAGAGAAAAGCCAGAGAGCTGGGGTACAGCCCAGTGTGTCCTTGAGCATCCCATGCCCCATTGTGCCATGGCCTGTCTCCTGTTCCAGGCCCTCTGAGCCCCCCATGTCCTCACCCCTGCCATGCTCACAGGCTCTGCACTGTGCATCTGCCAGGGCAGCAGGGAGTGACTCTGGCTGTGAGCTCCCAGCCCCAGTTAAATGAGAAGGACTCAGAGAGCAGGGACTGGACAGGCACACTGTCACATCCATGCTCCTTCACCTCTCCTGTGTCCAGCACCAGTGAATAGGAAGGAAATAATTCTTTGCAATAACAGGGTCTAATTTAACAGCACTTGCACATTTACTGTTCCCATGGAGCAGTGGGAGCAGAACCATCTCTAAAATAAAGCCCTTGTACAGAGTTGTTGGCACCCAGTCAGACCTGCTGATATTTTGATTTAATCACATGCAGTGAATGCGTGGTATGTGTGGGGTGGGTGCATACCCAGGGGTGGTGTGTACACATCTATCTTCTGCACAGCTTAATGTTTCCAATATACACAGTAGGTCTGTTGTTATTATCATCTTAATAGTCTCCTATTAAGAATTTGCACCAAAAAAGTACCTGTTCTAATAGACTAGACCCTGGATTTTCAGCAAGACTTCTCTGCATGGTTTGGGAGCAGTAACAAAGGTCTCTGATGTACCAATACCCAGCGGCCCTGAGGACATCAACAGCAATAACAAGGACTTTATCAAAAGAGGGCAGAGGCCATGGAACTGTACAGAGGAAGAACGCAAAGGGCCTGTGAAGATTTATTTCAGTTGAACTGCTATAATGGAAAGGTTGTTATTGTTTTAAATGGTGGGAAAAGCATTCCAACTTTTAATCATGTTAAAATAGCAGAATCTCTATTTGTTTCATCTAGCAGAAAGGCCATCTGCTCTTCAGTGCCAAGGAAAGCATAGTGAATCCTATTACAGGGCTGAGGACAGTAAAAGACATGGATAAGATGAAATACACTAGTGGAATACAACTTTATTCAGCCACTGACTAGTTATTTTCTGCTTTATTTTTTTTTCTTAGCTCTTTGGAACAGATTAGAGAAAATACCACTTGTCTGGCTGTTTGTGCATGTGTTAGCAGTAAAAAAAATGTTTTTTGTCTGAATCTTTTTGACATCTCATCTTGTTTAATGGTTTAATTATCATTAATACAAGTACAACCATGAGGGAAAATTAACTTTGTGATTAGGATGAAATGCTATGGCCCAGCTGTCTCTGAAGAAATTTTGGATGCCAGATTCACTCAGTGTCAAACAGCTGCTTTTAATGGGAAAATTAATTTGGCTTTTTTTTTTAATTTAATTTGGACATTTAAGTGCAGGACAGGAGAAACCAGCATCTCTCACAGGTAGTCATACAACTGAGGGGAGCTCTGCCAGATTGCATGATCTGCAAAGGATTAAATAGATTCCCTCCTCAAAGTCAATGATCTGTTATTTTTAAGCCTGTCTTCTAATGGTGACACATGGATGCTTTATGATTCAGCATTTTCCAAAAGATCACAGAATTTTTCAAAGGATAAGGGATAAGCATCAATGATTTATGGGTACCACGTTGGGCTCTGTGATGAAGGGAGTGAAAGTGCTGCTCACAACGTCAGCAACTAAACTGAGAGCTGAACATGCACAATTTGGGTCGTTTTATTTTTCAGCTAAGGAGAGGTGCCACCTGTACTGTGAATCCAAGGAGACAGGGGATGTGGTGTACATGAAAAGGATGGTACACGACGGGACCCGCTGCTCCTACAAGGATGCTTACAGCATCTGCGTGAGGGGGGACTGCCTTGTAAGTGTTTGGGGGCTTCTTCAGAGCTCAGCATTGGGAAAACAATTCAAATTGTACCTTCAGTGTATCTCTCCCAGCATGACTAAGTATAATAACACTTTGGGCAATAAGGAGATTTCATTAGGATTATTGTCACAATATTATGTGTGATATTCACAGTTGCCATGCATGTGACTCGATTCCAAAAGCACCTGCCTACACAAGTAATAATTCATGCAGTATTTTAAGATGAACTATTACAATTAGCTTTCAAGGAAAGCTCTCCCTGCTGAGGTTTAGTGGGGGTGGAATGTACAATGAAATAGTGGTGTTAGGATATGGCTGATGTGCATTCTCTCAGTATTTGATCATGCTATTTTTAAAAAATCAATGACAGTTCCTCTAAGTTGGGATCTGCTGCAGGTCATATTTCAAATGAATTAGTCTCTGACTAGCAAAACACTGGTGGAGCTGTTTATCCCCATAGAGATGCCTAGATTCTCCTGGAATTTAAGTATCTGTCTTAAGATAAGCTGAGGCTTAAGAGCTTTTCCTTAACCATGCTGCTTTCCCTCCGTAAGAGAACCACTGTGAAGCATAATATGAAAATATAATCACCCAGTTGACAGCTATTATAGGAACTGGAAGTATTAAAGTCTGTTTAGGTGTTGATCTTCCAGGAGAATACTACAAGGTGTGCTGCTTTGCTGAAGCAGAATCTGGGGGTTGATAGGTAAAGTGAAGGCTCATTTGAATTGAAAAGAGGATAAATAAGAATGACTGTTTCTCTCTTTTGTGCACAGAAAGTTGGGTGTGACAGGGTCATAGGTTCCACGAAGCAGGAAGATAAGTGTGGTGTCTGTGGAGGAGATAATTCCCACTGCAAAGTGGTGAAAAGAACATTTTCAAGAGTACCAAAAAAGCAAGGTCAGTACATCCAGCATGGCTTGTCCTGGGGAATTCAGGGTATTTTTTCTTGGTCTCTAATGTTTCATGGAAAGTACCAGGACAATTACTAATCATTTGCAGCATCATTAATTCCAATAAACCATCTGGACTTACTTCCAGATGTGTTTATAATTTGAAAATAAGACTTCTGTCCAGTGAGCAGTTAAAGCTGCTGATACCAAGGCCTGTGCATGCATGGGAGAGGGCTTCTCTGCTCCTTGTTGGAGAGCTGTGGACTTGTGCTGCTGATGTCACCCAGCTCCTCTGTCACTCCAGTGCTGCAATAATGTGTCATCACCAGGCACTGTCAGGCAGGAGCTTGTGTGGTCTCTGTGGGTGCATATGGCACTCAAAGCCCATTTTAGTCTGAAGCCAAGTCTGTTGATGATACTTCAGGCACCTTTCTTCTGACCCAAAGCCCTTTGTCCCTGTTATGTTCCATCACCTGGCACAGAAGTGGGAATGGGAATAATGCTGGATTCAGTTCATTTTGTTTAATACACACTGCTTTCAGGAAATAAGATTTATTTAAAAACCTAAGACAAACCCGCCCTGTTTGTGGCATATTAATCCATAACTATCTTTTCAAATACCTCAATATAGGGTATGTTAAGATGTTTGAAATTCCTGCTGGTGCAAGACATTTACTTATACAGGAAACAGACGCCACCACTCATCATCTTGGTAAGTAACAAGTAGGAAAATTTTCAGTCAGAATATTTTTATGGTGTTTATTTTTGTCTCTGGAGGCTGACAATGTGTTTATACATTTGTTTACCCATTACCCACCCACACCATGTACTTTCTCTAAGTATGTTAAATTAGGAAACTTGTTTGGCAATTTGGTTTCCCTGTGCTGTATTCCAGGGTGTCCCAGCCAGATCTCTGTGTTGGTATATGCATGTGTGAAAGCTGCTGGAAGAGGCACTGAGTTACTTTATGGGGTGCACTGCATTATCTTTGGGGGTTGGAAGTAGATGATCTTCAAAATCCCTTTCAACCCAGTTCTGTGGTCTTTGTGTGCATCTTTCATGCTTCCCACCCTCAGTAATCTCCCAGCTATATCCAGATCTGTTCCGGATTCTGCCCCACTGCTAACAGTATTGACACGAGGCTGCCAAATCAGTCCAGCAGTTTAGGAGGTAATGGAAATCCACTCCTCCCTGGGCCCTGTAATCAGTGGGAAGCAGTGACTAGTAGGCTGCTATTAACTGGAAGTAGATTCACAGTGAATGAGCTGCTAATCATAGTGTGAGCCATGACAGCTTCTCCCCAGTGAATGCTTCCCTTGCTGCCCAGGGCAGCCTGGCCTGTGGATCAGGGAGCAATCCTCCTTCAAAGTCCTGTCAGGGTGGGATGAGTGCTGTGCACATGGACACCTGGCTCACTCCTGGCCACTGCTGAGGGAGCAGGATGCTCAGGTAGCTGCCAGGGAGAGAATGGAGTTAAAATCTGGTGTTACACAACAAATAGTCCCTGCTTCTTCTAATGAGGAGGGCAAATGTTCCATCTCAGGTGAAAACCTGTCCTCATACAAAGGTGGCTGAAGTCTCTCCAGGTGAAGGCTGGAGCACTGGTGAGAGCTGAGGAGAGGAACCAGGCTCTGTGTGCAGTGGCAGGTGCCTGCAGAGCAGCAGGAGCTTAACAGGGCTGTGCTGGTGTCAGGACTGGATCTGAGCAGGAGAATTAATGCTGTTTCTAGTGTCTCTCTCTCTCACTGTGGGGACCTGCTGGGGCTTAGCTCAGTAGCCTTTCTCTGATGGAGCAGTAACAGCCCCCTGAGGTGCCTTACAGTGTATGAAAGAGCTGAATAGCTCTGGGACCCCCACTGGCTCTCCAATTGGCTCGGATTTGGCCAGTGGATTCAGAAGTTGTTATATGGGAGCAGGCAGCTGGACCCCTGTGGTGCAGCCGCATTGGCCTCATTTCTCTGGCAAGGCAGGCTATGAAAAACAAAAAAAAAAAGGACAACTGATGTTCCTGGAGCTGAGCAGAAAAGCATTGACAGTTCAGTGAAACACCTGAAAAAGTCTTTCCAAACCTGTGAGGGAACAGAGGGAAAATGCACACTGGCCTTTTCAGCTTCGTCCACTGGGACATGAGCGGAACAAAACTGGAGATGAGAAACAAACCTCTTATATTCACTTTTCTTGTGTTGTTCCCAGCTATTAAAAATCGTGAAACAGGGAAATTCATTCTAAGTGAAGACAACTATGTGCCAGACTCCAAAGTGTTTATTGAGATGGGCGTGGAGTGGGAATATCGGAATGACGACGACAGAGAAACGGTGCAGACCATGGGGCCGCTGCGTAATGGAATAGTTATTCTGGTAAGTCAAATGAAAACCACCTTCCACAGAGCCATAATGGGCTAGCATATCATTCAGATTCCTCTTGTGAGTTACAAGAAGGCATCTGCTTCAATTATAAGACAATAGAAGATGTATTTTAATTCCTTTCTCCCAGTTCATTGCCCTGCATGAGAGCTGTTATAATTCAGGGTTATGTGTTGAGCAGCCAGCTGTCCTGATTGTTTCCTGTGGATGGCATAGCAATCAGCCACTGAGTAAAGACTGCAGCTTACTTATCCTATCTGACATGTGAGCACCAATCAAAAAAAGGTCAGAGTGGTTCATGTCAGCTAGATCTAATAGCTCCTTCTCCCATCCAGGTTTTGAAAATGTATCCTGCAAAGGCAGATGCAGGATTCCTGTGATCCTGGCTCCATTTTTCAGGGCAAAAACAGTTCCACAGTTCCCAAAACCACCCAAATATTTTTTTTTTTCGTTGCAAACTAGCAAAGTGTAGACTTCAATTAGCAGGGTTAAGTTGATTTAGAATGCTCTGAAAACAACTGTAATGTGTTGATCTACAGCAGCTGAACTTCAAAGAAAGAATAAATACTGTTTCCAAAGGACCAATATTTTGCACTTTGTTCAAATTGAGTTCTGTTTTCTTGCATTTGTCTTAGTGCAGTGTGATAACAAAACCTCTTTCTAAATATTTATATTTCTGTCAAGATTAAGTAAAAAGCTTTGCAGAATTCCAGGATTATCATGAGAATATTTGTGTTTTATCAGAAATATAAGCAATTTTCTTTGCCAGTTTCACTTATTTCTGCAGTTGAATTTGCTTTGTCTTTTAGTGGAACTATCCGTTATCATTTCAGTACAAAATTTCCTTCCTTTGTGATGGGATATGGAAAAAATTTAGTATCATGATGTCAGTCCAATGCTGGCAAGGCAAATAAGTCTAAATCAACAACAGTCTTTCTTAATATGCAGTTTAGAAACTCTGTGTCATAAAGATGGAGATACTTTTTCATCAGGGAAAAAATGTGTTGAGTGCAGCTAAAAGGTTAAAATCCCTGTGGGGATGTTTTTATGTGTGAGCCATGATCACTATTTCATGTCATCTCACAGAGCTCTTGGTATCAGTCTTTCATATCTTTTTTCCTTACATCTGCTTTGCTTATTAGGTGATTCCTCATGGTGGTGCCAAGATATCTTTGACTTACAAGTACATGATCCATGAAGATTCCTTGAATGTAGATAACAATAATGTTTTGGAAGAGGACTCAGTGTCTTATGAATGGGCTTTGAAGAAATGGTCCCAGTGTTCAAAACCTTGCGGAGGAGGTAAAAACAAAACCTCAAATCATTCAAAATTCATTCATTGCCATGAGACATTAGAGAGGCCAGAGTATGGGAGGAGTTTTATTTAAGTAATAGATAAATAAATAGTGAATGGGGTTAAAATCTGACTTAAATGGTTTAGGGGCAGATCTGGGCTGATTAATTCCTGATTTATGGTTATTTAACTGAAAAATTGGACAAATATACAAGATTTGGATGAGGGTTTCCAAGCTGTGAAGGTGCCAAACCTCAAGGTGCTATGGGGCAGCCCTTTGTAAATCTGCATCCAGTGATGTGGCCTTTGCAATGTCAGACTCCTTTTTGGGGCCAGATGTGAATGCTGATGCTGTTCCCCAGGCTGATGGTCAGCTTGCAGCACTGGACTGTGGCTGGGCAGATTTGCAGAATGTTTTTGAGATGCTGGGATCTGGCTGTTATTTTCATTAAATATTATTTAAATGTTATTTTCATGGTGAGGCCACACCTCGAGTTCTGTGTCCAATTCTGGCCCCTCAGTTTGGGAAGGACATTGAGACACTTGAGCACATCCAGAGGAGGCAACGAGGCTGGAGAGGGGCTGGGAACACAAACCCTGTGAGGAACCACTGAGGGAGCTGGGAGTGTTCAGCCTGGAAAAAAGGAGACTCAGGGGTGACCTCTTCACTCTTTAGAATTCCCTGAAAGGTGGTTGTGGTCAGGTGGGGGTTGGTCTCTGTCTCCAGGCAGCAACTGACAGAACCAGAGGGCACAGTCTTAACTTCACCAAAGGAAATATAGGTTGGCTATTAGGAAAAAGTTTTTTATGGAGAGACTGATAAAGTACTGGAATGGCCTGCCCAGGGAGGTGGTGGAGTCACCATCCCTGGATGTGTTTAAAAAAGATTGGGTGTGGCACTCAGTGCCATGGTTTAGTTGAGGTGTTAGGGCATGGGTTGGACTCAATGATCTCAAAAGTCTCTTCCAACCCAGTAATTCTGTGATGAAAGGAGTGAAAAATATAGGGGGTGAGCAATTATGGATGTTAAATTTGCCTTGCAAGTGTTTATTTGGTGCAGCTTACTCCTCCTTTGGTAGCATGTTCATCTGCAGTTCCTACTGCAACCCTTGACAGAATTTGTGCAGTTCATCTGAAAGCTGAGCCCTCTGTGAGATCTGCCAGCTCTCAGAGTAAGAGCAGTGTCTTTCCCCAGGCTACCAGTTCACCAAGTACGGCTGCCGCAGGAGGACGGACCACAAGATGGTTCATCGGAGCTACTGCGAGCTGATCCAGAAGCCCAAACCCATCCGCAGGGTGTGCAACCTCCAGGAGTGCTCCCAGCCCATGTAAGCATCCCTGCCCCCCAGCACTGCTCCCTGGAGGGGCATCACACCCAGCCAGCATTGTCACCTCAAGGAAGGTGGCTTTAGCTCCACCTTCATGGCCATTACATGCATATTAGAGGCCCAGAACTGTGAGGATCTCATGCTCTGTTCTGCTCATAGAAATATTCTTTCTGTGATTACTGGTTCCTATGACTTATGAAAATAAGTTGGATTAGAAAAGAAGTGCTGTCCTGATCCAGACTTTTGTGTTCAGGCCATCTTGAGGTGATACAAAATAGATAAAAATTCAATTTATACCAGCGGATTTTACACAGTGTGAGTTAAGCATGTCAGAGGAAATGTACAGAGTGCTGCAGAAGACAACCATGTCATTCAGTCCCTCAAATCCAAATCTTCATAAAGTTCACAGCATATTTTTTGACATTTAAACACAGGGAAAATATTTGACCTGTTAGATTTCTCTGGCTGCCCTTGTACAGCACGAAATGACTGTTGTACCTTCATTTCTGCTCTACATAGTTAAGTGTTATAAATATTTTAATTCACATTTTACAGGTGATTTTTTTGACTGGCAGCAGGTTATTCCTGCCACATGTAGGACTAATATATTTTTTGTGCTACTACTACAACAAGAAAGGAGTATGTTGATCCCAGATTTTATCTCTGGAGACCGACTGTAGGTTCCAGGAATCACAGCAAAAAAATAGAACATACCACACAATATTTCCTAACTTCTTTCAAAAAACAAATTTTTGAAAGAGAGAAAAGGCAAGAAACTGTACCCCATAAACTCTGCATGGGTCAGGGTTGAACATTTATTTATTGGAAAACTGAAGTAATGACCTAACTGTATCTCAGGCTCTCTGGAAAGGACTGTATCCCCTTTCAGCTACAAATATAATTGGGCCCAGGTACCACAAAGACTCAATAGGATCCTAAATTGTACTTGGATCCCTGAAGTTTCAGTTATCTCTTTTTCTATAGAATGTCATCCAAGCGTTTTGCTCTTGTACATAGGAGAGGCAATTATTAAGGTGTTTTACAAAGGGGACACCCCCTACACTAATATGCTGCTTCTTCACTTCTGGGAAAAACTCATCTTTGTCTCAGAAGTCACATCAGGATTCCTGGCCTTCATAGCTGTGTAATTTCTGTAGGTTACAAAGAGAAAGTTGGGAGAAATTGTTACTTTCTGATTAACTGGAATGTGTAGTGCAGTGCCTTGTACTATTTTTTGACCATTTCCAAACCCAGGATTTTATGAGTACTTTAGGACAATTCCTTCAAGCTCAGGATGTTTCTCCAGACTATGTATATTTTTTGGTTAAGTTTATCCCATTAATATTTTCTACATGGAACAATATTTCCATCTTGCAGATCTCTGCACTCTGTAAATATTTGTAGACTGCTGTATGTCTTTACTTAATTATAACCAAGCTTTCAGTAGTCAAGGTAAATTTCCTTTGGTGCTGTCTGTCCCTGTTGTTCTTCTCTAAGCCCTTTACAATTTGTAGCTGTAATTCATGAGTTGGTTTGGGTGATCTGTGAGGGTTTCAACTACACCACATTACAAACCATAGATTTCATTTGTCAGTGGCCAAACTGATTTCGAAATTATGAACTTGAACTTTCTGGTTTTCAGTGGAGTGTTGCCTTCCCCCAAACCAAACATTTGTGATAATGGGTCCCCTGATTTGCCCAAGCTCAGCACTCACAGCACTGGGTTTGCCAGTGCTTCAGCAGATTGAGTGTAACATGGCCAGGGATATGATCCATGGAGTGCCCAGCTGTGGGCCAGGCAGGACCTGCATTTCTAGCCCAGATGTTTTGGCTTCATTCATATGGGAACCAGCTGCATTATGGTTCATGCTGCATTATGAGACAAGGCACGTCTCATGCACCCAGACCTGGGAAGCTCAGCAGCACCGTTGGGTGGCTGCTTTTGACATAAAAGCGACCATATTTCTATGTGCAGTCTTGGAAAGGGCAGCTTAAAATCAAAGCAAATACAGCGAAGTAAGCAAAATGCTTATCTTGGAGATAATGAGAAAGAGTAATATTGAAGATCTGGGTCTCACTAATGGCAATAAGGAGCAGTCAAATAACCCTCACCATAACTGCTTATGTTTTTTTCGTATCTTCTCCTTTTCTCCATATTAGAACTAGTATTAACTTCATGTTAAACCTGCGTTTAAGAGTTACAGATCAACAGCTTGAATTTTACTCTGCTCACTCTCTTTTCACCAACCCAGATGGGTTACAGGAGAATGGGAGCCTTGCAGCAAATCTTGTGGGAAGACAGGGTACCAGGTCCGCTCTGTGCGCTGCATCCAGCCCCTGCAGGACAACACAAACCGCTCTGTGCACACCAAGTACTGCAACAACGACCGCCCAGAGGGCAGGAGGCCCTGCAACAGGGAGCTGTGCCCAGCACAGTGGAGAATAGGACCCTGGTCACAGGTCAGGCTCTTTCTGGAGGTCTCAAACAACCAATTTCTGTCTGGGTGGAATGGGCATGACAAGTGATGCCACGCCTGTGTTTGTGAACAGAGGGCTCTGTGAATAGATGGCTCGCATGTACGGTTGTTTGTTTATTGCTCAGACCAGAGCTCATTCTTGGAGTATTTCACAATTGCTGGTGTGCCACAAGAAACAGTGAGTGCCTCACCCTCTTGCTTTGTTACTGTAGGTACTGCAGTGCCTCAAATAATGTACCTTGTCAGCTCAAATCAAGAGCAGCCTAAAACTGAAAAGGTAATTTCTAATCTGCTGTTTCCAGAGGGTGGCTGGGGTGTAACTGCTGCCTGTCCTTTCAGTGCTCTGTCAGCTGTGGCAATGGCACCCAGGATCGCCCGGTCCTGTGCCGGACCAGGGACAATGCCATCGGCCTGTGCAAGGACAATAAACCAGAGACCGTCAGGATTTGCAGACTACCTCCGTGTCCCAGTAAGGGCTTGTCTTCGATACCTTCTGTTACTTGTTGAAAAAAAAATTATTTCTTTATTTGCAATGCCTTTATTGAATTAATACTTGTGTGCTACATCTGCCGGGGGGGGCACTTCTCCATAGTGCCTGTTTTGAGTAGAATTCCAAATGTGGAGCTGTTGTGGGGCCAACGGGCTTCTTGGGCACTATTTTCCTGCTGTGGAGCACTGCTTGGCCCAGGACAGCCTGAGAGCCTGGGGCAGACCTCAGCATAGGGCTGATGGCCGGGTGTGGCCAGTAGCCAACAGCTACTGTTGGAGCCAGTAGCTCCCAGCTCTCCCTGGGAGAGGGGCAGAGCCTGAGTCCAGCCCTGCACCCGTGAGACCTGTGGGGCTTGGCAAGGGGCTGCTGGGCTGTGGCTAGCCAAGGATGCCTCTTTGCTTTCCCCACCTCCACCGACAGTTCCAGGCTTCTTTTTCATTCTGTCAAACACAAGTTATCTGCAGGGGTTATCTAACTCAGTTTTTAGAAGCTGTAATTAATTTATTCCTGCTTAATCCAGGGCAATAAGGCCTTTACCCTTGTTAGCTTTTCAGCTGTTTGCAAATGATACTTGGGAGATCATTTCACATACTCCTATTATTAAGTCATTCATATTTTTCTTTTTTTCCTGATGTATTTCTCAGGGTAGCTTTTGATTTCTAATTAATTAGAAGCAAGCTGTCAATTATAGCCTCCAATACAAAGATTTTAATGAGGCACTGTAACTAAACTAGACTGCATGTCTCTGGGGATGTGTGACACTGCCATGAGAAGTGCTGCTGGAGAACTGGCCCTTGGGCTGTCTTCAGTGTTGGCTGTGAAGTGCTGGGCACGAGTTGTAGCAACCTCCCCAAACAGCACCTTTTGCCCAAAATCACACAGCTTGGTTGTAATCCTTCCCTGAGCTCCTTCACAACTGGAGCCCACTCACTCTCTGAGCTTGTCCCCTTCTGACAGGGCAACAGTTTAATGCTGCCTAACATATGTTGTGTTGCATCTCTTTTTTTCCCCTCTATTCAAGGAAACGTTTCTGATCCTTCAAAGAAAACCTACATGATACAATGGCTGTCAAGACCTGATCCAGACTACCCCATCCAGAAAATATCTTCAAGTAAAAGACCCATTTATAACTCTGCCTTTGCCCTTAAATGCATGCCACATCAAATGTGGACTTTGCCTTTTGCTCTCTTCTTCTCTCTATGCGGAAAGTTCCCTTGACTTTGCCAAGTTTAAATCTTGGGCTGAATCTGTTTTTTCACACCAGGCACTCGGTGCTCGGTGTCTTTCTTCTCTGGAGCTTGCGTAGCACTGGTGGTGGAGGTCTTGAAGTGTTGGATGTGTGAAGTTGGATCTCCACAGTATGTTGCAGTCCTCTGAAAGGGAGCTGGGATCGGTTTGCTTGTTGCTTGGTGGTGGTGAAAAAAGGCTCTTACTGGTTCCTGATGTTCAGTTTGATAGCAAAACTGAGAACTTATTGTGAATGTGATCACATCACAATAATGACACCTTGTAGTGCTAAAGTTCTCCTTTATCTAAAACCCAAAATCTCATAACTCTCTGGTTTCAGTTCGCTGACAGGGTAGTCTGATGAGTGGAAGAATTTTTTCATTCCATTTTCCTTTGTGGTGCTGTTGCTTTCCTCACCTTGCTGCTCATTTTTTATTCCTGACCCTCACCTTTATGTTTGTGACCTGGGGAGGGCTCACTGGGAAGCAGAAGCTGGGTTTCTGTCAGTACTTTCCCTGCTGCTCTGATGCCGTTGCTCTCGCCAGTCCTGGTGGTCGTTTGGTGGGTTTTTTCTCGAGAAAAGCTGCGTTCATTTTTTCCATCGCACAATTTTTGCCAGTTTTGCGCATTTTCACTTCAGAAACAAACCCAAAGCAGAACAGGCATGGTCCATGGTGAAGGTGGCGTGGTGGTGTTTTTCTTAACGTGGTGGAGGCAATATGATGTTTCCATTGACTACGATGTCTCCAGCTGCTCAGCATGGAGCTGTTTATACTCATTACATCTCTGATCTTTTTTCACCATGTGCATGTCTGACTTGACTGGTATGGCTGTGCGTGTGTGTGTGTGTGTGTGTGTGTGTGTGTGTGTGTGTGTTCTTAGATGTGTCAACTGGCAAACATAACAGTGTGAACTACTACAGAATTACCTCAATTTTTATTGCTTTTTTTTGCTTAGGAGATGAATTTTAGAAAAATGCCTTAATGTTGAAATGTAAATGGCATTAATTTACCAGATCCAGCTTTAAATATGAACAGTACACTGGTACCTTGAGTTAATCTTCATATGGAGTGTTTTTACTTGAACGATAACTATTGGAAGGCAGTAAATTTAATTGGAAGTTGATTTGCACAGTGCATATCCATATCTTCATCGAGACAGGATTGTGACTTACTGAAATGTAACTGGCATTCGTGCTTCACCTTCCATGTTTGTGTTGAAGATTTGGAATTCACAAGTCATAAACTTCTTTGTGACAGTCAGTACCAATAGTAGAAATGTAAAACTGCAGTCTTGGAGCAAATTAATACCTTATTGCTTTGATAATATTTTTTGGAAAAGTGGCATTTTTGAATCTTTGGGTCGTCAACAGTGTAGCACTTCAAACTTGTCATTATCATGTGATCACATATTTAAATTTTGCTGTTAATATTTCCTGAAACATGTTAACAATTTACATGACAAGGTGAAAAAGCAAAGACACGTATCTGGCACTGAATACTGTTATGTAAAATAATCGGTGTTTAACTGTATAAATATATTCATGACTGTTACCTTTAAATAGACAATGTTTAGTGATGTTTCAAGAGATGGGTGGCTATAGAGAATGGTGCAATAAGGTATCTGGGCATTGTGCACTATGTCTATATGCACTTTGGTTTATCAGGGATATTTTATTAGTGTTTTGTATGTATTTAACATAATATTAAAGATGTGCCAATTCAGTTTGCTTTTCAATATTTTTTTATGAGACTAATGTGTACCAAAGTGACTGTGAAACTGATTTATTTTTTTCTTACTGATGTTTTGAATATATACTTCCAGTCTGTCATGCATACTGCAAGTAAAAATAAATAAAAGTTCAGCAAATCTGGATATTTTGGTTTGGATAGAGGATCAAAATTTCATTCTGGCATTGAGAAGTTGCAGAGTTTATTTATATAACTTACCGGATGTCACTAAACTTATTACATAATGCAGTTTTATTTCCATGTATTGTTAAGCTTGACATTGCATATTTTTGTTAGGAAAAAAGGCATTTTTCTAAAGGTGCTGTTACTGATTCTTACAAAGCCAAGAACAGACCTGCCTTGTTGAAATCACATTTAAATATTTTATCTGTTGGCTTTTATTATGGAAGCCATTTGGAGGGACGTGCATAAAGGTCATGCATCACAAGGCAAAATGTTCAAAGGGGACTCTTATGGGGTATGTAAAAATATATATAAATTGTATAGGCACATTCAGGCCTTTGTATGGAGCTGTGCATGCAGGTATGAACAGTTTCAGCTCTTAAAGGCTGGTTTGAAAATCTCTCCAAAACCAAGGTATTATTCTTATGTTCCTAAGGAAGGAGTCATTCCTAATCTCCAGCAGTATTTCAGTTTAGCATTTGAAAAATATGAAAATTACCTGACACATTCTAAAGTAGGAACTAGAATTTTGCTTTTCTGCAACAAAAGCAACTATCAGGGCATAGATACAATGTACAGGAGGTGTTTTCACCTGCCTCAGCCAGCACTAGCAGCACCAGCTATTAGTTTATTTTGGACTGATATGTTTGCCAATGAAACACCCACGATGCCCTGTTTTGTTAGCTGAGGATGAGTGAAGAGGAGGCACCTACGCTTTCCAAAGCCCCTTGGTATTGCTGAGCCTGCTCTGCTCTCTCTGCTCTCCTTTGCTGTGAGGGTGCTGACACAAGCCAGTGCTCGTAGGAGGAGGGTGAAATGTGACTCCAGATCAGGCTGAGAGCAGTCTGCCATCGGGTGCACTCTAAATAAAAGCGAGTAATTGGCGTTACTCACCCTTTACTGTAAGAGTGGGTGGAAATGTAGTAAGAGCAGGGGGAGAGAGACCAGTGATTTCATCTCTGTCTCAGCACTCTGGTCACAGAGAAGATTTTTATTAACCATAATGCCAGGTGTTGGTCAGTCTGCTTTTCTCCTCAGCCCTCTCCTCTCCTACAAATGCTCTGACTCCTCTCCCAGCATGGGCTCCACGTTGGGATTTTTCCTTCACTGCAGTGCCTGGCTCCATGACTTCATCCTGGAGGCACAAGAGCTGAGGGGTGTCTGTGCAGGACAGAGGACAGGCAGCTTTCTCTCCAAGGAGCCTGCTAGACCCTCACCACCCATTTGCCACCAATTCATACAGTCCTCTGCCTCCCCTGAGCAGAAATCACAAGGGCTTGGGGAATCTCTGAGTAGGCTTCTGTTTATGTTTCTCAGGAAGGAACACTTTGACCACTTCACCTTTAATGCCTCAGCCTACAATTTGCCACCTGCATTTCAGCAAGGTCAGGATCTGCCATAACACCTCTATTACAGTGCAGATTGTTGTAACAGCTATTGACAGCTTAAAGCTTATTGATTATCATTCTTTCTCTTTTATTACAGTCATTGACACAAAAATCAGGACTTTTACTGAATCTCCCAGTCATTAATGGACTGGCTTGGCTCCATTGCACTGGAGTTTGTTGTTCCAAAAATATCAGCTCCCTTCTAGGAGGAGTAGAAAAGCCTCATGGCACCACTTTTCTCTCAAACAAGAGACATGCTGAGAAAATGCTGCTGTTTTCAGAGTAGGGGTACCTGGCAACAATATCACTCTGATTAGTGGAGATGGATTAATTCTGAGAGTTACATGGTACACATCAAAATAGGTCTTGACTTTCCTGAGACAGCCCAGATAAATATATGTTACCCCTGACTGTGGTTAGTCACTGTTTGGTTGCAGAAAAGCATTTAAAGGAGAAAAGAGGGAAAAAATAGATTCCTTAATATAAAACTTGATGACTTTGTGGGAGTTCAATGTAGTTTTAGCAACAACATAGCACAGTGTGTTTTGAAGTTTAAACCAAGACAGTAATACAATTCATTGTGGCTTCACAGTCTTCAGGGTAGTGCTTGCAGGATGTGAAGGCAAGAATTCAAGTGTGATGGTCTAGAGCTTGGATGGGGCTGGTACAAACAGTTCAGATCAGCTTTTGCAGCTCTTGAAGTGAGTTGACTTTTAGGTTGAATATAAGCCTGCTTCTGCTTGTAGAAGGCTCATTTGCCGGTTTCCCATCCCACTTTTAAATATCAAACCCTCTGCCCACTGCCAAAGCTTCAGCTGTGTTTCTTTTTCTGATTAATGTGAAGATGCTCTTTATTTATCTGTTCCCTTTTTCTCTTTCAGAAGAGCATTGTCAAGGAGACAAGTCAATGTTCTGTCGCATGGAAGTTCTCTCCCGTTACTGCTCCATTCCTGGGTACAATAAGCTGTGTTGCAAGTCCTGCAACGTGTACAGCAACGTAACAGAGGACAGCAATGTAACCAGTGCCAATGTAAATAAGAATAATGTCATTGAGGAGGAGCTCCTGACAACCCTCAGCCCTCCAGTGGGAGTGGCCACCATGCAGTCTGCCACCAGCCCTCCTCTGCTTTCCAAAACACGTGCACCCCCTTCCAATGCGACAGAGGAGCACCCAGAAATCAATGCAGTGGATGTTCCCTATAAAGTTGATGGGTTGGATAACGAAGTACCACAGCACAACATCATTACACGGAGGAGGCCTTATGAAAGGACAAGGAATCAAAGAATTCAGGAGCTGATCGCTGAGAAAATGAAAAAAGGGACTCTTAGGAAAATAAACTAAAATGGAAATATGGCACAAACAACATTTTTCTCTTATAGAGATGTTACCAAGATCATAGTATTGGCCGTCGTAGAGACTAAAAATGGGGGAAAATCGAAGTGGTGCTATGGCAGAGATACCAAATTCTCAAGCCTACTATAAATGGAAATGACAGATTGTTTCATAAGTGCTAATCTGAACACTTTGATGGCTAGGTTAGGTGTACAGGGTACGGCAGAGTATTAGTGCAATATCCCTACAGTGTCCCACTGAATCCAAACAAATCATATTACTTAGGTCAGGTTAGCAGGTTTCTCAGTTACAGGCTCTTTAAAGAATTCTATGCCTGTGTAAAACTGCTTGGGAATAGTAATGGGAGTCACACTTAGTATGGCAGAAAGCAGTCCCAAGACATAATAAATCCCTTTAACTCTGACAAGCAGGGGGTCAGCACTCCTGTGCTGCTTCTGTGCCTTGCACAAACCCTGGCACTAACACAGCCTGCTTCGGGAAGGTTCTTAGGACATGCCAGGCTTGGTTTGGCTGACCTTGGCAGAGCTGCCTCTGTGGTCACAGCTCAGCATGTGCTCACGTAGCTTCCTGAACCAGGACTGTGTAAGAAAATACAGAGAAAATTCTGTAGCCGTATATTTATGTGTAAATTAAAAACTGACAAACAGTAGTTTACATACTTCCATAAACAATTTCAAAGGATTCTCCTAAACTTTTGGATACATGCAAGACATTTAGTAGGGTAGATCTGGCCAACTTGGACTGACAACATCCTAGTCTTTCTGTTTACAATTATCCATTTTTTTATCGTTTTTAAGTTCCTGTAATGCAACAGCCTCAGTGATCCTTATTGGTTGGTGCTTTTTCTATTGGTCTGATTTTTTTTTTCTACCCACATTCTGTTTAACTTAAAGATGACTGGATTCTTGTTGTCTTTTCTTTGGTGCTTTGTTAAGACAATTTTTTTCCCCCACGTAGGATGCAGTTATTTTTGGGGAATTGATTTTGTATTATCTTCCTTTCCTTAGGACAACTTTATTGGTGCAGAAGTGAACAACTGTTTGCTGTGCCCTTACATGAACACACACACCCACCCACGTATTCACAGCACCAGGCCTGCTAGAAAACTTTAAGATGTGTAACCTGACAACCCTTTGAGTACATTTTCCCCTCAGGGTCATCATAGTTATCATAGATCATTTTGAACTCCTGGTTGGAGAACAGAAGAGGAACTCACCTTGGCTCTAACACTGCTGAGACAGGGAGTATGGACTGGTTCCTGCTGTGGGTGGCATCTGAACAGTTTTTTTCCTGGCTTGGATTCTTCCATTTGTTTCTTCTTTGCTGGTAAATCTCCTGCAGAGCCCAGAGCTTCCCTGAAATCCTCTCTTCACCACTAGGAAGGTCTGGTGGCTCCAAGTTCAGATTTTCCAGTCTTCAGAGGAAGTTCTCACCCTCCAGCCTGAGCTGGTCCCAGTTTGAAATGGCACCAGCAATAAGCCCATATACAGAGTCACAAAATTATTTGGCATGTGCTGCATTCCCAGCAAATGCTGACAAAGAGCTTCACAGGTATTGCAAGGTGAAGCACATGTGACTCCCTGTGACCCTTCCTTCTGCCCTTCACCACCACACCTGAATGAACTGCCCAGGCTCCTCTTCCAAACGAGCCATTCCTGCTGGAAAGGAGGCAAGAGCCTGCAGGAGCCTCAGGCTTTACAGCTCCTACGTGTAGGGCTGTTTTGGCCTGGACTGTGGGCAGAAGTTTTTGAAGCATAAGACCTGGTCTAAGAAAAACTCTTCATGGAGATACTAGCCCAAGCAGAGAAGGAATGTTTTCAGCTGGTGTCGTGGCATCAAGTGCCCCTTCTTACACAGGACCAAGGTGATACACTTGGAGCAGCTCAGACAGAGCAGGGATGAGAGATACACTGAAGACCATGAAAACTGGGAAGCCCAACAGGCCTGCTAAGAGTATTAGGAAAGATCTCCTGGGCCAAACAGACGTGGCTGCAGATGTGGAAGCAGCAGCCAGCACAAGCAAAAATCTGTTCTGGTTTGAAGAAGTAAAATTCAGGCTCTGCAGTTTGGCAGCACAGAGGGAAGAGTTCCACTGCAGACTTTCACTGCTGGGACATGGAGTGCTCTCCTGCAGTCAAAGGGTGCCTGTCCTCAGTGCCCTGTCCCAGCCCTGCCCCAGGCCTGTGTCACACGGCCACGGTGTGTGGGCAAGCCCCGGGAGCCTCGTGCCAAGGGATTTGTGGTTGCCTACAGATGGGACAAGTTCTAGTAACAGTGTAGGGTCAGGTCACGTCTGTGCACAACAGCAATTTGTCATGAGCACTGAAGGGAAAAAAAACCCCACCATTCTATTTATAAGCAAGGAAGACGTGTCTAAATCAACATCATTCCAGCTGCTGTGCCATGGGAGACAGAAGCTGTAGCCAGGCTCCCAGCCTGTAGTCACAGTATTTCTTGCCTTCCACATTTCCTTTACACAGATGTGGTTAGTATAAAACTCATCTTTTCCCCTTCAAGTTAATATCCTTTTAGCTCTGTGGACAATAAAAGTAAACCACAACCCCCAGCTTTTTCATAGACTAGAAGCTCATCCAAGCATATGAAACTTAGGAAAAACTTTTACAACCCAAAGATAGAAAGGGTTGGAGCTGGATTTACGCAGATGGGGAGGTAAAAGTTTGCTGCCTGGAGGGTACCAGTCTTATCCTCTGGGACTCTTTCAAGACCCATTGCTCTCATCCCCTGAGGTAACTCATCTAATAGATTCTGTTCCACCCTAGCTTCTGGAATAGGCTTAGTCAACCAGACAGTGTGAAGAAATACCACAGGAGGCAATATCCACAGCTCAAAAAAGCATTTTTCCAGATAAAGTGAAAAGTTCTGCTGCCTTAGGGAGCAGGAACAGCCTCCTGGAAGGCTGCTCTGGTGCTATGTTAGGTCCAATGTTCATTAGGAACCCAGTGCAATGCCTGGTGGCATCTGCATTTTGGAGGGGCTTGTTCCCTTCTCAGTCTCACCTTTTGGGAGATTTAATTTGACTGTTTCTCAATGGTTTAAATTCTACTGAATATTTCTCTAGATGTTTTTTGGGAGGAACACTAAACTACTTGAAGCAGCACCTTCAGTCTACATTGCTCAAGACATGGAGAGGCTGATGGACCATCTCCTTAAGGAGCAGGAGCCACCAGCTGCCTTCTCTTCACACTCTTCCTGTATGAGAAGGGGGGAAGTTAAGTCTCTTCAGACCAGGAAAGATGCCTTCTTTTCAAGCTGCCATGGGTTCTTCAGAAGGTGGTTTTCTTCAGCAGTTCCCCAAGACTATGTACACTACTTCTACTGGAAAACACAACACCAGGCTCTGTTGATAAAGAAAAAGCAGCCCCAGACAGAAGGTGGGGGTTTGCTCTCCTGAGCTGATCTCATTTCTATGTCATGAAGTGGAAAATTTGGTCATTTTTTTGTTTGGTTGAACTTTGACAACTGTTTCATCTTCTCTGCAGTGCTGTAATTGGGCAAGAGCATCATCACAGTGGATCTTCTGTAACTGGTTTGCTGTTGCCCAGGCACTGCATTTTCAGACATAACAAGCAGAAAGTGATATTTTAATGTAACCTAATCCCCAGAACCTAAAGCAGGTTTATAAACAGATAAAATAGGTTCCTACAGAGGCCATCTCAGAGATCTTTGAGATAAAGGAATGTGCTCCCACAAAGCAATGTATTTATGATCTAACCATGCAGGTACAGTTTTCTCAATTCTCATTTTTCTGGCTGTCTAAACTTAAAATCCAAGTGACAGCCTCTTGTGAAAAAAGTCCCAAACAAATTCTGGTTTCTTTGGCTTCAGTCATCTGCCATTTTTTTTTCACCATAATTTCTTTAAAAATTCCTGTTACCTATTATGAATGCATCACTTTTTATATTCATATATCCATTCAATATTTAGAGTCTCACAACACCTCCATAGAATGCTTTCAGCTATTTTGAGAATTCTAGAAATGGTGCTTTACCAGTACTCAAAGGGTTTTTTATTTTATTTTATTAGATAATGCATATAATGTCTTATTTACTCACCTACAATGCACAGTATTAGCTATGTTCATCTGAATATCTATGTGCAACTTCCATTCACTTACATATGCCTTAACAGAAATTGCAATAAATAGCCATTTCTTGTATATTAAAAATGTATATACAAATTAGAATCTTTAATTTTATAATTTATTAAATTTAAATGTCTGTGTTCTTTTGCAAAAAAAAGTGTTTGGCTTTTCCCTGTGCATTTTTCATTGACTTGGTGTTATGCAGAGATACTGGAGGACGAAGAACCAGCATCTTCAGATGAAAAACCAATTCAATTTCTACAACTTAATGAAGTGGGATTGGGATACACTTGCTGCCAAAGTCCTACATCCTTGTTAAAACATCCATTATCCAAGGCTAAATATCATTAAGTCACTGGACCAAAACCTCAGTTGCTAACTGCACAGAAATTAATCAAACTCACTTAAACCTGCTTGAGGCCCAAATCCATCCTGGTCCATGTATCATCTCTTTAAAAGGCTCAGTTATTTGGGCTTCTATTCAGGACTGATGAGTGAATTCTGCTTTGCCTCCTTCTCAAAGGTTGATAAAGTAATTGCTCCTTTCCATGAAATTCTTTTGCACACATTCTCCTGCCATATCCTGCACACACGTAGCCAGGCTCCCTTTAAATAATTCAATTCAATTAGATAATTGAATCTTTCCCATCTGATTGGAGTTTGTTGCTTGAGGATTTGAAAGATCTCTGCTTACTGTGATTATTCAGTGAGCACCATGCAGTGCATTCAAGTCCAGCACTCTTTAATCAGGTAACGAGCCACCTCAACACTTTCCATCTGGAAAAGTAATTCACACACTTAAATGCCCTGAAAAAACAGTGGACAAGCTGGGGTTCCTTTACTGTGATAATTCATGCAGCATTTACAGCTGTGACAAGGGTTATATTTAATTGCCTTTTGATTTCATAGATTTTGAGACTTTTAGAGTGGCCGTGGCAAAGGGTCTCACATCCACGCCCCAGACACGAGGGACACCCAAGGTGGGGTCAGTCATGCCCAACACCTCTCCCTCCCCCTGGTCTTGCTCTCTCTCTCTCAAATGCCAAAAGATGACACCCACAGGAGGCCTTCTATTCCTCGCCTGGCCTAAGTCAGATTTTTTAGCCCTTTTCACCATCATCTGGCTCTGAGGAATTTTTTTTTTTTAAAGGCTGCTCAAGGAGCTGCAATTCCAGGCCAGGAAAGTAGTTTTCAGGTTATTCATAATTACACCAGGCAGGAGCCAGCTCCTCCGAAGTGCCATGCAAATTTGAGTCCCCCTTCCCACAGCCAGGGGGGCACAGGATGATTTCCAGCCTCCCACGGGCTGTTCTGGCTCAACACTTGGCTCTGCTCACAGGCATCAAAACGTGCTGCTGAGCCTTCCTGGGAGAGAAACGCCAGGAAATTCCCCTAGGGGGGTGTGTGTGTGTGTGCATTGCTCAGCTTTCCTCTCCTCCTGCCCCCTCCCCACCACCTTTCCCATTCCCTCCTCCTTTAGCAACTTCCCAAAGCTGAGCAGGGCGCGGAGCGATGGAGCCACAGAACCGAGCACAAGTGGCACTGCCAAAATCTCATTGCAGGGAGGAGCGGGGCAGGATGACACGTGTGGGAGAAGCCTTATCCTAGTTAACCTGCTGGGTTGTATGCTTCATCAGCAGAGTGCTGCTCTGCTGAGTGATGGGTGATGCATCAGCGTCCCCCCGGAGATGGAGCTGAACCGCGCAGCCCCAGCAGCACCGGGGTTCCCGGGGATGCTTCGCTCGGTGGAGTCACCACTAGATGGTGGCACGGCACAAGAAGTACGGTTATGAAACGGCCGCTGGACTCTGATCCCGGCCGGAAAAATCCCTTGATCTGGGGAGATGCGCTCAGGAAGGGCCAGATGGAATAAAAACCCACCCGGCTCAGTCCCCATCACAGTGTGGATGCAGTCGAAGATGCTGCTGTGCTGCTGTCTGTGACCTGACTGTGGCTGGGAGTGGAGCAGAGATCCTGCAGGAAACACAGACAGCACCTGAAGTGGAGAAATAGAGCCATGATCGATCCCACCACCCAAAACACTGAAAATAACTCAAAGTAAATTGTTTTCTGGGGTTATTATTTCTTAGGGCGTCTAAACACATCCAAGCTCCTCCAGAAGAAAGTTTAGAGGCCAGTAACATAACAAGAGGTTCCACTGATTATTGTAATTTAATTTTTTAAAATTTTAATTAAAGAAACACAACTGTTATGGAAAGACAAACCTGTTCTAGGTGACCCAGGCTGCTGGCAGGACAGGGGCTTTCATGTGACCCCAGGCAGGAGAAGGTTTTCAAGTTGGCAGTGCTGCCCTTACTGAGACCTGCAACAATTCATAGTGCTCAGCTCTCCAGCCTCTTTGTGTGCTGTGCCCAAGAGAGACCAATCACACCAGGCACTTTGGGACATGTATAATCTAAAGTGATGATGAAAAATGCATCCGTGCAAAGATAAAATTTAATCATAGGCAGATCAGTAATAACAGAAATAAAAATGTTTATATTATTTGAAATAAATAGGCTGGGACAGATTCCCAGGGGGGGTTGCCAGTGAGTTGTCACCATGGTTTGGGCTTCTGAGACTTTGAAGTATTTTAAGAGAAGTCTGCACTGGCACAGAGCTCGCTCTCTCTGCTGGCCCTGAGCAACCACTGCCAGTGAAGCCATGACCATGTCATGGCCTAGAAACGCCCAGCAAAGGCTCCCAGGAGTTATTTAGCAACTTAATTTAACAGTAATGAAACAAAGTACCTAAATCCCTCTGAGCCTTTGCAAAGGCTCCTGACGGGACTCCACCCATGTTCCCCGCTGGATGGAGAGCTCAGGTCCTGCAAAGAAGCCTCGTGCCTTGTGGCAGTGTGCTACAGCCACCCAGCCCTCACACAGCAACTGGTTCCTCACCTGCAAAAGGCAAGAAATAGCCAGGAACCCCCAGAAAATCTGTGTCCATCAGTGACAGTGTTGGCACACGTAGCCACCAGCAGTTGCTGTGTGAGCTGCAGTCAAGGCAACAGCTGTGAGTGCAACAATTCCAACCCAACTCTGTCTAATTAATACAAAAACAGCTCATTAATATTTCATGGCAATATCTTCACTGGTACCGTAGTGGCTGCTTGCTGTAATGCACAGGAGGTTAATGGGCTGGGGGATGTAACTAGAGAACACAAATCATCTGGAATCTGGCACAAATCAGGTCAAAACATTTTCCTTTCCTAAAGTTTTAATGACAAACATGGAAACAGAGAATCCCAGAATGGTTTGGAATGGAAGGGACCTTACAGATCATCTTGTTCCACCCCCCTGCCATGGGCAGGGACACCTTCCACTAAACCAGGTTGCTCCAAGCCCCATCCAACCTGGCCTTGAACACTTCCAGGATCCCACAACCTCTCTGGGCAACAGCACATTCACAATAAAGAATTTCTTTGTAATCTAAATCTCTCCTCTTAATTTAAAACTGTTCCCCTTGCCCCATTCAATATCTGCCCTGTAAGAAGTCACTCTCCCACATGCAGGAGAGGAGCAGCTCTTCCAGGTTGTTGATGCACCCTCTAGGAGGATCTGCACTGAGGTGTGGAGATGCTCAGTGTCGTGTTAACCACGTTCCCCAGCCCAGGCAAGAGCCAACAAGCTTCAAAAGCACCCAGAGGAGAGTCACCTGTTACACTTAGCCAACTCTGCTAAACTGTGTGGATTTCCCTAAAACTGGAAGCATTCCAAAAAAACCAAAACTAACAAACATAAAACCAAACTAAGAAATAACTGTCAGCATTTATATCTCAGACACTCAACCAAGCCCTGCAGAACTAACAACTGGTGTTTTCCTCTGCAGCTCAGGCACTGCTGCTGTTGCTGTTTTCTTCTGCCATTAATCCCATTTGGTGACAGCTTTCATGCACCCTGGAATGCTTGGGGAGTATAAATACAGGAAACTGGGATGATTTATCCAGAACCATCCTCACAAGCGCTTGGGAGAAACCTATGGCATTCTTGCAGCAAGCATTCAAAGTTGCACCTTGTTTCTTTTAAATTAAGATTTTTCGAGGACCCAGCTGATGAAAGAAGAAAGCAAATGGCTGTGGTTGAGGTGAAAAAAATTAGGTATGTTATATTTGTCCCTCCCATCTGGCATCACTCCATCATACCTTTGAGAAGGAGGCAACTCCAGCAGAGAGGAGAGATTTAACAGGACAGAGGAACCATCTTGAAGACTCTTTTTAAAGAGAATGTATCCATGCACGTGTGGAATTTGTTTCCAGATCAGCGATCTTCCTCACAAAATGTTTCTCCCAAGCTCCACACTGCAGCTGCTTAGCATAGCTAGTGTCTGAGGGTTTTTTTTCCTTTTGATGGTAATCATGTTTCCTGCAAGCAAGAAGGAAAAATTGAAGCTCTGATTTATTACAGTATGATCCCAGCTGATCATTCCTGTTAGTGAATTTAATGCATGAAGGCTGTGGGTGATTTCAGGTAAATTCAGCTGTTTGGCACCAGAAGTCCAAACAAACAGCTTAAGCTTACATACCTCTTATACTGAAATGCTAAGCAATGGCTATTTCCAGAAAAAAACAATCTGCTTGGAACCATATCCTGAAGGGATGCACAAGTCTGTTGAGCTGCTTATTTCTTTTTACTGGAGATAAAGAAAAAGCCTGAATGATGAGTGTGGGCTTGGGTGACTAAATCAGCCAATCCCAGCCTGAATGATAGTAACACATAATGTTTGCATTAAAACTAAAGCAGTGATTTTTAATCTAGGATTTCTGCTTTTCTCTTCATCCCTTCAGCAGGTCAGGACAGGCGTGGGGAGCAGCAAGGCTCAGAAATGCAGTCACACTCCCTGGCCTGGGCACACAGGGATGTTGTGTGGGATGGCTATTCCCCAGGAAAGAGCAGCAGCTGTTGGGGCTGCCTCTGAGGACAGTGTTGGGAAATAAATACAGAAGGAAGATTCTGCTGCAACATAACAATTCATCTCCCCACACAACATGATGCTGCAAGAGAGGCTATGAGAGGGACACCGGGGTTACTCCAGAATTGCAATAAATTTGCAGCATGTTAATAAGCAAGGAAACAAAGGCAAATCCCTGCTGCCCAGGGACCCACAAGGTCGGATGGTGCCAGTCCTCCTGGCAAAGCAATTTGCTGTAATGCACTTGTGTGGTCTCAGAGAAACACAAACAGGGATGATTCTGGGAGCAGGGGGAGAGGGGGCTTGGTGGAGCACAGCCCTGGGAGGTGCCGTGGCAGGGCTGGCTGCTGCTGTGCCTCCACAGCAACATGGATATACAGCTCAGCCCAAGGATGTACAGCTCAGCCCAAGGATGTACAGCTCAGCCCAGGGATGTACAGCTCAGCCCAAGGATGTACAGCTCAGCCCAGGGATGTACAGCTTGGCCTAGGGAGGTACAGCTTGGCCCAGGGATGTTCAGCTTGGCCCAGGGATGTACAGTTCAGCCCAGGGATGTTCAGCTCAACCCAGAGATGTACAGTTCAGCCTAGGGATGTATAGCTCAGCCTAGGGATGTATAGCTCAGCCTAGGGATGCTTGGCTCAGAGCAGAATGGAAGCAGGGACAGAGGAGAGCAGAGAGCGTCACTAAAGAAGCTGCCAACACCCACTGCCTCTTGGGCAAAGCAGCACAAATTTGTTCACAAAATAAGGCAGAGAAGGAAGAAAAACAGCCCCAAGGATTCTGCTTTCAGCAATAAAGCGTGAAGGAACTACGGCTCCTCCTTTCCCACCCCAGCCTGGAGCACAGGCAGCCCTTCCCCTCCGCATCACGGCCCCGCAGTCGCTTCCACACGGGGAATTGTCGCCAGGCAATGAGCCGCAGGGATGTGCCCTGGCCAGTCCTGCGGGGCCGGGGTGGCCCAGCCCGGCCGGTGCCCGCGGGCCGCCCCGGTGCTCGGCGCCCGCCGGCTGCGGCTCGGGCAGGGCAGGCAGCCAGCGGGATATATTTAGCAACAGCAACAAAACAGGCAGCGGGATCAGCTGACTGAGGCAGGGAGCTGGCGCACGGGGTAGTGTTAGACAGCACATCCCCGTGCTGCCAGCGGGGAGGAGGGAGCGGGGCAGAGCCGTGCAGCCGGGGAGACGACACCGCCCGTGCCCGCACCCCGCAGGTAAGGGGAGGGGGTCTGGCCGAGGGCTGTGTCCTGGGGGTCCCTGGGAATACGCGGGATGCCGGTAGCCGGTGATGCTCAAGGCATGGTGGAAGGGAAGCTGCAGGCAGCGGGTCGTGTTCCCCGGGGGCCGCAGGTGACGGGGAGGTGACCTCGGCCATGCCAGCGCGGTGCCCAGGGCGAAGGGGACCGCATCCGGGCGGGACCTGATCCATCCTCATCATCGGAAGAGTTTTACTGCCAATAGGTAATTTAAATTTCCTTCCGGAGGAAGGGCGTGTTGGCAGGATTTAGTGACTGATTAGCGCTGTCGTGATCTGACACGACATGCCCGTGCCCCTCACCAGGAGCAGCCGGCCGCTCCCCTCAGTGCCGGGCCCAGGCACTGCCGAGCTCAGGCCAGGGCTGGGAGGAAGGGAAGGAACAAACCTTTCCTTTAAGGCTTGAAGACATGAGAGAAACAGAGCGGGCGGTGAAAAGGATAATAAAAGGGCCCTGAGGTTTAAAACCAGCATCTCCTGCTCTCAGGTCAGCAAATCCAGCTTGGCTGGCTTCACCAGTAGCACGTGAGAAAAACCAGTGAGGACCAGCAGCAGCCTGGGGAGGGATGGGCACCCAGAGCTCTGCCCTGGGCTCGGCACGAGCTGCTCATTTGTGCTCCGTGTGGGATCTGCAGCTTTGCAGGGAGGTTCAACAAAACCAGATTTCTTTCCAGCAATGACAAGCAAGGCATTAAAATAGCTAGCAAAGCACTTTGGTGTTTAATCACACAACAAAGCTATATTGTGTCTGCAGATTAGTCACATACAAAATTCATTGGGGGAAGCAGTTAAAAAAAAATATATCCAGGCTATGTGGTCATTTCTGCCAGAGGGGGAGATAAGCAAAGCACAGGGGGGAGGGGTTGGAGAAAAAAAAATCAGTACAGTTAGAAAACACTGCGGCACAAAATATACTGAAAAATTTGTAATTAAATATATTTAACTGAGTAGTGGGAGCAGTTTGATGGAAATCCATCCTAAAAGGAGTTGAGGATGACTATTTGATTATAAAGGACATGAATTGAATCTCTTTGACTCTGTGTAAGCACTCAGGGGAGGACTTACCTCTCCATAACTACATTTATTAACTGTGGACAAAAGTGACCCTGTACATTCTCACCTACAGCTTCTAGAAGAGACCCCTGTAATGTTGCTTTACTTAGGTGGTGCTCCCCACAGGGGCAGGGCAACTCCTCTCCTGTTGGGTTCAGCTCCTACCTGCTTGGACTAAGGGTGAAGTCAGAGCCCTGTCACAGTGAACAGATGTGGAGCATTAAATAAGGAAAGTAGTTTGTGTCTTGCTGCTCCAACAAGGGCAGTGAGACAAGTTCATGCCCCTGCCCCATGCCTCTCCAGCTGTGCTCCCTTGCATTGCTTCAGGAGGGAGCACCAGTGCTGATCTCCTTAATGAACCTTCTACTTACTGCCACATTTAATGATTTGGCTTCTTTGGTACATTTGTGAAGCTCTTTATGAAGCCATGGATATAAAAGTACTGCCAGCAAACTTTTTGTTAACAGCCATGTTTACCACAAGAAGACATCAGGTGGCTCAGGTAGAAACAAGCCCAGGATTTGTTCCCCACAGCAGGTTTTCACATGCTGATCATGTCTGCTCTGTTCTTTGCAGCCATGGCACCCCGGATCAGACTGAGCCTTTCAAAGCCTCTCCCAACCATACGGGAGACCCACGAGGAAGCCATGGAGGATCCAAGCAGCAACCCAAAGAGTGCTGGAAGTGCTGCAGCCGGCCCAGACTCGTACTCCAGCGATGACTACATCCAATCCATCTGCCACCTCGCCAGACCCACCTTCCCAGCCCTTCTGGAAAGCAGACGTAAGGGTAAGGACAGAAAGACCCTGAAGACCCTTGAAGATGTGTCAGGTTCTCCACCACTTGTGGGGGCACAGCAGGAAAGATTAAAATGTAAATTGACCAATTTCATCTCGAATGTTGTGCCATTGGGAAAAGTTCCACCTGCAGAAACTGACTTTTGGTCCAGAGAGGACCCTCTGGAACAAATTTACACCAATGCAGGAAATCTTTGCTCCTCCAAAGCTTCTTCCTATGGTGAAAGTGATTACTCACAGTGCAACTCTTCTGCCCCAAATGGTGACCTTCATCCCATAAACCTGGAAGAAAAAAACACAGGGAAAACCAGTTTCCCACGAGTGTTCAGTTTTCCAAGGCTTCCCTCCCCAAGACCAGTTCAGAAAGAAGCAGTGTGCTCAGAGCTGAGGTATCTCAGAAGGGATGAGGGAACAGTTTTAGGGAATAACCACAGTCAGAAAGAAAATGGCCCCATGTTCATTAACACTGAAGAGCTATTGGCACCCTCAGCCAGAGGGAAGGTGGTAGGAAACCCAGCCCTGCCCTGCTCTGTAAAAAGGCAGAATTTGTTCAATACAGCAGGCATAGATGAAAAAGAAGGAAGAGAAACGTCTCACTGTGACAAAAATGTCATGGGTGATGTTCCCACTAAGCAGAGATACTTCGAGTCTTTTCAGGTACCTAAAAAAACCACCATCCATAACTGGATTTCAGAGCACAGATGCATCTGGAAAGAAGCAAAGATAAAAGCTTGTTTGCTTCCAGCCATTGCTGAAGTGTGAAGAAGTAGGTGCTTAGAATAATTTTATTCACAAGATATAACCACCCTGTGCTCTAGCAGGTCTCCCTGGAGTCCTCACACAGAAAACATGGCTTGAACATGCATGCGAGTCAGGCAGACTCTTGTGATCCATCATATCCCTCATCCATGGGCAAAGGGACAATTAAGAGTCTCATCTGCTAAGGAAACAGCAATCAGTTTTCATTTTGGAAAGGCAACAGTTCATAAAGCATCTCCTCCCACCTACTGCCTAGAACTGCCCTGAGCACGAAGAAAAGCTGGAGAGAGCTGGAGAGAGCACAGATCCCACCTGTGCTGGAGAAGAAGTGGGAACATTGAAATACCAGTGCTTTCTAGCCAGTGCCAAGCAGCCAGATGTTGCTGACACCTGGGTACAGTTATTCAAAAAGGAACCCTTTGCCCAAGGCTCGGACAGTACGAAATGCACTCTCTCTGACACACAGATTTACTCGAGACCCACCTCAGATCCCTGCCTCAGCACCAGGATCCCACTGGAGAGGTCATCCATTAGAGCAGTAGCATAAAGAATTATTTCTTAAAAATCATAAGCAATCTTTTATGAGGATTTGCTGGAGAGCAACGTGGAGAATATTACAAGTCCTTGGGTGGGGATTTTCCTGGTGCTTACCCTGGCACAACTGTGTTCCCTTTACTCCTGGACTTACCCCTGGCAGAGGAGAGCTGAGAGCCCTGGTGGGCATTGCTGTGCCAGTGCTGTGGCTGTTGTGGAGCCAGCTGTAAAGAAACAGGCATCATGTTGGACTCTGCACTGTCACAGCCAGGCTGAACACCACGGGCACCCACGGGATTTGCTGCTCAGGTGTGGGAGCCCCATGAGCCCACACAGAGCTCTGCAGGCTCAGAAGAGCAGCCTTGGCTGAGGGGCAGCCTGGGGATGCTGGGCTGGTGCTCATAGAACCTGAATGTAAAATAGTAACTTGTGTTTCCCTTCGTACCTGTGCTTCTGTATTCTCACCTACCTGGCCACCCTGATGTTGACTGAGCTTTGCTTCATGCTGCGAGACTGAAACATGGAAAAAACAAATGTGCATGTCCCAACCACCCAGCACACAGCATATACAAACAATTCATGTTGGTGGTATTGCTACATGGGATGTCTGTAGGACGAGAAGCATTCCCACAAGGCTGGGAGGTCCGGCATGAGTAGTGGGCACATCCCTCACTGCCACACAGAGACTTCTCCATCAGAGAAGCTGCCATTGGCACTTCCTCCTGCAGTCAGAGCAACCTCACCCACCTGTGTCTGGTGCCACACTCTCCTTACCCAGTCAGGAGATGTAGCTGAGAAAACTGCAAAGCAATACCAGCCTAATTATTACTACTACTAGGAATAAATGTTTTGGCACAGCAGAGAGCAGAGGGACCAGGCTGTTTGCTCAACAGCAGCTAAGATGAAAAACAGCATTGGAAAGCTGCAATTATAAAAATGCTCACAAGTGATTTCCAAACCACCCTCAAGCAGATTAAATAAAAAAGCAATTTCTACTCAGTACCAACATGAGTGTAAATACGCTCAAGGATCAAAAGGTGAGAGTGTTTGAGCTTCTCATCCTCACATCTCTTACCTCAAATATTTTTTTCTCCTGTTGAAACTCATTAGTGCTATGGAGCTGAGCTGCTTCTCAGCTCTGTTTTTGAACTAACCACACAGCAAGAATGGAAGTGAAGGGGGCTCCAGTATTCATTAAAGCTGAAGGAGAAAGTTGAACCCAGAAGGACCCAGCCTGCTCTGCCTCCTCCACACCTGTCCCTCCCTTCTCAGGTAAATGCTGGGGTTTAAGCAATGCTTGTCCTCACTGCTCTGCTGTCATTTAAATTTCTTTCCATGTAGATATTTATGACTCTAATGCCTAACAAGTCTTGTGCCAACTGCATGTATCACTGCTTTTGACAGAGGAAACAAATAAAATCCTTCCATCCAGTTGTTGTTTCCATTCTGCACTCCACAGGGCAGTATTTTTAGTGCTGGGCTGATCCACAGCACATGGGCTGTGAATTTCCATGCAAGCACCTTCTCACTGTACCAGGTCACCAAAGGCCTTCACAGCTCACCCCTCCAGCAGCTGCTGCCCAGGGCTGGGATTCCTTCTCAGCTGCCATGTAATCCTGCAAGTCTCTACACCTCTGAAATCCATCACCTTTTCTCTCCAGAGCGAACAGGCACAGCAGCAGATGAGAGCTGCAACCCAGGAGGCTGGGAAAAGCCTCCAGCTCCTCTGATGTAGGACTGGGAGCAGGTTCTGGGGGCTGGGCAGGATTGGGCTCAGAGCTGGGGACATTTAAAAACACAATGTTAGTTCCAGGTGCAGCCAGGTTTGGAGCAATGACACTGGAGTGAACTGACTCTTTCTGGAGAATACTTTTTCTTTAGTGAAAACTGAGATTCTACTCAAACAACAACTGGGTTTTTCAAGAGGAGCCAAAGCTGCTGGGATGCAGCAAAGATGGGAGCAAAGAGGCATGGGCAAATTAGGGTCATAGAAGTGGCAAGGCAGGGAAGGGAGGAGGGAAATGTGGGGCTGGTGGTGCCAGTAAGCGAGCAGGGCAGCTCCCAGCAGGAGTGGCAGGGCCAGGAGCCCCAGGCTGAGGAATTCCAGCTGTGCAGTAGAAGCTGTGACAGGTAAGAAAAGCTGGTTTAACACAGGACAGAGGCAGCAGATAGGGAGAGTTGCTTCTATTCAGGTTCACTTAAATCCTGTTTTGAAAAGCAGAGTCCTCACCTTCTTCACCATCAGCTCTGTTGGAAATGAGCATGTTGGTCCTTGTGAAACCACTGCACAATTAAATTTACTCCAGTTCCCTGGATAAGGCAGTTCTGCATCTGCACAACATCACCCACCTGCTGCAGATGTACTTTGGGCTGGTTAGGGGAGGGGATGGGGATTGGGGCAGCCTTATCACTCCCCTGTCACAACCTCTCTGCCCCCCAGCTGCTGAGGGAGCCTGCAATCCCACCAAAGGAAAAAAAATCAGATGCTGTTGGGTGGGATAACATGGCCTGTAGTTATACAGCACTTTTCTCCCTGTTCACCCCATGGATGCACACCTGGGCCATCAGAAAATGCTCCCCCTCTTTCCCCCTCTGCAGAATCACTGGTCAGGATAAGCCTGCAGAAGCTGCTCCCTGTTCAGAAGTGCTTCCAGACAAGAAAGAAAACCTTATCTAGGAATTTAGGTCACAGAGAGAGATAAAAGCCATGCTGCTTCCATGGCCAATCTCATGGCAGGCTCTGCATTTGAAGTCACTGGCAGAAAAATCTCATTTATTGAGATCATCAGAACTGCCAAAAGGATTTGGATTAATTTGAATGGGGAATTGGTATCCAAATCCCACCGGCAGCTTTCAGTCTCAGACTTCACATCGAGTTCACAAGCAAACTGTGAGCTAACATGGCAATTTTGCTTGCATGATCATGCAGCCTCTTCCTGCTGCAAATGATAAATGCATTTAGACACAGAAAATCATGACCAGAATTTACAAAGTAGAGATGGTGAGGCAGAAAGAAAACTGTCCCACTGTTTCCTCAGATTCTTGCCTTTTAAACGACAAAGATACCCATCAGCTGAAAGCAGAGGTGAGGAAGCAACAGCTCCGGGAGCCTCTGCCTGGTGATCAGACCTGTGCAGGGCTGCTCAGAAACTCCTACAGCACAGGGAGCCTCACCCACCCAGGAGGGGCCTTTCTGTGCCCACACAGCCAGCCAGCAAGAGAGATGTCAATAAACAAACCAAAATATGAGCCATTGCAGCATGGTTACAGGCAGGGGTTGTAGTGTGAGAGACAAGCAGGAGCAGATTGAAGGGCTGCACACAAACAGGGAGATGCCATGAGCAAGGTTAGCAAAATCAGGTTCTAAAAAGGGCTTTAACTCTGAGGTTAGGATTAAAGCAGCTATTTTTTATTTCAGGGAAAAAATCCAACTCTTAAAGCTCCAAGGAAAACTTAAAGCTCCCACCTTTAAGGAGATCAGACCTGAGCCGGAGGCAAAACCCCAGATGCCTCAGCTGAAAGCAGGGGCTTTGTGGGTGGTGCTTCAGGCGTCCCCCTGCCCTGAAGTGCCTGCATTTGGGCCTAATTGCTCATTGAGGGCATATTTTAATTAACTTTGAGCCTTCCTAAGTGGAGACTGCTTCATTTATCATGGTGCAGAATGATGTTAAACTGCATTTAGTGACTAGAGCAGGAATCCCTTAGCTTTGAATGAAGCCTTGACTGAACCATCAGCAACGTGATTAATGGCAAAGTGTTTTGTATTTTCCATTTGCAACTGTAACCATGGGCAGAAGAGAGCTCTGAAGTGATGGCTGAAAGCTTTACTGCTTGTGTTTGAAGAGCCAGAACGTTCAGGCACAGCTCTCTGCCTTGCTCACCAGGGCCCACATGTGTTTTTGTGGCTGGCATCACTTATGTGGGCCACAGTTGACAGCAGGGATGACCCCTGAAGTGCCACACCACGGGCTTGTAGCCCTTCCCCATACTCAGGGGTTCTCAAATGGAATCTAATTTGCTTGACACGAGCTAGAGTGATGCAAAATACATGTTGTGTAAATAGAGAGATACTGTTCCTGGTAACTGCAGCCTTCCTGGAATTAATGGTCCTGGAGGCAATGCTTCCTAGGACTGTTGCAAAGAGCTGTAGGAAGACTGGGCATTTCTAGAATACCAGCTTGTTGCTACATAAAGTTTGACCAAATGCCATTTAAATCAAAGGGAGCCTTTAAGTGCTTTGGAATGAGCTTGTAATGGGGATAATTTTCTGCTGCATTTAAAGCACAGATTTCTAATAGCAGCTGATGAGGCAAATCAAATTATTAGTTTATTTATTTGTGTGTATTAGCATTGTAGCCACCATTTCTTGTCTTTGCTTTTAAATTAACCTAGCTGAAAGCCCAGCAGCCTGCTGTGAGCTTAGCAAAAACTGTGTGTAAAGCACGAGGCTTTATCTGCCTGTGCCTCACACACCTGCAGTGGCTTTGTCCCTCAGGATCAGCAAATCCCTGCTCTGCAGAGCGGGTGGTCACGCATGGTGAGAGCAGAAGGAGCCAGCAGGGACACTGCCACATCTCATCTGGCAGTGCAATGTGACATTTGCGAGTCAGCTGTGCTTAGCTGAATGTTTTGTTATTTTTTTCCTGGATGACAAGTATGTGGGAGAGAAAATATACCAGAGGTGCTGGGCTGCTCTCTAAAACTCTCTGAAAGGAGGTTGTAGCCTGGTAGGTGTTGGTCTCTCCTCCCAGGTAACAAGTAGCAGGACCAGAGGAAATGGCCTCAAGTTGTGCCAGGAGAGGTTCAGGTTAGGTAAAAATTTCTGGATGGGCTGTCAAGCCCTGGAACAAGGGATATGGTGGAATCTCCCTGGAAGTGTTCAAAAAACATGTATGTGTGATCCTTGGGAACATGGTTTAGCAGCGGGTTTGGCAGTGCTGCACTGAAGCCAGTGATCTTAGAGGGCTTTTCCAACCTTAATTATTTTATTTTATGTTTTTATATCTTTCCAACTCACTCAGTGAGCACTAGCTCACTCCACTAGCTCAGCTTCAGAACAAGGAGATGCCACATCTCAAGTGTCCAGGCTCCAAAGCAATTACACAAGAAATACCAAATTTGCTCCAGATGTTCTTCACATTCCCCCTCAGGTCATGCTACAGAAGCATCAAAAACTGCACAGAATAAATTGTGACACTGGCTCACAAATGCCCTTCATGGTTGCTTAGCAGTGCCGGCCTCCCACCAGCCCCTGTTGAGCTGGGGGCTGTGTAAATGCAGAGTGGCCATCCCTGACTCCCTGAGCCCACAAGCCATTCCAGCCTCATTAGTGGGATGAGCTGGGAGCTTCAGATGGAGTTTGATTTGCACAAAGAGCAAAGGAACCTGCACGTGGTCCTTGCTCACAGAGCCAGCTGTGGGAAACAGTAAAACATAGAACTGTTTTTTAGGGGAAGCAAATACAAGCACAGGCCAGATCATGCCCAGTTTTGAATCCAGAAACATCCAGGTCCTACTCCAGACCCCAATTTAGGACAGATGGGTGTCTAACAACTGGCACTGTCTGCAGGTAAGAAGAGTTTGGTGGTACAAATATTGCAGGTGAGGGTTAGGTGACATAAAGCACAGCCAGGCTGTGGTGACATTTGAGCTGCTCAGTCAATGTTCAGCTTTCCTTCAGGTGTGCTGGGGTATGAGACATCCCCAGCCCCCGAGGGATGGTGACATCCCTGCCTCAGATGCCAAATTCTGTGTTGACCCTCCATGCTGCCTCTGCTCAAACCTGGTTTGCTGGAGCAAGGGCACACAGACAGAAAACAAAGCAGCCTCCTTGCTGTGCAGGGTCAGCTCCTGGAATTAATTGCTGCAGGATGTCAACAAGATAAAATTCAGCAGGATTCAAGAGAGGATTAGACAGTCCTGTGATCAGGAACATTTGTGCAATGCTAACTGGGTCAAAGAAATACAAGAGAAATTAAGTGTTGTGCTTCCCTGAAGGGCTGAGCTGGTACCAGCTGGGCTTAGAACAGATTCCTCCCCACCTCCCTTTCCCAGACTTTTTATAGCAACAAGCAAATAGCAGGATCTATTGCAAAGTGTCTTCTCTTCCCCTGGAATAATAAAGCACTGCCTGTTCTAGGAAGTCCTCGAGACCAAAGTGACAACTGATCCTTGCTACAGTGCTCAGCAAAACCCTCTCCTTGTCATTTTAAAGAGAGAAAATGAAAGTTTCCTTTCTCTGCTGCCTCTAAGATTCAGATCAATAATTTCTCAAGAAGGGAATGAACTGCACAATAAACTGGCTGCAGAGGAGCTGCTTGTATCTCCACCCTGAAACTCCTTTCTAAGCATAATTAACCAAATTAATTATATAACTGTACAATAGTGTTAAACAGAAAAACATGTGGGGTAAATAGCTGGATCCAGAAGCCAACAGTGGTATTATAGGGAAGTTTCAGGGGGATAATGGGAGTGATGGTTTCTACCACCAAACAGAGCAGAAGAGACTGGGTCTTGCAACAAGGAAAAAGAGGAGCAAAATCCTCAGTATTTTGGAATAGAGCTCACTCTCCAGGTCAGCAGATACTGCACCAGGTGCTCCAAGGTGGGACTTGCCATGGAGGTAGAAGGTGGGGCTGGGGCACCCAGTACAACCTTTTCCTAGGCTTCATTTTTCAGTAGAAAGATGCTGACAAACATCCATGATCTCTGCACATTTTTCTGACACGTAGAAGTGCTCCTGGCACGATTGGCCAGCAGGCACAAGGCACTGCATGTGACAGCAAGGGCAATGCAGCTGCTCTGAGCACATTGGTTCACTTCATTAAATTTCACTGTCTTCAACAACAAGATTCTAAGAGAAAAGTCTCGCTGAGGCTAATGTTGGCAACAGAAAATTACCTGGTGATCTCAGACAGGCAGCAGAAATCTTTGGATTCTGTGCCCAAAGATGAAGCCTCCTTCCTACAGTCCATTGCAAAGGATACAAGCTAGAAAGAAAAACATTTAAACATCACCCCATTATGCTGGGCAAAATCTGTGATGCCCACTGTATTCAAAATTTTCATAGTATCATAGATTGGTTTGGAGCTTAAAGATCATCTTATGCCAACCCCCTGCTATGGGCAGGGACATCTGCCACTAGACCAGGTTTCTCCAAGCCCCATCCAGCCTGACCTTGAATATTTCCAGGGATGGAGCAGCCACAGCTTCTCTGGGAATCTTTGCCAGGGCCTCACAGGGAAGAACTTCTTCCTAATACCCAATATAACCCTGCCCTCTGTCAGTTTGAAGCCACTCATTTTTGTATTTGCTGCCCAAAATTGACAAAGAAACAAACCCTCCCCAAACCTCCCCACCACATTTTGTTGCATCTAATACTAATTCTAGCAACTTAATTTCAAAAGGAAATTCAAAATGTTTTTATTGTTTCCCTTTTCCTCGTTCTTCCAGAAATAGCAATGGCTAATATGGCCTGTCCCACTTTGTCAGACCCTGAGACCTGTAGGGGCTGTAAGGTCCCAGCTGTCAAACTAAACATTGTAATTAGCCTTTATTAGAATTAGAATTCTTTCCTTTCTCATCAACTGTATCAAGCACCACATTTACACACTAGTTTGTCACATGTTTGGTTCTTTTTTGGAGAAGTGTTTTTTGATTGGACCACAATAAAAACAGTTGAACTCTGAGACTTTCCTGCTCCTGGTACAAGCACTCACATCCTGACCCACACGAGCTCCCAAGGTCTCTCAGCTCCATTGTACTTCAACAGACAGCACAGACTTATGTATCTTTATGGATCAGAACCTTTGCAGACGTATTTAAGAAGTCACTGCTCTCAGAACCTTGTACAGAGTGTTCCAGGCCAGCAGTACAGTACTTTTAAAATCACTGTGAAAACAAAGACTGCACCACATGCATTCCTTTCCTGGGGACAGGAGGGAACCAACCCACCTGACAGACTGAAGGGACATTGCTCATCCTGCTGTGGGGAGGAGCTCCAGGCAGGACAAGGCCATGGCTCTGTACCCTCCTCAGACCATTTGATCTGCTGAATGCAGAGCAGTTTTACCCTTGCTGAAGTGTCCCTCAGCTCATGGGATGAGATTCCCACCTGCAGGACAAGAGGGGGTAGAACCAATCCCAGAGTCCAAGCTGGGGACTGCAGGTGTGACCTGCTCCACTACCCAGACACCCAAGGACCTTCAGTTAGTTGCTGGCTTTTGGAATTATTTCTGCTTTCTGTAGAATGGGAATCATTCCTACTTAGGGGAAGAAGATCCATAGGATTACCCAAACATATAAGAAAAAAAAAATTACATAGAAACAGATTTTTCAGAGCAAGCAAAGAATCACAGAGGTAAAAGAGGAACATGTGCTGCAGTGCCAGGTGGTTCTTTCTCTTTATTCATTTCACCAATTCCTACAGGACATGAGTAATACACGGACAAATGTAAGGGAAAGGCTGGGTGACTCCTGAGGATGATGTAACAAGTTGAAACTGCAGTTTTCACACTATCAAATTGAAAGCCTAATTAAATTGTACAGCCATGCCAGAGACTTGGCACTGGACCCAGCAAAAATGCAAACTCAGTTCAGTGGAATGTTGGGTGTTGGGTGCCACAGGTCAGACACTGCTCTCATGCCTGCAGGGCTCCAGGGGATTAGGACAGGTCTCAGGGAAGAAAGGCTGTTCCACATGCACACGTGCTAACTTCATTTTTCTGTGCTCCTGATTATGTTTTCCCAGTGTAAGCCCAGTGGAGTCAATGGAAAACCTCCTGTTGGCTGTTTTCTACCTTTTGTTCATTTCCCTCCTCCCTCACTGGTCTGTGGATAAATGAAATGTTACACAGGGTAATCCCAATCCTTCCTGTAGTCTATTACCTCAATTTACACCAGAAATACTCCTAGTTTACTACCTGCAAGCATTAGCAGGCATAGCCCCCACTTACATTGGGGTACAGCCTCTCAGAGAACAGCTAAGGCACTAAAAACCTTCAGCTGCCTCGCACACCAACTTCAAATACTGCAAAGGGCATGAACATACATAAATTGTGAAGTCAGAAACTGAAAATCAAAGAGCAGTTGAAGGAAAAGCATGTTTGATTTGATCTTGTCTCACTGGGCAGTGCATGTGAGTTTTACTGGGTGTAGTTGTTATTATTCACTGGAAAACTGGCCAGCCATTAACCCAGCACTGCCAAGGCCACCGTGTCCCCAAGTGCCACAGGTAAACATCTTTTAAATCCCTCCAGGGATGGCCACTCCACCACTTCTCTGGGAAGCCTGCTCCAATGCTTAACAACCATTTCCATGAAGAAATTTTCTAGGAAAATCTAATACCCAATCTAAACTTTTCCTGTCAGATAATTTCCTCTTGTCCTGTTGCTGGCTGCCTGGGAGAAGAGACCAACCCCCAGCTGGCTACAGCCTCCTTCCAGAGAGCTGTGGAGTGGGATGAGGTTTCTCCTGAAGCTCAGTTTTCAGAGGTAGGCAAATATTCACTATCTCCATTGGTTGCCTTTGCACAGTAACGTGTAATTCATCCTCCTGAGCCTGCAGCAGCTGTTCCATGGCTGGCAGCACATGCACCCCATGACACTCGTGAGTGCACAAGTGTGGCAAGGTCTTGGTTCCCAGCACCCCACCACCACGCTGGCCATGAAGCACTCTCACAAGCCACTGGAGCCTGGCATGTTCCCAGAGACCAGAAAACTGCAGAAAAAACTTAAACTATTAAAAAAAAAAAAAAAAAAGTGTAGCCTCATCAAGTGACTGATGTGTTACTTAAATCTCTGTGGTCACTAAAACCCAGAAGGAGGGTATGTATGTTTTTATTTTCTGTAGTGTGTGCTTTTTTACAATGAATATCTAGCATTTTTAAATAAATCAGTACTGTCCACTGATACACTAGGAAGATTTAACCAAAATGTACTGTCTTATCTATTAAAAACTGATCATCTGTGAGAACACTAGGCTTAGTTTGGAATAAGAAAATATTGAAGTGTACCAAAGATCCCTATAAATAGCTTAATTAGGTTTACTGCTTTCCATACAGAGCAAGGGAACATTTAGAAAGTAAACCATGACTGCCTTTGGGTTAGGAAGGGAGGATGAAGAGCAAGAAAAGAACTGGAACACTCAGCTTTAGTGAAGTATGGCTTCTCCCAAGAGGTCACTTCATGTACCTGGCTGAGTCTTGTCCTTTCCACTCACCTTTTTCTCTTCAGGCTCAATTCCACAGGTTTTAAGGTTCCTCTGCTTCACCAGTGCCAGTAGAAAAGACAAGCCACACTGTCAACTGCTTTGATTTGGGAGATCCTCACCCTAGAAGGCCCAAATCCAACTTTTTTCTATCACTGAAGAGCCAGTGGACGTGGGGTATGAAGGACCAGTAACCAGAGTCTGTCCAGACAGATTGTGTACTCAATTCTATTAAAATAGCTCCAGTTATTTTACTACAAGTTAAGCAAAGGCAAGGTTTCTTTGACCTGGCTGAGGATGACAGGACACAGGCTCAGCTCAGCCCTTTGCCTTTGAGGGAGAGATGCTGTATTCTCTCTACATCCTCTGACAAGGACACTTGTTACAGAGTTAGTTCTCTCAGTTAGTTCTGGCAGTTTCCCTACAAACAGCTCTCCCCATACTTACATGTCAGGCTTGCAGATACTATTTAGGAGCTTGTAAACTCCAGTCTGGAACCATGTAACAACTGTACTCATCTGCAAGCATAATGTTAAGGAGATTAATGCAACAAGGGAAGGCCCTACTGAGTAACTTTGTCACTGAGGACCAAGTAGGTCCCTTTCATTCCCATCATGACAGCTGGATTTATAAAACCAGTATTAATTGGCATGGATGTTACCAAACCAACTGCTGCCACTAGAAAAGGTTCATCCCTGGACCTGAATGCTCACAAATATTCTTCAGACTAATTCTACAAGCCACACTTCGTGCATGGCACTGAAATAGGTTCAGGCTGTGTGCAGCTGAAGCCTGTGTTTCCTGCACCATCTAGTGGCAATCCTGCAAATGTGTTGGGAATTAACATCTCACCCAAGACACAAAACCAAAGAGAAATCATAGCTAGGACTGCAGGAGACCCATCACACTGCTGGGGACTTACAGCTGCTTCAAGAGAGCACATTTTAATCCTACAAACAAGCTGAACATTCTGGGGCCTGTGGTGTCCATGGGAACATTGAATTAGATAATTTATTTCATAGCAAAGCAGCACCAACATACTGAACATGGGCTCTGAGGAGGGCAGTGGTGCCAGGAGAGGTACTGGGGGCTTCAGTGCTCCACACACAATTGTGCTCAGGTGTCTGATGTTTCCTGCTGCCAGTGATGGGAACATCACACCAAAGGTGGTGAGGCTGCACTGTTACAGACACTGAGACAGAGGCACTCACAGAGAAAGAACGGGGTATGAAAATGCACCAATGACAAGTTTGCTGAATCTCGTTCCTGAAAAAGAAGTTGAAAAAGTCTTTGTTTCCCTCCCATAGTAAATGGAGTATTTGAATCCCTTCCTGCTGGCAGAGCCCAAATCTACTTTGTGCTTCTGGAGCAGTAAGAGGAAGGAAGGAGTGGGGTCTGCAGGACCAAGACAAAATCTCCACTGTACAACTGACCTTGGAGACTGACCTGGAAGGTCAGAGGATGGCCAGCTACAAAGGCAAGGGGTTGAGCTCTGAGTAGGTTTGGACAGGGTTCTCCACAAGCTCTGGAAGCACTTCTGATCATGCCTTCACTTTGCAATCCAAACCCAACTGACTGGAGCAGATTTCTGGTGTGCAGATCTCAAAAGCAGCAGGAAGCATAGCAAGGTTTTTCTGGGATTATCAAGCTCCTTATGCTTCCATTATACCCTTCACACACTTCACTCACTTTGGCTGTAACTCTTGAGGAAGACCTTTATGAATCAAGTTAAAATATGAATTAGACTTCAAGAAGGTTTGAAACAGATACTGGATTTATTGGTCAGCTATGAGTAGGAAAATACATTGGTAAAGAAAAAGAAGACCCTGTATATAAATATAATACTAACTAGTTAAAATTTGACCAAGAAGAAAGTTCCACTGAAGAGAACAGTAAAAGCCCTTGTTTACCATCAGACCATATTCAGTTTCCCATTTATCTTATTGAAGAGCTGCCTATAGACAAATGCAACATTCTTTGAGCTTAGTGCAGATAATGTGCTGGTTTTTGTTACATGAATGGTAAACAAGAGTTAGTCCAGTGCATTACACATTATACAGAAGTACTGTGAATAAAGACTAAGATATTCTATTTTAGACACTACTTAAACATACCAAGACACTTAAGTGTTACAAATTTATGCAACCAAAAGAAAAGAATAGCAGTTAACATACTAAAAAATACTGTGTCCGGCTGGATGAGAAAGGCTTTGCTACTGAAGCGGTTAACTGAACTTTTCAAAGTTTTACAGTGTAATTAGGTTTCTTTTTCCCCCTCCCCCACAATGGTGTTGCAATTATTTTGTCTTTCATACAGGTTTTGCATGGTTGAAAAAGCAAAGCATAAGCTATTTTCTAAGCCTGCTATAACAAAAAAAAAAACAACCTTGAGAGATTTGCTGAAGTTACATCAAAGATGCATACAATGTTCTTAAAATCAGTTCAGTCAAATGCTAGACAAATTTACCTTTAATTTAAAGCTGCTAAAAGGACAAAACAATTACAACACACACCAATTTATATGCTCTTTCCCCCTCTACTTGTGTTATATTAAAAGCAGTAACTTGTGGTATTAGTCTTGTACTCTAAACAATTGTTTTAGTTAAGGGTGTAGTTCAATTTACACTTTGACACCCAGAACTCTTGGTAAATGTAAATAAAACTAGACAAGATATGGCAGAGTGTACTTTAAGTGGAAAAAAGCCTGGTCTTACCTAAATAAATCCTTTCAACCCCAAGGATGTTCTGTGACTTTTGCTGTATGTGCTTTTACAACAAGAACACTGAAGGTACATTATGGCGACACCCAAAACCACCTCGAATAAAAATATTGCAAATAACCATTTCATGTTAAAAACTATGAAGCAAACATTTTGATTTTGTGAAGACACAGTTTATTGCCTTATTCTATGTTATAGCTGGAAATTGAGACTTTTGAGTTAGATTTGTTTGACACAAGAATGTATTTTCTTTGAAAGATTGTTTGACAAAGTTTATCTCAGCTCTGTTTTGGTGCCATCTGGTCTTTCCCTATGTTTAAAACATTTCTCCTTCCTTCCTTCAGCCCCCGAGTCACAGCTGCAGTCCAGTTAAAACCCAGTGAAGTCAAAGGAGTGTCTTCAATGGATTCAGAGGGTTTTCAATCAGGACCTGATGGACTACTATAAAAGCTGGAGGAAACTGTTATTCAAATGGACCCTTAGACCATAAGGTGACTAAGCAGGAACAGTTGTGTCTCCAAAAGCACAAGGGGCCGTATTTTCACATGCTGTCATAAATTCAAATATTTTTTTAAGACTAAGCAATAGAGGAGAACACATACTGGATAAAGCTCAAACCTTTAGAATCTAACAAGTGCACTCAAGCTCCAGCATCTATTAAAGTAAATTATCCCCCTCTAAAAAAATACAAAATGAGTAAGTGCTTCCCTTCCCCTTCTGTAAAGCTTTCTGGACTCCTTACACAATCCAGATATCAGAAAAGAAAAATAGTTTGCTTAGTCTGACAAGCTAAATTGGCTCATCATTACTGGAAATTGTCATGATGTACATTACCAAGACATCATTAAGGAAACATGAGTAAAACACCTTTTATTCACACTTTACAAAAAAACCCCAAAAAACAAACAGAAAAAAAAATAACACTACGCATTAAATCTACTACAGCAATACTACCAGCATTTCAATGTACTGATTATAAACTGGACATGTTTGGTGTTTTTACAACTAAAACCAAAACAAGATAACCCCAAGAGATCAGGTCCCAGACAAGGATTCAAGATCAAAATTTCTTGTATTGCAATTTTAAAATGTACATTTCACACATCCGAACTGTTTGCAATTTTTACTTTGAGCTTCAAACAGAACAGTTTGAGCACACTTGTGTGCTGACTACTTTTCAATAAAATTTTGAATCATTATTACCAATTCATTCTCTTATATATAAAAAATTCACAATATTTAGAAAGTTTTCTCTTAATGCTCAGTGTCCTTTTGCTTCCCTGCCCGCAGCTGAAACAAAAGCTGTTTAAGACCAAGCTCTATCTCCATTATTAATTTTTTTTTTTTTTACATCTATTATTCAAGTTGTATTAGTTTATGGAGATGATGAATTCTCCCTTTTAGGATACAAATAGACAAGTTAAATTTGTAAGCTGTTATATACTTGGCTTCGTGACACAAATGGCACTGAGGGTACACTATAACTTCGGTCTTGCTTGACACTTTAAAATAAGACTTGGTCACTTTAAAATATGATCTGAAGAATTGTCTTTGGGACCTGTATTGAAGATGCATTTATTTTACACTGCTTCATTAATAGAAAATGTAGGGCTAGGTTTTTATGTTCAAGGAATTATACTTTCAGAAACTGAGGAACACACAAACGAAAGAGAATCCACATGATAGTAACTCTTAGTGGGAAAAACGGCACTGTGCAATGACACTGAAAGAAGCAGTGCATGGGCATTAGAAGCTAGAAACTGTGTACCCATAACCTGAACATGTTCCAAAGTGTGATATTCAATGCTTCACAAAGGAAAAAAGATGCCACAGCTTATACAAAAGTATCTTCATAAAATTTTCACAAGTGTTAACATTATTTAAAAAAATAAAAGAGGATGCACAGGATCTCTCTGCATGCACAGGCAGTGCTAGTTGAGAACAAATTTAAGCAGGCACAGTGGAGATAGGACAAATATTTAAAACAGAAATGAAGAAGCTGTACACAAGTATCCCTAGATTTTACTTCAAAAGTTAGAGATGAGAAAAATGTCTGAGGGTGTACACATCAGCAATAACGTTCAATCCATACAGGTCTACTTATATTCACTGCTCAGCTTATCTGTTCTGTGAGAACTCTATGCCTCTTTTTTTTAATCAGAAATAGAATGTATTTAGTTATCTCTGTAAGATATTAATATTTTATAGGTTTGGATTTTGAAAGCAACGTTCTCAATTGAACATAAAAAGTAGTAGAAAAGGGCTAACGAAACCCTAACAGTGCAAATCATTAGCAGAGAAAACCTGTGACAACCTCTTTTACACGCTGGCCTTTATAACACATGAAAACAGATAAAAATTTAGCCTTAGTTTACAATACAATCATTTTCCAAATCTGATTTTCTTTTTTTTTTTAAAGTACAAAATCTCATAAATCAGGTTTTCTGTTGTTCATATACAATCAATAAAGGCTAAATTCAAATTCTATATTTTACAAACAAGTCTGAAAAAGGAGGGAGTGAAGTACGGAGAATGTTCTGTGGATGTTCCTACTGGCCTCAAAAAAGTAGTGCTACAGATAACTGTGCAAAGAGAATACACTGTATAACAATTCCCTATTTCAAGGCATGAAAATGTCACGTTGGAGAAAAGAAACAGGAAGGTTAATTGTAATGTATTAAAGAAAGGTGCAAATGCACCAATCGCTGTGGAACAGTATACAAAGTATATTGGGCTCAGAATTGTGTCTGTTGATAGCACCTGGCTTTTACTATGTCTTTAGCAAATAATTAGATTTAAGATTAAGATTATTAAGAAAAAAAAATCCCTGTTGGCCATACCTCACTCCTCTATATTCAGATTTTACAATTGTACAAGTTAGATTGAGGTTGCCCTCTAAAATGTATTTGACTACCTCCTGCCAGGGAGATGGATTCCATTTACAGGAGGCAGGAAAGGCAGCAAAAGCTCCAGTTGTGCAAAAAGTGAGAAGTGGTCAGAAGGGATGAGTGGATGTGGACAACCACTTATATTGTTCTCTATTAACCAATGATGATCCAAAGGTCCAAGAATGCCAAGTATGTTTAGCTGAGGTTTAGAGTAGAAGATGTAATCAATAATACCCTAAAACAAGAGGGGAAAAAAAGATTATCATTAGTATTTATTCTTGTCTCAAGTTATTATTCCAAACAAGAGGTGAGCTCAGTGTTACAAGTAATGAAATATCCCATTCCTTCTCTATAGCACATCACAGTTTAGGAGATTTCTTCTTCTTATATCCCATGAGATGCTCAATATAGATTAGGAAAACAAAAGAAAAGGCCACCCTTTATCACTTCTGTTATGCTTTTGTGGGTTTCAATTTCCAACCTCCTAGAGAGTTTCAAATCACATTTCGCTGATTTCGGAGAGGGAAAAAACAATCTTTGTTTTCCCTGGGCAACAGAGAACTTAGACTTTTCCAGAAGCAACACGGATTATTTCCTTGCACTTGACACCTTAAGTGCCCCTGTCATTTAGCTTGGAGTATCAAAACACAAAATCTTATTGTTTACAGGGAAGGTTAAGAGGACCTCAACTCTTGCAAAGGTATTGCAAGTTATTAAAAAGAATAAGATGGTTTCTAGGAGACTGAAGTGTTGGGCATTCTAGTTTGCTATGTTTTAAGTATAAACTTGGTGAACTTAGCTACACACAGATTACCTTATATAACAACTTCATAGAGCAAATCACATTAGTCACACTTGAGAATGGCAAACTTTTCCAAAATATAAGCACGTCCTTACCTTGAAGTCAAATGTGTAATTTGTATAAGGCATTAGACCATTCTCATAGGCACTCTTCAACTTGAAACCATGTGTAATTCTTCCATTTGTTGTCCCATTTTTTCCATTACAGCTGAAGTTAGTAAGACTTTCATTGTATCTCAGTTCCTTAAAATCTTTGTGGTTTGTTTCCACTCCACCAGTGCTCAAGTACTCAACAACACCTGTGAGGAGACACATTACAAACAAGAGGGTATTAACAAACATTCAGCAAGCAAATGTGTATTAGTACTTCAAGTCAGACATGCAGCTCTAGGCTTTATATAACCAAAACCTTAACAATACACAGTACAATCAGCAGCAGTTCTTTTAAAATACTGCAGGGCAATGTGTATCAAGAGCAAATGTCACCTAGAACAAAGAGACACACTTCAATTAGAAAAAAAGAGAAGATTAATAAGGCATAGATTGGGAAGGGGAAGATGAAAAACATCAGAAATAAAATTCTCTCAATGCTAGTTATTGGCTGCCTCTTCTTGCTTTTATGCTCAGGTCCAGCCATTTAATGTTCTTCAGCTAAAGTGCTGCAAAAAAGCCAACTTCTAAACACTGCTTCAAAAGAAGTTAACTTTAAAGAGGCTGCAAAGCCAAATTGATTAGATTTATGTCACAGAAAACTATGATTGTGCCTCAATTTCAGAAGAGCTGTGTTAAAGTTCTGGAAGGTAAAAGAAGCAGTTAAGTTGTTCTGAAGACACAACCAGTCATGGTGACCTGGTCACTGCAATCACCACTAGTGGTACTGGCCTTCCTTGGATCAAAAAGAACCCCATTTCCATTACTGCTGAGCAATAACTGCTCCTTAAAACCCCAACAGATGTTAAGAGTTGCCAAGATGAAGCCAGAAGGAAGGGGACCAGGAATGGAGATGAAGGATGGCTCTTGAGTTCAGCCCTTCAGCTGGGTACCTGAGCAAGCAAGGTGGAAGTCACTGAATGTGTTCTTTTCTTGCACTTTTTATAAAGGTGCCACCAAGTCAAGAAACAAAGTCCCACGCTAGTAAAGAGCTCTGGAAAGTCCCCTTCTGAAGGGGATGGATTGAACTTTAGAAGTTCTAAAACATGACAGAAAATGATTGTATGGTAGCAAATTTAAAGGTAAAATATCTTTTCACACTTAAAACTAAAAAAACCGAATTATCAACAACACACTCAGTTTCCAGTTATTTTTGGAAGATATTTTAAAATACAGGTACAAAGAGGGAACAAAATCACAGTGGAAATGCTCCTGAAAGACCAGACACAGCACAAGCAATAAAGTCACTCACAAATGGAACAGTTCTCTCTCCTCCTTCTCTTCTCTTAGCACGTCTAGAGCTTATATTACCAAACAATGCATTCTCTAAATTGAAAAACTTAAATTTGTTACACACTTGAAACAGTCTAAAGAATAAGAAATAGAACTCTTACCAGAGTCTGGTAGAGAATTGAGATCTGCACACAGTACAAGTGGAATGGTTCCAAGTTCTCCCGAAACACCAGGTTTGAGACTACGAGAAGCTTTATCAATAATGTTCTTTACCTCGGACAGGAACATCATAGTTTGAACCAGCTTCACATCAGAATAATCTGGGTCCCAATGCATATGTGCATTAGCTACAAGAACTAGCTGCTTTTCCATCCCAAGATGTGGCTTTCCAGCTAAAATTTAAAATCAGTTATTTATTTAAAATCAGTCAGCAACAGAAAACACTATTACAGAAATTTAAAGAATATGTTTAAGGGGACAAAAAAACCCAGTATGACTTCAAGAGGGTTAATACCATTTGAATGAAGAGGGTCAGATAACTCCTCTTACATTTCACAAGTGTTTTAGTTGATATAAAGCATTAGGAATGATATTTCACATTCAAGACCATAAACAGACTATCTTGTTACACATAATGCTTTTGTACTCACTGAAAATTAACATAAGTAATGGATAATCCTAATTACAGGCAAATAATGTTTTTCTAAAAAATTACAGCAGCTTTCCTCAGGCTATGATAGCAAACAGGCTCTGTTCATATCTTATTAGGCAGCAAGCTCTGAATTCTAAGTTATCCACATTCTAAGTTACCTCTCTTACTAGAAGTGTTTCTTAAAAGGCTTGTTTGCTACAATCTGAATTAATATAATTTGGATAAATATAACACAGGTTGAGTAGGTTCCCGCTGTGATACTTATAAAGCCAATTTACATTTCCTAAATTAAGAATGACAGGGCAGAACAAACAGGTTGTACAAGCATGACAGTAAAGAAAAGAAGTTAAAGTGATGGAGATACACGATCCAGAAACACACAACTAAAACCACCTGATTCTTTGATACTTGTACATAATTTTAAGAAAATAACCCAAAACCAAAAACCAAAATCACTCAAAATCAAGTTTTTATATCTTTTCTTCCTTAAAAATACAAGTGGGGGAAAAAAAAACCCCTCACCATTTAAGCAATACGACTTTTCCCCAAAATCCTCTTTGGAAATAAATTTGTCTGAACATACAATCTGCAAAGCCAAATTCACCTGTGGAACCTAGTTTCTCTTGTTTATTGTAACATGAATAATTTTTTTTCATTTACAAAATATCATCTATTTTAAAAATAAGTGAAATGGGACTTACATGACATTTCTATCAATTCCTTTCGCAGTTCTAACAGAACAGCGACTCCAATGTTATCTTTTGTCATAACTCTGTTCAGCATTGCCTCTGAACCTTCTGAGTTTGCCATTGCTAGTTGATTGAACTCAACAGTATGCTTTTGAACCAAAGTAAATCTGAAAGAAAAACATCATATGTAATTTTTTTTCAGCAGTCAGATACCGTTGGAAATGTTACCAGGGATTCTCCTTTTAATTAAAGCTCAAACACATTTATGATGTGAAAATCTCAGCTAGTCACCATCATTTAATAAAATCCTAAATTGAAATCAAGTGATATAGCTTTCCTAGCAATTTTCATGTAGTTTATAGTATCTTAGTTACAATTAAAAGATTTGGTTGATAGAGAGAGAGGCATTTTAGAAAAGTCATGCTTGTTTCTAACTGTGTATCTGTTCTTAGTTCAAATATGCAGATTTAACAGAGAGGCTAAATAATATTCCAAGCCACTAGGTAGCAAACCTGGCACCTACATTTACTTGTGAATACACAGGAATGGAAGCAGGAAGGGACATTATTACCATCACATCCAAAGTTGTACAAGTGCAATATGACACAACCAGTAAGTGCTGCAGCTCTTAAATGATCAGGGGTTTTTTCACAGAAGTGTGCAGTGTCCTTGTTGTTTGCTTTACCAAAAGCTAATGTATCAAAAAGTCAATGTGATCTGAGGCCTTATTTCAGCAATTTGGGGGATTATAAATTCCTTTACTCAGAAAAACAAAAGGCAAGAAAATCTGCTTCATTTTTCATTATTTCCTTCATCTTTTATTATTACCACCTAACAGCTGGGACACCCACACTCAACAAGTGAAGTATAATTTAGTAAACATGCAACCAGCACTACTCAAACAGAATGAAATCTCAATCAACTCAATATTTAAAGGTTAAATTTTTTATTGCTAGTTTCACACAGGATGATTCCTCTCATATAAACCAGGGGTAGGAATGCTCTGTATCAAAACCCTGCCTGGCTACAAAAGCACAGTTAAAGCCCAACTGTTTGAACTGTAAGACCAACCTGAGAAATTATGTAAAAGACAGCAAGAGACAACAGAAGGCTTAGCAAACCACATCACTTACTTTTCTGTTTTGAAAAATATTGCACAACCATCAACATGTTTTCTTTCCTGTTCTGACATTGTCCTAGCTCTAGATTTTGGACTGAAGAATCCATTATAGCCACGTTCTTTCAATTCTACCAGGAAAAAACTGTAGTACTGCTCCGTTTCAACCTCCTGTAACGTTAAGGCAGCACAGCATGAACATACTATTAGCAAAATATAGAAGACAGATATTATTTAGACTCTTCAGAAGTGTAAATCACTTTCAAATTAGATTTAAGGGGAAAAAATCCAAGAATTAAGTACATCAGAGAATGCAAATTCAAGAGCAATATCCCTATTTTAAGAAAATATAAATGAATTTCTGTAATCCCTGGAGTTATGATTATCTCAAGCCTCTTATTTGAAAATGTGTCAATTACAGCCCCACATACACACACAGGCACAAAGACACCCCCACGAACATTGCTTTGATCAGGGGCTGCTGGTTCCCATTCCAACTGCGGGGGCTGAGAGCCTTCTTTTGATGTCAAGCAACAAATAATGTTCTAAACATCACTTATTTTTCTTTTGTTTGCAGAAGGTTTCGAAAACAGACCATTTACTAAAAATATACTTAATGTGAAGAAACCAGCACAAGGGAATAGAAAAGGAAAAGAAATAATGGTGTATTTTTTTTTTACCTGCAGACTTATGATGTCAGCATTGCAGCTCAGTATTTCCTGCATAATGGCTTTTTTTCTGTATTCCCAGTTCAAGGCCCAGGATGGACAATAGCCATACAGCTGCCGGGTGGCATATTTGTCACAGAGGACGTTGTAACACATGACAGAGAACAAGGCTGCAGAACAATAATTATACTTACAGACTGATAGATTAAAAAAAAAATACAATTATGTTCTTGACTTTTGTCTTCTGTGAATTTATCAATTCATGCTTCATTTGTTTCAACCAAAACACAGCATGTGTATCTGTGCTAAAAAAAAATTGTTAGTTCTTCTAGGGAGACAAATTACATGTTTGGACTTATGGCAGCTGTCTTCTAACATTTAATTAGGAAACAAACACCCCCCCTTTATATGGTTAACACAGTGAAGAGCAGAAAAATGTGTTTTATGCTAAGTGGTGCTGTACTGTGAAAAACCCAAAACAAAGTAAGTGCTTTCGAACACTTGTGTTTGATAGCTACACAAAGGTCTGCAAGTCTACAATTAGATTCTTGAAAATCTACCTTAATTATTGCCACCACAAACTGTAACAGATCCATAGGCAGGGTGAGGATCCTTTCACACAAAGCAAAAGTGTAGGCAAATTAACCCCTCAAATATTTCCACCTCAAAAAGCCATTCAGGCATAGGACAAGAAATATCTCCTCTCTGTAGTAATTTGAAACAGAAATAATTTAAAACAGGCTGGGGCAACTTGACAGGTAATCTAGAGCATGGATTTGAGGGGTTGTTTTGTTGGGTTTTTAGATTTGTTTGCTTTTAAAAAACACTTGAAAGAATTTGTAGTACAACAATGAAATACTTGGAAGCTCCTCTCAAATGTAGAAAAAAGAAACAGGACCATTGTTTGAAGATATAGAGAATTGTGGAAAAGAATCTTGGGCTGACTGGGGTCAAGTCTAGCATTTTGAAAACAAATAAATAGGTGACAGTAAAACAGGAGCTGCACTAACATCATGATCTCTGAAGCGATCACCTTAATAATGGGAGAATTATTAGTCCTGAAAGAGAAGACACTGCAATAATTGAGAAATACACTAAGATTTCTGGTGTGCAAGTAAATAGAAAAGACCGTATTTTAAACAATTTATGCAGGAAAAAAAAATTAGTAAAGAATTAAACATGACCTGAATCCCAACAGCAAGAAAAATGCTGAATCAAGGATGATACCCTGGTTACTTAAAACAATTCTACATTTTTTGGAAATCATGCTCAAATGCTTCCTTTTTTTATTGTTCAACAAATGTTAAATTAAGCCTGCTGTAACTCCACCATTTAACTAATTGTGGACAACAGTTTCAATTCCTGTGAGGGGGACATTAATTAAAAATAAATTACTTTAGAGTAAAAGATGGGTAAATCTGGAACAGGTATTCCAATTGGGATAGAATGACTTCAGCTGGCTAGTCAGCACTGCAGAGATGATTGGTTAATTTAAGCATTAACTTCTTCTCCAGTAAAGATCAACAGCTTTTATTAAAAGGAAAATAGAAGAAATGAGAAATCCTTGAAGTGTAACAGTACCTGTTGGTCTTGTACGGTCTGGTTCTTGCAACATAATCCAGGATCTTGGAGGTGGCTGTTCTGTGGAAACTATGGGAACATTTTAAAATAGAGATACAACAAGTGATAATCACATTTATTTAACACATCAGAAATAAATGTTTTAAGAATGATCACTTACTTCTTTTTGCAGTACCTGCCAAATTATCAAGCAAATAGTTCAGTAGCCGTCGTGTCCCATCTGGTTCCTGATATAGGTTCAGAATATCCTGTGTAAGTGGGTTTCCTACAAACCAATTCACAGGAATATTGAATAAAATAAAATAAGAACTGTTGCAGACTTGCATATCAGTGTTGAAAGCTGACATCTTGGAGACAAGATCTACTATGAACTACTTTGGGGTTTCAGATCTCAGGTCTTCAGTCCCACAAAACCCTGGATGTGTGGACAGCTCTAGTGAAGTTTAACAACATTCCCTGCTGATCCTGGGACTGAGCACCTCAAAGGTGGTCCTTGGACTAAGGGCAGTGAAGCACTTGTGTGGTACAACAGGCAGAGCTGATGAGCACAAACACAGGAGCCACCTCTGCTCAGTGTGAAACATCCATCAGCACTTGATCTGACAGTCAGATCTCAGCAGAGACTCTGCCATCTGCCAAACATAAGCAGATTGCAGAAGTTGTCATGGACAACACACACTGCAAGTGCCCAGTTTTAAGGGGGAGATAAACAGACTTTTGAGACTTAACAATGTTTAGAGCTATTATATCTCTCAGTGCTTCTGATTATGTGACTCAAAATTCCCCAAGGTTGGCAATTTCATAGCTAGAATCCATAAAGTTCAGAGGGGAAAAAAAAAAGGAAAATACTTAAATTGTTGCTTGCATAAACAGCACAGAACCCTGCAGCTGTACAAAGAATATTCCCTTTCTGGCTGGAGATGTACCACTGTTAACCACAGACTATTTCTTAGTTAAAGCAGAATCGCATTCAACTCCCATGCAAGCAACAGAAAGCTTCTGTGCACTCTGCAAAAAGAAAAGGAAATCTCTTTCTATGGGCACTGCTCTGCCAAACCTGTTATTTTTCTAAATAATCCCTAAGTAATAGTATTTATAAATGTGGTGTGAGCAGCTACATCTGGATTGCTAATCAGTAACATTTTATGAACCAGCAGACTACAGCTCAGCAGCAGTATCACTAAACAAGCACAGATACCAAGAAAAAAACAGCAGTACCTTTCAGACCCAAAGTCTGTAACTGGAACAGTTTTCCCAGCTCAAAAGGTAAAACTCGTAACAGGTTGTTATTTAAATGTAGTTCCCTGTAGACAGAGCAAGAATCATATGGGTCTGAAAACAGAGCAATGTCTATCTGCAGCAGTACAAGAATTGAACTAAAAGAGAATCAATATAGTAGCAAACCACAATATTGAAAAATTCAGAGACTAAACAGCAATGGTTAGGGAAATCCTGCTGTACTCAGACACACACACCCAGACAAAACACATGATGTTGAAGTACAGAGGAAAGGAGCTGTTTGGAGAGTTTATCTTAAACAGTCAGACATTTTGTGAACATTAGCAATAATTAAACACTTTAGTATCTACAAGTGATGATGCAGCAACAGCTCAGACCAACCAGACCATGAAACAGGTCAGCTGTGATTAAGACGTAAAGGGAAATTATATCCCTGAAATCAAATTAAAAAATCCAGGACCATGGCAGTATGATTGCAGCTATGGGATTACCATGCAGTAGTCATTTACAGCAGTAATTTTGAGTGGTTTTCTTTTCATAATTTCAGTGGTAAGACAAAATACGTGCTTTGTAACTCACAAAACCAACATACAGACAGGAACAGAATTCATGTCCTGAATTCTGATACCCCAACAAATTAGGCAGAGAAAATAGAGCTTTTACTTTCCTAAATGAATTCCCACTAAGCAGTGAAGACTTTCATAGAATCAATAAATATAAAGTTGCTGCTCCAAAGTGTTTAGAACTTGGTGCCTAGAGACTTGATAAGTATTTCTAGGCAACAAGAAGACAAAAAGAAAAAGAAGGAAAAAAAAGGAAACCTGGAGGGCAAGAGGTAATTTAACTCTTGTTGATTTCTACAGAACAGCATTTGAGGGTTTCAATGTCTTTCTTGTCATAAGCAGCCCAGAACTGACCCCAGGATTTGAGATGTGGTGTCAGCAATGCCCAGCACAGGGGGACAGTCACTGCCCTGGTCCTGCTGCCACACCACTGCTGATCCAGGCCAGGTGCCATCAGCTTTCTCAGACACCTGGGCACACCTGGCCACACCTGGCTCATGTTCAGCTCCTGCTGACCACCCCTACCTGGTCCTTTTCCACCAGGCAGCTTCCCAGACACTATTCCCCCAAAGTGGAGCACTCTGGGTTGCGACCCACGGGCAGGACCCAGCACTTCACCTGGCTGAACCTCACACCACTGGCCCCAGCCCATGGATCCAGCCTGTCCAGATCCCTCTGCAGAGCCTTCCTGCCCTCCAGCACACCAACCCTTCCACCCAGCTCTGTGTCATCTGCAAATGTACTGGGGGTGCACTCAAGTTCTTTCAAGCATATCAAGAGGATCTGTTTTACAGCTGAGCTTTCTAAGATAACATGTTACACTGTTTATTTTTTTTCTCCTTTTTCTGCAAAGATCAGAAATCCTACTGCTCTGACATTTCTTTTTTCAACTACTTGCAGTAAAAAGGGAGATGAAAGGAGTCTTGGGTGAGCTCTACAGTACAGACCAAACCCAGAGCTCCAGATGTGGGAGCTGGGAGAGCTGTTACCAGTTCTCAGTGTTGAGAGCACAAATGATTTCTGTGGCTCAGGATATCAGCAGTGCCCATGGTTAAATTACCCTTAGTTTGAACAAGTTCCCAGAATCCAGGGGAAGTGTCTGCAGCAACAGCCAGCCTGGAACACAAAACCCCAGCCCAGCTGGGACCTGCAATGTGCTCTCACATAGCATGTGCTTATGGGCTTTTCTTCACTTTCACTACAGTGAAAAAAAGCCATGGAGCAGCCATAATTACTGAGAAGCACAGTGGGTTCATACACAGCTTTTCACATCTAGAGATCTGGGCTCAAGTGCTGTGTCTTGGTCATAAATAGAAAGCTTATGTGATCCTAGATCTTAGCTACACATTTCACATTTACAAGATTTACCCTTCTCTGCTCAAAAGAAACTTAGGACTTTCAAGAGCTGAAGCTTCACCGAATCAGCCAGAATAAATCAGAAGAAGTGTTGGGAAGAAGGCATAATGACTTGACATTACTGATGACTCTGCACGGCTAAGCTATCTCCATGTCACAAGTGTTACATTTACAAAAATGTTTTAAGAAAAAGACTGAAAGGAGGCTAATGAAGTACAAAGATGAATTTGAGACTATTCCAGTAAATTTAGGGTTGCTAGCTCACAATATCCAAGGAGTTGGATAAAGAAGGGAAGAAACCTGTTACTAGTAACTGCTTTTAATTGAAATAATAATGCAAAGAAGCAGAGCTTAGAACAGACTCCTCTCCAGTTGAAAGCAACTATACAACATGCTACAAAACAGAGCTGCCAATTATGCTTCAAAAAGCAAGGTCCCTTTGCTCAGCCTCCAAGGTTGAGACTTGAACTGCTCTGGAATTTGAGCTTTTAGCACCAATTTAATCAGCTAGTTTAATCCTCTCCAACAGAGAGGACTTTTCTAAAGGGGAGGAAAATGCAATGACAGATATTTCTATGTGTAAACTTGCTTGGCTTCCAGTTTCATGAAAGCTGTGCTGGCAGTCCATTGCTCTATCATTGCCTTTACTTCTGTATTTTCTGGATTTGAGAAAGATGTTCAGAAATATCTTCAAAATTAATAGCAATGAAGGCAATTACTGACAACTGTCTAATAAACCTAAGATAAGGCTCTTCCTTTGGATCAAGGACAAAAGACTGGTGCCTGTAAATATTTACTCTTACATAAATAATTTATATATTTATGTAACAGTGTTTTTACAAAGTAAAATGCTGCAGCCTTAAGTATAATCTAAACAGGCATCATTATTCATATTTCCCTACCACACTAACTTTGTACATCTTGGCACTGCAAAACTGAAGGGGAAAAAACTCAAAAAGCTGTGATTAGAACATTTTTTTGTCCTCCTCAGTTTGCACAGGAATGCAATTACATCACAGCAAAGGTGGGGAGGAGATGATACTAGACATGTTGCAACTGTTATACAATAAACAGAACAAGAACTATTGTTAAGTATAGTTACAAAATACAAATAAAGAGGAAAACACTGTAGTTAACACAATTACAAATGTTTAATCTGATCTTTTTCCTACCTTACTATGAGTTAAAACCAATTTTTTTTGGTGCTTCACTTACTCTTTGAGATAAACACCACATAAAAGATTTATAAAAGAATCTGGAAAGAGATGCCTGAGAGGAAACCTGACTTAGAAAAACGTAAAATGGGTGATTGCCATCAAACCAAGCACTTCTGAGACTCATTTTGTGCTGTCATACATCAGAACAGAAAAGCCAGTAGTGCTATAGCTGCACAGCCCACAGCAAGTATTCAGGGAGGCAGATAAGAAGGGAGGAAAGGGGAATTTACTTATGCTGAAATTTAAACAGTTGCTACAAAGATAATAAAAGAACAGTTTTAACTCCTGGTAGGATTTCCATACCTGAGTGACACCATGTTTCCGAGCTCTGCTGGTAAACTGCGAATTTTATTAGAGGACAAGTCCAGATATACCAGATTGTGAAGCTTGGCAATGTCTGAAGGAATACGGGATAAGGAATTGTCACTGAGATGCAAAGCTGTCAAATGGGTCAGTGTCCACAATGATGAACTTAAGCTTCTCACTTTCCCTGTGGAAGAAGGGTACAAGAGAAAACAGAACATTTAAAATACATAGATTTGGCAATAATGGCACATTTTTCAAGTATGTATGGGGCAGGGGAATCTGAGGGGGAGTTTTGCTTGTGGGTTTTTTGTGGGTTTTATTATTATTATTTTATTCAATGTAAATTCCATTAATCACTGATTCTATAGATGAAAAATCTGTCATTGTGTGAGAAAATTCAATATATTGCCAAGGATGCTTGAGGTTGTTTTTCCCAATCTGTACTTAAGGCTTAAATATCTGTCTTTATCTAGTTCCATACAAGACAAAACATATTAACTAGCTGACCATGAATTTATCATTAACAGAGGTGTAAGAAACAGATTTTTTTCCCATTATAATTTATGTCTGAGATGAAAGACGGTGCTTTGGTTCATCCCTTATTTCCTCACATCTTTCAAACCAAAAATCTTTACTCTATGGCATTAATCCAGCCAAGAACAGATAGAAACACTATATTTAGGGTGACTAAGATGCTTAGTTGAGAACATGGATTTCCATCTGGCATTCAACTAAAAGCTGTATCAACTATTGCCAGATATTTTAAAAAAGGTATGATTTTTTTGTATAAACTGAAGTGTGGAAACATGGATTTGTGTGACAGAATCAAGATTTTTACACTGCCACATGCAAGGAATGTGAGATATCATCAGAAGGTCTCAAAATATTTGTCTCCAAGATTTTCTTCCTCCAGGGGTAAATCCTTTTTCATTTACATAAATCATCTCACTGTACCAAAAGTATTAGGAGTACCAACTCCAGTTTCTCCAAGACAAAAAGGTAGTTGGAAGAACTTTAAAATGCCCTCTGTGACTCATCAAGGTTAACAACAGTCCATTTAATATTATACCAACACACACACTTTGTAATTCCTTTCCTTAAACTATTTTCTCCAAAATAAGAATTCATATTTAGTACCCAGGGAAGGTTACTCTGAGACATGTGCATCTGGAACTCAGTCCCTGGCAGCAAAATGTTTAATACTGGTGTAATTTCCAGTGAGCTATAACAAAACAAGTAGCACAAAAAAGCCTGTAGTAAAAAAACATTATTTAAATGAGATCAGTTAAAACATTTGTGGGTTTCCCTATTATGTGACCAAATATTTGCAAGGAAAAGGACAGTGAGAACATTAATGAAACAAAAAACACTGCACATTTTATTTTGCAAGGCAAATGCATACAGCTCTTAAGGGATTGATGCTCCTCTAATGCTCGTTAAGAAATCTTTTGAAAGGTTTTAAGCGCAAATGGATAGTTCTTTGCATTTTAGAACTGAATTAGCACCTCTTCCCCACCCCCAATGCAAACAGGTGACTGTGACCATAGAAAGCCTTGCAGCTGAAAGGATTTCCAATCAACATCCCTGATCCAGGCTCTCCACTCCAGCACCTCCCTTGGCAGGAATCAGTCTATAGTGAGATTACCAGGCATGAAAGGAAAGAGCCATCACTTAATGCACTTCCTATGCAGAGCAGCAGATGTCCAAGAGGATTCCAGGCCTAATGCTGATATATAATGCTGATTCCTGAAGCAGCATTTAACTGGGTTTCTGCATCTGTAACCTTCAGTAAAGAATGCTATTCACATGGTGAGGCACGTGGTACTGGAAGCAAGGCACAGATTCAGTGAACTGGATGGAAAGATTCTTCACAATTTGACAAACTGTTTGTTTAGTCCTTCTTCCATAAATTTCTCTACTGAACAGTCATTTATAAATCCCACATGGCAATTTTTGTAGTTGCTTAAAGAACCTCCATATCTACACAAAATTACAGCCTAAGTTTAAAATGTCACAAAAACATTTTTTCATTCTTGAAATATTTTCTTGAATTTCCTTGAAAACACTTTTTGTAGCAAACTCAGCATTTACTCTACAAATCAAGAGACTGGTTGACCAGTTGAAATACATGCTTATGAATCCTGAGCATTATCTTATTTTTCAGAAAAGATTCAAGATTCAAAGCTTGCACAGATTGTGGAGGTTTTGGTGTTTGCCTTTAATCTTAAGAACAAAGCAAAATTTACAATTGCTTTTAAACAGAAGACTTTTGCTTCATGGACCAATACCTCATTGTTACATTACCTACAGTAAGAACACACCACTACAGATGAACTCCAACTTCACCCTCTTCTCTTTGACAAATCAGATCTTAAATTCATGCTCTCATTCACTTCATCATCTTAAAACACAAAGAGCTCACATCCTTATCATCACCTTGACAACTTTCCTATACATGGGGATTTCCCACTTGCCCCTCCTACAGCTCCCTGTGTTATCCCAGCCCAAGCTCTTCCCCCCACACACCCCCCAGCTGGCAGCTGGTTCTGCTGGCTCACTGTGTTCTGCTGGCTCACTTCAAGGCAGGTAACTCCACCCCAGACTGGTCCAAGCCCACACTACTTGCAGTGAGTTCAGAACTCAGGACCATGCCTCAGTTTCTTACCACTTATTTCCAACTCTGCCCAGTGTGATTTCTTTCCATTGGCTGCTTCCTCTGAGGACATAATTGTGTACATCCTCCGTGGATCAGGTGGATCGTACTTTTCCTTGGGCATTCCTGTTGAAACCAAAAGGCAAGTGATTAACTGAGATATAACACACTGAGAATTCTTTAGAAGGTAACTCCCATTTCCGTTATATTTCATATTATACTCTTGTACCAAATACTTTTCAAAGTTACAGATAATGTGCCCATTTACAAAAGTCGCTGAATGGGAAACACTGCTATAAAATAGAAAAATGGAGATTCCTAATGCTCCTAGAATGGCAGACAACAGCCTAGCCCACCCTCAATAATCTACCAGAATCTGCAAAGTAGGTTAAAAATTGTGTCCCACCACCTTCCATGGATATGTTGTGCGTCCCTCAAAACCAACACATCCCACTGCTGGCTCTTGTTTCTTCAACAATGAAACAAAGGGACCACCACCACCACTGGGATCTCATACTCCTAGAGAACACATTTGCTAATAACTCTGATTACCTATCAATTCCAGGTTTATTCAACTTTTCACACAAATCAGCATCAAGAAAATAATTAAGGTTTCAAAAAGATCCTCAATTCTTTAAATCTGCAAAGTGATAGGTTTTAATCCAACCTTCACCATATTCTCTGCAATCTGAAAATATTGCGCTCAAGGTAGATATTTCTGTCACTTTCTTCAGCCAGGTTAATATTGAAATAAAATAAGCCAGTTAAATACTGAAATTTAACTTCATTCTTTTCATTCTTTTTCACATCATTCCTGATAACTTCATAAGAATAATTTTTCTAGGTTCTTTTTACCATGCTCAATCATGCACCATGACAGAGAAGCAAACATTCCTGTCCAACAAACAACAAGCTATAAATCTATTTATATGAAATAGAGAAATTAAACAATACTGGCTCAAATCACATTTAAAAAGACATTACAAGCAATATTATGCAATTATTCAGCAAAATACATTACAGTAATATTATAATACTGCCCAAACCCACTCAATAAGGAAGCAGCTATGCTGGTCAAATTTCTAAGGACATCTTCCTACCAAGTCTTTTAAGGCTTTCTCATTTTTTCATTTCCTGGGATAAACTGAAAAATGTTGTCACTATATAAAATATTCAAAGATTAACTCCTAGTAAATAAAACTATCAACCAGACTTATACTCTGTTTACTGATTTTACTGAAAAATGTTTACTCTGCATGTTAAACAAAACAACAAAAATCCACCAAAAACTGATAATTATGCATCTTAATTAAAATAAAGCTTTTAGGTATCACATGCTTACTTAAATATAACAGCTCTTTTACTAAGTCACACTCCTCCTTCCCTTTCCCACTCCCACTACTGGTCAAAACCAGATTTCTGCAGTGAAAAGAAATTCCCCTTTAAGAAGTGAATTGTGGGTAAAAGAATCAGATTATAAATAGTAGCTGGGTGAGGCTCCTTCCAGAGTGAAGGCATTTGAGTACCCAGGGTGCAGGAATCACCAAGTGTAACACTTTTTTCAACTTCACTAATTAAACAAGAGTGGCTTATAATCTCCAGAAAGGGAAAAGCCTAACTTCTCTCTGCAGTAACTATGCAACTGGTGCAAAAATATATATCAGAGTAACGTACAGAGCATCTCTTCTGAAATTTCTATGCACAATTATATATAATTCACGAAGACCGTGTAGGAATGCTCCAGCTTGTCAGGAAACATTTACCTTCCTCAGACATTACTGCTTTCTCCTCCTGCTGCTCCCTGAATTAATACATATGTTCAATTTTTTGAGAAGCAGGTATAGCAAGGACAGAAATCTCATTCAGTACAGAAACACGAATGGTCCCCAGAGCACACTCAATCACATGCACTAATTAACAGCTTTGCTGGTACCAGCAGTGTATCACTGCTAGAAGAGGATGACATAGTTTTCCAGTGGGTTTTGTTAATGTACACTAAAACAATTAGAGATTTAAGAATTTGAGGGTTTAACACTGGATCCTGGTGATCCTGCACTCCCAGTCACTCCATGGTACCACCCTCCCTCTCAATAAAGTTCCTGCTCTCAATGGTTTTCCCTCTTACTGCTGCATTTCTCAGAGGATGAGTCCCTGCTGTTTAGGATTACCAGGTGCCAAAAAAGCAGCAAATGCTTGAGAGCCTCCTGGCTGAAGGAGCTGCTGCTGCCTGAGAGCATCACTGCCACCAGCCACATCTAGGATACTGTCACACCAGGCATTAGCACATCTTCATCTATCACCCAGAACTCAAAATTTCTCAGGAACTGACAGGAAGGCTAAATTTGGGTTGTATCTCACAGTACAGCATAAAATACAAGCACAACACCTTGAATTGCATTTCAAAACTTCACAGTATGGAGTAGTTCAAGAAAATCAGTCTCTTTTACTGTCTCCTTTCTCCACCTCCCCAAATCCAAATTTAGCACCTGCTGAGCTGCTACAGTAAAACATAAAAGCTGAGGTAAACATCAGATAAAGTTTTGTCAGACTAAAGCAATTTTTAGTAAGACCCATAAAATAGTGTTGAACATCTTTAGAACCATTGACAACTGCAGCTCTTAACAATCATCATGGTAATTTTCAAAAGAACTTATACCACCTGTAATTTTCACTTACACCAACACAGATGGTGAAGCACCATTAATGTTAGGTTCTTATTGCCTACAGTAAATCAGTTTGTAAAGGAGAAAATCTTTATAACAAAGATATGACATGGATTCCTGGAACACACTGCAGACTACATAAATTTAATGAAAAGGACATTTAAGTATGTTTGAATGCAAATGAAATTGTTTACTATCTTGTACCAGGTTATTAAAGTTGTCATTTTAATGGCTGTAAAAACAGAAGAGCTTGAGAGCTGTACTGAGTGTGGCTGCCCACTCCCAATGTGGGTCACACAGTCCCCACACAGAATTAACACCTCTCTACCCCAAAGAAACTGAGCCAAGGTCTGACACAGGGAATCAGAGCTCGAGCCTCCAGGGCAGACACTGCCTCAAACCCTTGTTTGTACAGAGGGTGCTGGAGACAGCCATTGGCACAGGGTGAGGGCACGGGAGCAGGGACTGACAGCCCCTTCAGGGAAGGGTGACAGGGCCCAGGAAGAGAAGGAAAAACCTGAAGGTTGTTATGTCAAGGGAGGCCAACCGGCTGGAAGAGCTGACAAAGCTGGCTACTACAGCAGGTGGGTGATGGAGCTCTGGCTTCCCTCAGAGCAGATCACTGGAGACAAATGTTCCCAGGTGGAGCTGCACCTGCCCCAGTTGTTGCCTGTGTCTCCAGATCCCAGCCATGACTGCAGCCAGGCCGGGCGCTGGGCTTGGGACTGTCCTGGACAATGACAGTGCCATCACCAGCACCCCGAGCTCCTGGGGTGCCCTCCCAGCCACAGCACCAGGGCCACGGAGGGCACCACGTCAGCAGGAGCTGGTGGCCTAGAAAAGGACTTCCAGGAGGCCAAGCTGGGTTAGATACACTGCTCCTGCAGAAGAACAAAGGGAGTTCAGCTCATTGCCTGACAAGACATTTGAAGTGATAAGTGTCCTTGGCTATGGACATGTGCAAAGTGGAAGCTGGACTATGAGGCAGTTAATGCTCCAGGTGACTATGGAAACTACCAAAAAATAATGTCTGAAAAACAGAGAAATGAGTCTGCTCTGAGTGACAGGGCAGGAAAGATGATGACTTTTTTTTCCTGTTCTAGCCTTCTGCCATTTTTATGAAGTTGGAGGATGGTGAGGAGGAAGATTTAAACAAAAGAAGTAGGTGAGCAGATTCTTTAAAATTAAGGTTTTGGTTTTTTTTTAAACACCCCAATACTACAGCGATTCTTCGTTTCCTGAAATGCTTTCTACAATACCATGAAAAATTAACTTGATTTCAAAATGAAATGTATCAGACAACTCCTGTAGGCCAAGTACAATCTTTTATACTATTACTATGGCTGTAGATATCAAGTTTGCCCTTAAAACATCATCTTTAAATTTGGAAAAGAAAACTTGAATTCTAAAACTGTGTAGAAAATGACAAACAAGTAAGAGCAACACAGTGTTCAGACATAATTTCAACTGACTCAATCAACTATTCTGAAATAACTATTTCCATATTTACTATGACCTATCTATAAAACCCACTTACAAATCTGGGAGTACCTTTAGAAATAATTCAATTCAATCACAATGCTGAAGCATTACAGCTCTGCTTCTGAAACTTCCTAACACATGTCAGTGACTTCTTTTGACTTCTCCTCTTTTTCCTCTACTTGCTTTTACTTGTCACTAACACGCTAATGCAGATCAGGAGACAGCCAGGAGGAGAAAGCAAACAAAGTAGCACCACACCTGATCAAGTGCAGAATCACTCAAACTTTTTGCTATTTTAATTAAAAACAGTGAATAAATGATGCAAATCTAGATCTAATAAAGTAAGAAGTAACAAGACAATTGGACAATATTTTCCATTTGTTGATGCAGTACAGTATTACTTGCCAAATAAATTACTTCTCAACTGCTGAAAAGTACCAGGATAGAAAGCAATCTATTAAGTTGCTCAAAGATTTCATAAGAAAACAATAGCACATATGAGAGACTTTTTTTCCCTTTTCTCTCTCCAAACCCTCAACTGGAAGCTCACCCCAGACCATTCTTTTGTAACCTTCTGCCTTTAACCCTGAAGCTCTTTTCCATGCAATCCGAAGTTTCACTTAAAAATGGGTTCAAATGACCTTCCCCACAAATATAAATGTTTCTTAAATTGACTGTTCTGTTTTGAATTCAAAGTTAATTTAGGATCTTCCACACCCTCTACCACTTGCACTGTGGTTTTACAATGCATGAAGCAGAACTAAGCTGGTCCTGCTGCAGTTCCTCCTCCCCAGGACCCTGTATTTCCACTTTACTCTTGCATCAGCACTGAATTTTGTGTGATCACAAAGGAGCTGGTGAAGAAAATTAAACTGGCTGATGGGGGAAGAGGAAAAAAATATATATTTGAGGGAGACTAGCTTCCTGTGATATTATTCCTGTATAGCAGGAATGTATGTGTGGATTTGCAGCTGTTGAAATCAGAGCACTACCATAATGGCACTTCTGGCCACACTGACACAAAATCTCTTCTCTCATAGCAGGAAGAAAACTCTTGCTTCCAGCTACCCTCACCCAGTTAAACAGTAACACTGAACAAAGTCTGAAATCCTAACTGAAGTCAAAGTACATTGCTTTTTAGATAACTTAAGGCTGCAGCAGGTCTAGCAATGTATAGGCTAATCAGATGTGTTAATCTGTATTGAAAGGGTTAATTTCTACTGTTGAGCTTTATTAGAATTAACAGGAATTTCTGCTTTCAACTCCAAACAGTGACTCTCTTCAAAAGGAACAGAAGTACCTCTAAAAGATAACTACTGTACTTTGGAAAAAAATCTTTAAGATAATTTCATAGTGCTGTATTTCAGTTTTACTATAAAACTGCAGACCTGCCCTTTCCTACTCAAAGACTCACCACCCCTTCTTTAAAAAGTACTTTTCCAACATGAATCAAGCTTGCTGCTTTCCCTGTCCTGTCACTGGTGTACTTTACTCAGCAAGTCATGAATTTCTATGGGAACTTAATTACATTTCAGCTTGAAGTACAGAAAAATAAGCAACAACACTGTCCCTGGCCAGGACACCAAGGTGCAACATCTGGCACGTCCTCAGAGAAAAGCCACAGTGGCTTGAACAAGGTTTATGATAAAGGTCAGTCCCTGCAGAATTTACACACTTGACTTGATGAGTTGAGTCAATGACTGAATTATCCTCAGCCTGTTCCATGCCTGGGCAACTAACTCCAGAGTGATGTCAATACTGAAAACTGATGGAAAATATTCATGGGCAAGATACCACGATGAGGAAAGGAAACAAACACTCAATGCATCCCAGCTAAACCTCAAGTGCCCTCTGAAGTACATTGAATGTATTTCAGCTAAATTCTTATTTAAAATGATTTGGCATCACTGCACCACCTAAGACAAAACTAGAGAACTGAGTACTTTTTATGTATCCTGATACTGTTCTGACAAAGCCTTACGAATTTAATGTTATCTTATTTCTATAAATGTCTTATTCAAAATATATTAAATTGAAACTTTGTTTTTCTAAAAAGAAATCTTAATACATGCCTGTAGTTTTGCATTTCCTAACTACTAGCAGATATACATCGTAATATGGAAAAATACTTGCATTCTGCTATGAAACAAAAGTTGCTACATAATGCATACTTTGTTGCAATATAGTATACTATACATTTGTGTTACACAAATTTAATACATGTATTTCATACAAATGTATTTTGCTACAATGTATTGTAACACACAACGTATCTGCAAAATACATTTTGCTACAATGCACAAGTAGATGAAACAAAGTTCAGGAATGCAGGTGTGAGCCATCACCCAAAAGAAAAAAAAAAATCTGAAAGAATTAAATTTGCCTCAAAATTGAGAAATCCATACTACAGTACATCAGAACTAAAATCAGAAATATTCTGAGGCTGAATAAACAGAAATTTAAGGACTTGCATGTCGATTGAAATAAAACCTTACATTTAACTTTGTAGGCATGAACCAGATCCCTCTATTGAAATATATACAAAGAAAACACCAGTGTTGCAAGAAACCACATATTTATTTTTTCCCCACTAGTATGCTACTTCAAGGCAAATATCAAGTCTGTTGTGTAAACACCTATTATTTGTGGACTAGTACAAACACTCTTGGCATTTTATTTGAAAAAGGCTGTTCAAGTAATTTTTTTTTTTACAGTAAGTATTTGGTATTGAAAACATAAAGTCAGGAAAAATCCGATTGGGAAATCAGCTAAAGGCCAACACCTGAATTTTTCAGAACACATGCTGTAAGTTAAAAATTTCCTTTTGCCTAGTGTGGGGAGGGATGGCATGTACCAGCTGTGGGCACAGGCAGAACTGCAGCAGCACAAGGACAACTCCTGAAACACTTCCCCCTCCCAAGAGACCCAACTATAACATGTGGGAACTGTCAAGAACCCTTTAACCCAATTTATAGCTTAATGTTGGAATAATCTAAATTAAAATTATAAAAAAAGCTCTTGAGTCAACATGAAGTCAATTGATTCATTCCAAGTACTTTTTCACTCACTAAGATCACATTTTATTGGCTGTCAGTGTACTAAGATTTAATGGCTTCATCAGGGATGTAATGCTTCTCCATTCTATTTTGAGGACTTCTAAAACTGTAATTTTACACAACTGCCAATACAAACCCATGAGTTACCCTTCCTCTTTTTCAGACTTAAGATAATGCTGTGGGATGTGAACATGCATGTGAACATGTGTAATAATAAATACAAGACACTAATTAAGTCAATATCCATTAATTCATGTAAGTGTATCTGGACTATTACTAATCAGATGAGTTATTTGCATTTCCATATATAAGTTCTACTAGAGAAAACTCAGAAGCTGACAAATGCTTTAATATTCTTTTCAAAATCTATAAAGCTGTTAAAGTTCAGCAAACCCCTTAATCTAGCCAAAGCTGACTAAAATGAAACATAACCCTCCTGAAACTCAAGCAAAGCATCCTGGTTCAGATAAACTGGGCCATAAATGTCAAAGGATTTACTTGCTGTCTTCAAATCAGGAAGACTCCATTAGACTAGAGAGCACTGACTAGAACAGGCTTTAAATTTTGTCAAATTCAAAACTCAGTCATTTCATATTTTTAAGAAGAGCATATTAAATTTTGACCTGCAGGTATTTCAAATTTAATTAAGGTTTCTTTGTCCTTCATAACTACTTGTTTATGGAAATGCAAACTGGCTGGTTCCAGCTGGCAGTGGCAGGCATAGGGAGGATGTCATTTTCCCAACTTCTACTTTTTCTACCCAACCCCTGCCTGTTACAATTTCCCACAGATAAGCAATGTGCAGCCCCATATTTTAATGGTGCACGTGTAATCCTCTAAACCTTGCACAGTGTGAAAAACTTGTGTACCATCATTTCACTAATGCAAAGAAGCAATTGCCACTTCCATGCTCAGTTGCTATAAAAAACTAGTTTAGGTCCAGAAGAGAAGTCTAAAATGGTCCCACTACAAAAGGCACAACTGAGGACAGAGGTCCTTGTCTCCTCCATCTTCTAGACAGACCTCCAAGACAGCCCAGCCCTGTTTTATCAGACTCATGATAAAAAACCCTCAAATTCCCACCCTGCACAACATATAATCACTACAAATACGATGTCCAAATGTTCTCAGTGTTGCAAGCATGGTCCAGATGATTAGAATAGTTCTTAATTATCAGAAATTGTATCTAATTACGACTATAGTAAAAGGCCGCCGTATACAAAACAAACACTAACATAAAACCAAATTGCAAAGCAAAGACTGACCTTAACTGGTACCCCTGGAACCACACTGGCTAGTTAATGAGTACTACACAGCATTCAGCTTTTTGCACATTCTGTTAGTGTATTCTGAAACACCAATATATTAAAGAGATGTCAGGTTCACTAATTACTTTAAGAATTTAAATAAATTGCATTTCATTACAGAATTGTATACTGTACAAGTCAGATGGAACCTAGAAGACAAGCTTTAAAAAGGAAGAGTTGTGTTGTAAAACATTCAGCTTCAGGTTTTATAAATGTAGGCAGAAAGACCAAGGCTTAAAAGCTTCACCAACAAATGTCTCTAGAAAGCTGAGAATCTTACACTCCAAAACATTAATATAATACCAACTCCCACTCCACTGGTTGCATCCAATCATATTTGACAATTTAGTTATGATTCTTCACAAAACTAAACTGATTCTTGTTTAGGGGACCTTGTGTAAAATTTCTTATTTTGGTCCAACTCAGTAAGCTATTCTGAATGCTGGCATATGCACCAACACGTTCCTTACCACATTTTCCTTTATGTGTCTGCAGAATGCTTACCACATTTCTGTTGCTCCATGGGAGAAAACCAGAAGTCACCCCACAAAACACTATTTCTTAGTCTTACAACAGAACTAAGTAGGAAGAGACAACTCAGCTACTTTAAATGAAGTCTGGACATGAGCTTATTTTCAGCATTCCTGCTATAGAACTGGAGCTTGACAAGAGATGTCAGTATCTAAATCCAAAAATCTCTGCCTTCCTAGAACACAATTTCAAGATACCTAAATGCTTGTTAGTATTAGTGCTGCTAAACTAACTGAAGGTCAGGATGTTACAGAACTCATTGCACAGCTGATGCTCTACCCATCTAGCCACATCCTGACAGCAAGCAAATTTTATTCACAGACTGGTTTTACTTCAAATTTAACCAACAAGCCTGAAAATGTTTTTCCACAACCACGCTCTTGTGCAGCAAAGCCAACTCAAGACTTCTTTCCTGCCTCCATGTTCCACTGCATCACCTCTTTCAGTTGTGTTGATGCAGCTGTTTGTGAGACAATATTGAAAACCAAGAATGACATTCAGCTAGGAAAGCGGGGTTTAGAGGTTGTGGGGGTTGGGTTGTTTTTAATAATGAAGTATCACCACTCAGCCACATCACTGGCTGGTTTTGAGCATTACTCTGTCAACAGTTGTACTGACATGGATGATGAGCAACCAAAGCAGCAGCTTTCCAAATTCTGCCACCAGAGAGAAGTCCTGACCTACTAAATCAGAAGAAACCATGAGGTGATGTCAGTTCACTGCTCCCTATACAGAAAGCACCTATGCCATGACTGGCCATTGCAAATCTCCAGAGGTGGATCTTTCATCATGTTCCTTATCAAAACAGGATTCCTTACTAGTTTTAATTATTCTTCACCCTCGTTACATGTTCCTAAAAACTCTCATTCCTGAAAATACTCTGCAGATGAACTGTGATTAATGCTGCACTGAAATTCCTCTTAATCCACGGGACCTTTGCTTTGTCAGACAAAGCTCCTCTGTTGGATGAGCAATGGTTAAAACTTCTTGAAAACAGTATTTAAAAGTATTAATGGTCAGAGTGTGGCATAAAATTTCTCAATACTTTTTATATTCAGCCATTATGATGCCATTTCCTTGCTCTGACAGGTGATACACATCAGATGGTGCATGGCCAACCCTGGTGGTGTTTTAGTTTAGTTTCAAGCCTTCCATCTTTGTAGGTGTTGGCTAAACGTGGCCTTTGTTGCAAAATCACATGAAAGATCTGTCTCTGAAGCAAGTTTTTTTCTGATCCCTGACTTTGCAAACTGATCTATGCAGAGAGATACTTTTGTGGAGAGGCATTTAAGTCAGATCAATGTGCAGGATCCACATCTCACCCATCAATACACTCCAAAATAGCTCAAGCAATAAAGCTGCATATTATTTGTGACATGCAGGATATGACATTATTGTATATTCCTGGTCTCCTAAGCATGGCAAGATGCTGAACCCTCATGACAGGATCCATCAAATTGCTTCAGCATGTTCTGGAAAACCCCAGTCTTCCAACTGAAATTGCTGCCTTGCTAAGCAAAGGGGGAAGCTCAAAGGCTGCTTTGAAGATACTGGTATTATAAAATGGAACAAAAACTTCAGGAAGGTCTTCAGGTAGGGAGCCCCTTCACTTGCAGAATAAAGGCTGCATACCAGGAATATGAACTAAGATGCACAAGAGAGCCATCCAAATATCTAGGCTGTGATCACAATGTTGAGTTGGCAGCCTCCACAGAACAACTAACAGCATTCCCAGTCTAAAAAAATCTAAAGTCAAATCAATCTCTTCCTGCAGATCTCCACTGTAGCATAAATTGGAATCCTAACAGCAAGTATTTTAGTTCTAAAATAAACAACTGTATATATTTACTGCGCCTAGTCCCTCCTTGATTCATACAATAGAAAAAAGGCCTCCAAGGCATTAACTAAAAGATTCATGTTGCAGTCCTACAAAAGGAAAAACTGAGTTGTTGCCAATCCTTTTTTTTTAAACAAGCACCATCTTGGAAGTGCAATTAGCAGCTAAAAGTACATGTTAAGCATTCAAACAGCTTTTTCTTTGGGACCTGCCTAAGCATTTGTGAACTCTTGAAGATCTCAGCTGCAGAAATTGCTCCATGTAGAAACTGTGAGTGCAGGTCCCCAAGCTTATGCCAAGACTCCCTTGTTGAGTAGACTTGTACAACCCAATTTCAATGTAAGAACATAAATTATGTCACTTAACACAATGCTAATAATCTTGCAGGCTATTGTACAACAATCACACTTCCAAGTGTGAAGCACCAACACTTCAGAAGGAACAAAACAGATGAAACCCTGCAGTGACTCAGCTTGAGCAATTTATGCATAAAGCTTTCAAAATTACACCATGGAGAAGGCTAAATTTAAACTGGAATCAGTAATGTCAGTATTTTGACATGAGAAATAGTGTAAAACTTCAATATATGGATTGAACACCTCAGATACTTTGTATGCACGCTGGGCATGGGTCAACCTCTACCTTATGCAGCTAGAACTAAAATCTGGTGGTTGGCTCTGATGAGAATATTCTTGTGGTGCTTTAAGGTCACCGGCAGCTTCTTAAAGCCCAACATACACAACTATAATCTTTCAATACTACATATATTTCCTGAAAATACAGCCCCTACAGAAATAAGTGTCAATTCTTGTACATCCCTTCAGTTCTGAAGACTGAAAGGCATCCTCGCTCCCAAAGATTCTGTGCAGAATCTTTGCCTAATGTGGCCCCGTTTGAGCCTGGGATATAATGATCAGACTGCACGTACACAAGTGTACAGCCAAAAGGACACAACAAAACCAGATAATAATAATTTAAACTTCAACAGTCTGTTAGCAAACAGAACCAGGGCCTCTGCAAGAGGGACTGCACAAGTGGATGATAGAATTCTGGTTCACCACATGGACTCCTGGCATGGTGGTGAGCCAAACAGCATGGCACAGTGAGCTACAAACACTAATATTTAAGTTTTTTGATAACAGATTAACAGAACCATTTTTGTTTATACTGCCACGTTTTCAAATATGGATTCTTTTGTTCATATGTTGGGAAAGAATTTTTAGTTTGCTCAGTCTTGGAACCATTTTAAAGACAGTGGTTTCCACCACAAACATTGCACTTGATTAAAAGAATGTTTACCTAATATCTACTACAGCCTAATCTTGAAAAGGTACCATGCTCATTCAGTTTGTGACCTTCAAAACATGTTTTCAAGTCTTCATGTATAAAATGTCAAATGTATTTACCTGCCCCTGCAGTATTACAGTTTCATCTATCTTTAGATTTCAATTCTTCCTCTAAAATTCAAGCACAGTAAACAGCCTGAACATGAGACTGTATTCAGAGTTCAACTTCAGAATGCAAACAGAAAAGAGATGCATGGTAGGATCCTTTTTAAACATGGGCTGATCCAAGCGATTCAGGTGAAAAGTGAACAAAGAGTTAATCCAAATGCGAAGGGCTCCATTTCAGTAATAGCATGAATAAACCCCCACAGAAGGCTTCATTGCTAGCAGCAAACTCCACAGAGTCCAGATGAACCAGCAGGAAGAACAGAGGGCGGATAATCCTGTAAAATTACCCCAGTGGAAATGTTGATAAATTCCCAATTACGAGACCTGCTCCAGAATGAAAAGAAATGCGAGATACAATACAATTACCAGTCAACACTTGCACATCTTTGTATTTAAGCCAGACAAATACCACAGGTATTTCTTAATCCCTTGGATTTTGAATTAGTTACCCACTGTGCCGAAATCTAGATTATGAAAATAAGCCCCAGAATCAAATGAAAAACAGGCAATCTGCAACTCTAGTTGCAAAGCAAATACCCATCCATGAAGTCCTATTTTCAGTGATACAATTTTCTATGCGTTTGTGGAAATACAGATGGCTGTATTAAAAAACAAACAAACAGAAGAACAAAACAAAAACAAAACAAAACAAAAAAGCCTTCAGCTTACTGCATTCATTTTGAATATAGTTCTTATATTACACAAAGCAAAGCAGTACAGTATCAGGTTGGAGAAGACCTCTAAGATCATCCAGTCCAACCTAGCACTACAACCTAGTAGGTTTCGTATGAGTTTTTAATGTTTGTGGAAAAATTGCTGATAAAATACGTGTTCACCATAGATACCAAGACAGAGACAGGTGCATTAGGTATCTCCTTTTCTAAAGCCCTGTCTGATCCCAGGCTTATCGCTCTCCATAAAATTCTGGAGGAGGAAAGGCTGTCCTATGAACCCCAAGACGGACCGGGGGGTGCGGGAGCTGCCCACCGCCCGCTTCCCCGCGCGATGCGGAACCGCAGGCGGCCCAGCCGCCCATTCCCCGTGCCCCAGCCGAGGCAGTGACCCATCCCGGTTCCGGACCGGCGGCCGGGCCGTGCGATCCCAACCCGGGCCCCGCCGCCCCCCGCCCCAATTCCCTCTGTTTATCCCTGCATGCGCCTGTCCCGCGGCCTCGCGCGCCCGCCCCCCGCGCCTCCCCATTGGCCACCGCCGCTGTCACTCACGGGCGCCGCGGCCCCGCATTGGCCGCCGCCGCTGCCACTCAGGGCA
>VXAX01000026.1:665950-684976 GCA_013399835.1 Leptocoma aspasia | reverse complement strand
CCTTCTTCCTCTCCTCCTCCTCCTCCTCTCCTCCTCTCCGCTCCGCTCTCCGCCCCACCTGCCCAGGCCGCCCGCACTGCGCGCACGCTCCGCGGCCGCGGAGGGAGGCCGGGGAGGGGGCGGCAGGGCCGGGGGGGCCGCGGGGAGATGCGGAGGGAGGAGTTTGGAGCGTGTTTGGGGGTACGGCCGCAGGAACGCCGCGGGGAAAAAGTGGGTGAAAGTAACGAGTGGGCTGCGGAGTAAGGCTCGAAACCCGTGCGAGTGGTGTATGGCAGGGATGGGCTTCCTAGCAGGAGCCCAAGGAAGGCGAATGGGAATAGTCACTTGTTTGGAAAAGAACTTTTAAATTCCCCCGCAAAAGCCCGAGTGGGGAACTCAGCCTTGAAGTGGATAAGCTCAGACACGGGTGATAGGCCAGACGCTTTTTAGGAAAGAGAACAATTCTTCTATGTTTTTGGGAAACCAGTGCCTCAGATCCTTTGCTGTGACACAGGAACAATGTTTACTGTGAAATGTCCCCCAGAATCGCCAGCAGCACCTTGTTGAAACTCACGCTGCGGCTCACGTAATTTTCTCCATGAACTGGTTATTGGATGCAAACCAAGATATTTAGAAAAATAAAGTACGTTCTCATTAAGTGTTATTATTACTGTCCCTGCACAACAAGACTTTATGATGAGAGATGCCAAGTGAAATGATGGTGGGGAAGTGCCATCCATGGTGTAATACTAGCAAAACGCCTAAATAATGACTTCCAAGTTAAGGATTTTGTCAGTTTTTCAGAGAGGTAAAACGCTGAAGTATTGATGACGCTGCGGCAAATGAGCGCTTGGTACACACCACTTCATCCAAAGGAATAGTGAAGACAAAGGCACTGTCCCAGATACAGAACCCTGTTTATGATCTGGGAAAGCTGAATAGGAATTGAGGCCTCCATTTAGGTATAACTGCATATGTAGCTGGAAATAAATGGCACTCACACTGTTGTGCAGCGAGGCATTCTCTTAAGGTGAAAGAGGATGGTACCAGGTCCAGCTTCTGAGGAGCACCACCCCCATCCATGGAGGCCAGTGCTTTGGAAAACATGGCATGCTGCGGACCAAACCTGCTTGCAGAACGTCCTCCACGGAAAGGTTGGCACTTGGTTGGAAATAATCCTGCTATACTTCAGATTTCTGTTCAGCCTTATCATATCATATATCTGAAATGCTCTTGGATGATAAACTATCTCCTCTCCACATGGTGCAGTCCTGTGCTAAGATATCTGAGCCTGCTCCATTACGGATGCGCACGGGCTCCGGCAGAGTGCCGTATCTGCTTCCCCGTGTTGGCTGGCTCTGGAGAGCTGACAGTCATTCAGAACTAACTCAAGTAGCTCTACATGTCATTCTCCTGCAGTGCATGTCTTTTCTTTCCAATAAGCAGCTGTCCTGCACATTCTTCAGTTAATACTTTCTGGGTCAGATATGGCCTCAATAGACTATATCATTTTGCCCAGAGCTAATTCTCCAAAAGCAGTAGGAAAGTCTTTGAATACGTTGCAGGATTTTCCAGGAATTTCTGCTCAGCAAAGAAAATTCAGTTGATCATAAGTCTCTCAAAAAATGCTTGCAGGGAACGTTCATTCCTCAGGGATGGGTGCTGCGGTAATAGTACATTAAACATGGAAAGGTCCATGGCAAAGGCCTTCAACACTACAAGTGGAGAACCAATGGCAGAAAATACTGTAATTGTCAAATAACTGAGATAAGCAAATGAGAACATTAGAGAAAATAATTTAAAAGCAATTAAAAATAATTCTGTATTATTGACCATTATATAGATTAACAGGAGATCACAGCAATTTGGCAGATTTCAAGTTAGTGAACTTTATTATGATTTTACAGGTTATTTATAAAAAACTAGCAATATTTGAAGAGCCTGAAGTTACAGCCTTTTATGTCAACAATTTTTTTAACTGCCAGCTTGTGTGGTTTGAAAGAGCAGAATGAAGTAAAAACAGGTATGTGGGTTGTTTTTTTTTTAGAAACTGTTATGTTCCACTGAATTTCCTGTGCAGAAGTGCTGTTGCTCATCTGTATGTCTGATTAACTTTTGCTCCCTGAAAGTGTTATCAGACCTGTAACCAGGCAAACAGCAGAGCAGATGGCCAGTGCCAGTATCGGTGTTTCTGGTCTGGGTGCTTAATGAGATCTGAGAGTGTAACATGAACCTCTTTCATTTTGTCTGTCTCACATGGCAGATATACTTGGTGCAAGTGCTCTGGTTGCTCAAGGTCACAGATTCATCAGTCAAAAGAGAGCCCTTCCCATTAATCTTTTACCTGCCCATGACAGTTCCATACATCTCAGGAGGTGCCATGTCACACTGAGTGCTGTTGTCCTGAGTTTGGGATGGTAGTGCTGTGAAAGACAACCAGGTTAAGCAGAAATTTGCCACCGTTTAAAACACAGCATTAGATGTACTGTACTCTGAGTGTAAGTTTTCATTCATTAACTCTAAACCAAAAATGCCTTTTTGTGCTGTGGAATAAGCCTTCAGCTGGACCACATCTCCCATCCCACACGATCGCGTGTCCCACACTATGAAGGTGAACACTATTTGCTGTGAGTGGTTTAAACAATCTCAGCACCCCCCACCATCTCCTCTCTGAATGCACATGTCCAAGGCTGGAGCTGGGAGTGTGCCTGGGGGGCCTCAGGGAGGGCGCTGGGTCCCTTTGACCAACACTTACAGCTGGCTCAAGGGGCTGGTGCCTCTGTGCACTGACAGAGGGATGTGAAACTTGTGGTAGAGAGTTCTCTTTGTAGTGGAGCAATGGTACTTTTTAGCTTTATTTAAATTGCTAAATTTGGTGAAGATATACTCTTGAAATATCTATATACAGTTGCACAGTAGAGGCTTGTTTGACTTCTAAGTTCTTTATAGTAAAGGACATCCTTCGTCCTGCAGGGCTCATACATCACCCCATCCTGAGGGAGAGCAGGCACAGAGGGGTCATGGCTTGTGGGATCTCTTGTGTCTGGGGTTACAGAAGAGATGACCAAGGATAGGTTCAGTCCTACCCACTCCCTCACTTTCTGTGCCCAGGAAATGTGACAAAAGCAATGTAATTGGAGGCAGGAAAGGAATCGGGGGGGAGAGGAGGAAAGAAGAAGTAACTGGGAGATGGAGAGGGATCCCAAATAGGAGGGCAGAGCCTAATTATGGTCTGCATTTTCAGTCTGTGTGGGCGTAGATAGAGGGATCTAAACTTCGGGATGGCTTCCACGGCTGTTGAGATCAATGGGATAGCTGCTCTGAACATGGCATATGCCTAAAATGACAGGTAGTCTGAAAAATGAGGACTTGGAGCATTCATATTGTGCTTCTGAAATCATTGCATTTTTAATGATTTCAGCCTTAAGTTTTATGGCCTGTTCTCCATCTACTGAGTGAATGTAAGAGCATCTTCTTTCACAGCTGGATAGTAAAGATAAATCTTTGATGTTTATTGAGCATTAAAACTACAGTGAAAGCTCCATACAAAAAGCATTGAGGCAATTAATATTCCTGCTTTCCTCTGCATGGAATGGAGTTCAGGGGTTTCCAGAAGACCTGTATGTAAAAAGGTAATTGAAATCTCCCCTTATGCATATCCACAACAGAGATGAATTCAGGAATTTTAATCCTGGGATGGCACAATTTGTAGGTAAGGGCTTTGCAGCCTTAGAATTACTTTAATATGCATTGTTAGACAAAAGTGGAATAAGTACCGTGAAAGAAACTAAACATGATCAAAAGCTTTCTAGAAATATCTGCATTTTAGTTGGAAGACTTCCACAGTGAGAGAAGGGTTTCTAACTCCTTTTTGCCAGTTATGGATACTACTATATAAATCTGCCACCACCTGAAATGCTTGTGTACTATGTTTAGATGACTCTTAGAATTATTTAGATATTTGATAAACTGGCAGGATTGCAGCAGTTTAAAATGTGCATTGAATCTTGCTCTCTATCTCAAGTGTGCAGGTCTGTGGACCATTGAGTCGTTAATGCTTCCTAGTCTTTGTGCTATACCGTAGCAGTGAAGTAACAGATCTAAGAATGCCGTAATTCTTACTTGTCCTAATCAAATATTAAAATCTAAAGGCTGTTAAGAAGCTGGATTTATGAGCCATGATGTTGTTTACCTCACTGTCATTTTTTAGACACAGGCTGATTCTTGCATGTTTTTGTTCCTAGAATCACCTCTCCAACTCTTGGTGACCTTCCTCCAAGATATCAGTCTTTTCATACTAGAACTAAGTTAATAATATGAAAGAAAATGTTAATGGTATGACCTGCCTGCATTCATTACATGGGCAGTGCTCCTGATTGCATTCAAAGCTCTGCAAAAAGAGCACGAGACTTTGCCTTTCACAGCAAAAGCTTTTATGTATGTGAGTGAATAGAGCAAATTGCTATGAAATACCTGAATGCCCAGTTATGGAGTCACAACTGAGAGGTTAAATGCCAAATAATGGCGTTATTGATGTAAGATGGAAGGATTCTCTTTAATGGAAGGAAAGCCAGTGTTCAAACCACCCATCCAGATCTTTGGTGTTTTCTACCATATCCTCTTCCCTTTGTACCCATTTTGGCGGCTTTTTCCCCTTCCTCTGTCAGCATCTTATTTTTCATCTTTATTCATCGTCGCTTTCTATGCTTTTCTCTAGCAACAGAAACATATTTACTTGCAAGCTGATCCCATCTGTGCTCCTGCATTGTAAGGCTTTCCCCTGCCGTGGCACTGCATGTCTGATGGAGTTTCATGCGACGGGTGGGAAGCTCCAGCTTTTCCGGGGTGCCAGGATTCCACACCGTGGATCAGGCTGGCATGGGGTTTTTAAAAAAAAAGAGGGTGGGCAGTTTTTCCTGTGTAAGAAAATGCAATAATGCTGTAATCATTTGTCGCCCGACCATTCGCTGAAATGGAAGAGTGCTGAACTTTTAATTTAATTGGGTCTCTCATGCTTGCACTTCTTCCTGCTCATGAAGCAGAATATATGAGGACTATAACTCAAACATACACTAAGCTGTCCCTGCTGCAGTCTCATCCCTTGCAAATTAAGTAGGATCAGGAATCAAAAGAGATAACTAAGGAGACCTATGTCCTGGAGGAAATTACTGTGAATTACAAAATGATGGTTTCTCTCTTAATAAAAAATGAACTAATGCTCCAGTGTGACACTATGGAGCTCTTCAGTTTATAAAGGTACTGTCTTTCAGGAAATATATATGTTAATCCAGCTGTCATGCATAAATTCTCATTTGGGGCCTGATCTAATTCCCATGGAAGTAGAGATGGACTCAATCTACTTAAATTTCTCCATACAGTTTCACGGCTTTCCACTATCTTCATCTGTTGTATCACATTACTGTGTGTGGGTAGAGTTGCCACATTCCACCCATGACACAACTGTTTCAGTGGCAAGTGAAGTGATACGTGCATATGGTACACACAGGCTTTACACAAACCTTATGCTTTCAGACAGCTATCTGTGTAACTGGGGGACACTGGAGAGGCTTCCTGAAGAAAAAATCCATTTGCTACGTTATTAGAAAATGTAGCAAACTTTGTTTGTTATCGCTGTGATCTTACTTTTGATATTTGAGGGACAGAATGAGTGATTTATTTTTTACCTTTTGTAAATTAGCAAGTCAGATTAATTATTTGAATAAAAATAAAATGGTTGCACGAAGATTTTGGAATCAATCTCTTAATATTATTATTTACTGTGTCAAATCTTAGGCCCAAATTTTCCTTATTTAACAGCAAGCAACTTCATAAAATTTCCAATTACAGTTATACATAGTCTTCTTTATGCAATGTGTTTTGCATTTCCAAGATGTTGAATGTCCTCATTGCTGAATGTTTTGTATAGGAGATTACTACTATTTATCTGAAGAATTTTGGCTAAGGGCAGTCTCTGGTGGGGAAAAAACCCTCCAGAGAATTTATAAGGTACACTTTAATCTTGAGGCTATTAAAGGCCTACTATTCTTGGGGTTTTTTTCATTGATGGTTGCAAAAAAAATTACAAAATGACTGAATAAATTTAGCTTGTAGTTAAGTGTGGCTATTTCTATATTATCTGAATTGACAAAATATTTTCCTTAGGACATCAGGTATGCAGGGAGAGGGGACAGCATAGTATTGGGTCAAACACCAGCACAGCCAAAATAATTCAATATGAAAACTTTTCAGCCTCTTGTGGAGATACACATTAGGTTGGCCCCCGCCTGTAGGGTCAGATCCATTGGTTTGGGACATGCTGGAGTAGGATCACCCAAATTAGCGTGGGCACATCTGTGTGTGTGAGCTGCTCACTGCAGGATGCCCCTGCACTCAGAGGAGGCTGCAGTACCTGGGGGCTCTGATTGCTTTTTGAAGGCTTTGAAGGCAGGCATTGGGGCTGAGGTGATGAAACTGGGAGAGTTTTGTTTCCAAGCACTGGGAGACCTCACTGAGCTGAAGGACAGCAGGGTATTCACTGCTGCAAAGGGTGGGGGGTGACTGAGTGCTGCAGCTGTGCTGGCTGAAAGGCTGCACCACAGAACAGCTCCTGCTCAGAAAAAGGGTCAAAATCACTGCCTGCTTCCCAGGTGATCACTGCAGGTGACTGGAAGAAAATTTGTCTAACATTTCACAGCTGTTGATTGGTGTGGTACATTAAGGGTTTTTCCACTCCTTCCAAAGTATTAGGCACTTTGAATAAATATCCCCGGGAGGAACAAAATGCCAAGTTGAACAAGCCGCTGATCTGACCTGCTGTTGTTTCCTCTGTGTCCAGAATTGTTGGTCTGCAAGATTAAAAAAAGGACAAAAAATTTGTCAGACAAAAAAAATCAAAATGTTTGAGCCTAATGCAGGCTAAATCACGTTTCCCAAAGTGTGGCTTTCAATATCAAGCCTACTCCTGAGGAACTGGCAAATGCTCAACGAGCACAACACGGAGACAACTGGCAGCCTGAGTCATTTTCGCATGTGATTGTTGAATGTGACAGATTGAGAATAGCAAGGAGTACGAGTTCATGCTATGAGAATGAAGTAACCCAGCATCCGCTCGCTGGCTCGAGCCTACAGAGAGATGTGGAGTGCTGTGGCAGAGAAATGGCATTGAGGCTTTGGGAAAATGGGTTTAACACACATGTTGTTTTCTTCCTTTGCTCATTTTTATTTCACCATAGAAGGTTTCTTTCTTGTCTTCATGGCAGATGGAAAGTAAGAGAAAAACCCTTGACATGTTTGTAAAGCCTGGATTAAAATTAACTTACTCGCCTTTTTTGCTTTTTCTCTGATTACCTTTTGCCTTTCTGCTTTTACTGATGCTGTATTGGCCTTTATTCCATTGCTCCAGCACGTTGGCTGTACAGAAATGGTTTCAGATAAAACTGGGGTACACTTGCTTATGGAAATGATCCCTTCCAAACCGACCTGGTGAGGACTCCTTTCAGAGCAAACTGCAACAGGCTGGGGAAGTCCAGGGGAGTTACCGATGAAATATCTGCTGCAATCCAACCTTCTGTTGCTGTTGATCACAGTATTATATCTGAGTCATTTATTAATTAAATTTAGCCATAATTTATTTTGACACATGTTCTTGGAAAAGGCAACTTCTTCCCAATTTCTTATTCAGAATTGTTTGACAGGTGGTCTCTGCCAGCACAGCTGAGCGCTTTGGCTGTTTGGGACATGTCTGTAATGTGTCCTGCACTGAGCTGCTGTTTGAAGTCTGCTGCTCAGCTCTGAAACATTGTATGTGGGGGATTTGTTTGTTTAATCTTTGTAAAACAATGTGCTTGGTTAATTAGTTGTAGAGGTGTTTTGAAGGTTTTGGATGGGAGACACCATGGACCAGTGACATGTTGCAAAAAGAATTTGAGATGAGTAACGTTGATGTCAGGGCCCTTGCAAAAAGAGAAGCCTCTGCACGGCTTGAGAAGGATAAAGGAAGACTTTTGATGTGTCCCAAATTTTTTCTTTTTTTTTTTTTTTTTTTTCCTGTAAGATCTTATGTGTTACCACGGGTTCAGGACATATGTGGTTCTTTTTACTGCAATTAGAACCAAACCCTTTTACTCCCTTAATTCTTTCTTCATTAAGACTTTGGGAAGATGATGATTCCTGGGAGCCCTTTGGCTGCAGTGAATAGTGAGTACCTGGACTGACTCCACTGGCCTCTGTTTTGTTCTACAAATAATTATAGGTAATACATTAACACAGAGAGCTGCCTAATGCACCGGGCACGCTCTGTTTGCTCACCACAGCAACAGAAAAGGATTAAATGCATTCTTTGTGTTTGTGAGCTCTGGGCCATTATTCTTGCCAGCCCGAGGTGATTTATTGCTTCAGATCTGAGTTGCCAGTCCCTGGTGGGGACGTGTGGAAGTGAAGTGACCTGTACAGAAATTGGTCTATTTAAACCCATATTTATTTGGTGAATCGTTTGCCTTGATGCTGTTTGTGACAGCAGCTGCCTGTCAGGGATGTGCCAGTGGGTGGTGAGCGGCCCCCAGAGAGCACCCAGGACCTGGATGTCTGGAGCTGCCAATGCTGTTTTCTCCACCTTGGGACCTCCATGTCTGTCCATGGATCTGACACCACAAGAAACTGCACCAGCCTGGGCACTTTTCTGACATTCCCTTTAACCTAATTTCTTAATTCTCTCCTTGATGCTGCTGTTTGTTCATGAGAATTCAACAAAATGCCTTCTCTCCAGGGTGGCTGGTGTCCCTGAGCTCCCCAAGACTGGCCCTACGTGGACTGAAGCTGCTCTCAGTGTCCTGGGGCCAGAGTGGGACTTGGGGCTGTGGAGAGACCGTGGGTGCCAGGCCCTGCTGGGGACCCTGCTCTTCCAAATAATGGACAGCAGGTGGTAGCACATGTTCATTTCATCACTTTTGGGTTTTTTTTAAGAATTAGGCTTTGCAAAGCTTCATCTGATTTTCTAGAAAGGGAAAGACTGAGAAGGCTGCTTCCGAAGAGGATGAGCACCTGGCTTGCTTCCAAGTTTTTCAGTTTTTCCACGAAAGCTCAAGCCCCTGACATTTCTACAGACACTTGCCCTCCATGGGTTCCTTTGCCGTGTAGCCGAGAGCTTGCCTTGGCTTGACTGCAGCCCTTCCTGGATAATTTCCCTGTGGAAGTGCACAGGTAATGCTGAGCCAGCAGAGCACCAGGGCTGGGAGCAGCAGCGAGCTGAGGCACACTCTGCGGACCTGAGCAAAAGCTGAATTAAACTGGTTGCATCAGCTACCAGGGCTGCTGAAGGGAAACACGCTCTTCCAGCCCAAAATCCTCCCAAGAGGTGTGAAGGTAGCCAGGGCAGCGTGTCAGACAGGCAGGGCTGAGTCCACCCTCCAGCTGGCAGACAAAATATACAGATCCCTCTCCCCTGCAAGCTGAGTGGCAGCAGGAGCAATGGAAGCATTTTTAGGCAAATATTCCTGCAGGGTTTGTGATAAGACAATACTTTTTGTTGGCCTGGTAAGAGCGTCTGCAAAGGGACAGACGTGGTTTCGAAATATCCAGCCCAGTTAATGCATGTGTCAATAATAAATTCATCCTGAAATTTATTTAATACAGACACTTTGTTTACTGCTGGCTTTGGAAATATTTCAGCTCCAATAAAAGTGAAAACTTGCTTGTTTTTTTAATAACTGGGCTTATATAATTAACCGACATGTTATGACAGTCTACTATGGCCTGAAAAGCAGAGCTTCAATCACATGTCTTAAATGAAATTAAGACAATCTAACCTCAGGTTTCTTGTTTGACTGGGTTTATAATTGCTTTCAGACTGCCCTTAAAAACACCCACATGTGGACAACAACACCTGCAGTTTGGCCACTGGGATAACCACTGAGTTGTTTCCTTGTCAGACCTGGGCCAGAGCCCAGCTGACGAGTGCCAGGAGGCTGAACCTTCCTATGTGGCCTTTTTTCCCAGGTGTAGCTGGTTGTATAAAAATATTATATGCCTAATCTCTTATATCTGTATATATCTATTTAGAGCAGGGAGAGCAGAAATGCCAGCATTTTATGCTCTAAGAAATGGATACTGCCTCAGGAATATGTGATTCAACTTGGCTCCACTTGTTTTGAACTGTTTAGGTTTTCTCAGGACCGAACTATAAGCCTGTTGTAATTAAATTGTGTTTGAGCTTTTATGTCTTGATTTTGACAAACCACAACTTTTCTTCTGCAGCAGCATACTGGGATTCTGTTCCCAATTTAAATTTAGAAAAAGTAACAATTTTCCAGGGAACTGGCCAGAATTTGAAATCTTCCAGAACTTCTGAGTAGTTTAAATCGGTTCCCAATGCACTCTAGTCACTGTGTCATCTGTTCTTCAGTGCAAACCTGTCTCAGGCAGGTGCTTATTTCCTTATGTGGCAATATAACCTTTTGTTTCATTAAACTTTTACCAGTAAAACCTCATTAATTTACATCTGGATAGTGTAGAAGATGAATTACCACTGCAGTCCTGCTTTCCAGAGTTGTAGTTGAGCCAAACCCCAGCTTTGCCCGAAAAGTGAATATTAATTTCGTGTCCCAGTAGCTGGTAAATCACATGGTAACTGTTAATAGCAAAAATGGCTCCTCAATGACATTGCATTTTTTGTAGAGTTTTTTTTAAAGCCTACACAAAAAAAAATACTCTAGTAAACCATCCAATGAAAGACATATTTGAAGTAGAGAATAAGGGGGTTTGCTAGCAGTGACTTACTTGTTCTTAAGTGAATGTAGAAGTAGTAACTGATATGAAATTGCTGGTCAAACTTAGCCAAATTCTGACGTGTAATTGCAACATGCTGCTTCAGAAGGGTGGTGCCTGCAGAAATATCAGAGCGTGTAAGTAAAATTCCCTTCAGGATGGGATGATAGGAAAGCTCTGGGAACAAATCCTGAAGTAGACTGGGTGTCCTGCCAGTAACCTTCACTGTGGTGATGTGGGAGGAACCACCCATGGTAGGAGTGCAGATGGCTCACGTTACTAGAGATGTCCCCAGCAGGCTGGTCAGTTCTTTATTATTTCATTTCAGTACAGCAGGGAGCATGCTATTGATTGGAGAAGGGATGTGGATATGCAGGATCCTGCCCAGCTCTGTAAACAGAACTAAAACCTCAATCTCCCTTCCATTTTCTCATTCCTGGGGTGATGGTATCAGGGGCTGGACCAGGGTCCAGGACAAAGTCCTTCCTTTGTGTGATGTCTTTTGTGCCTCCCAGCAAAAGAACCCAAGTTGTGAATAAATACTAGCATGGAGGTGAAACTGGAACAATCTGGTTTTGCTTAGTGGTGTAAATGATTTTAGCTTTGTTTCTCAGTCCTGGCTTTAAGAAAAATAAATATAATTTCTCAGAGACAAGTCACAGACCTTCATTCAGGAACAGAAGCACTTCAGTCTGAAAGGCCCAGTGATACAGGCTTTTCTCTGATTTGGGAAGCCCTGCCATTTGACCCTCTTGGTGGTGGTTCACATGTGAAATACTTAAATGTGTCCCTTGACTGCCACTTGGTGTTGTTTTCTAGTCCAAGTGACAATGTGTACATGCCTAGAGAATAAAGTGATGCTTCAGTTTTGGCACAGAACAGAGTTCTTCTCTCATTACTGATGGGTGAGCAGGTTAAAGGCTGTGTCCTTCTCTGGTTTTGCAGAGCTGTACATCAGCTCTGGTGCCCTGGTGGGATGTCAGAGGTTCAGTTCTCTGGCTCCTGGCCAGGACAGGCAGGAACTCCCTCAGTGTCCTGCTATTAGATATAGATGGGTCTAAGGAGAGCATTAGTAATCAGAGCAACTCCACCCTATTTGGTGGAGACAGTACCCTAATGGGAGATTCCCGTGGAAAACTCTGGTGAAACCGATAAGAATCCACAACTGACCTTTGATGTCTGCAGCTTTCAGATGCAAAATGTTTAACTTAAGGAAATGGTCAATCTGAGGTGTTCCCAAGTGGATCTGAAAAAGGGCAAGCTGAAAATGTATTTAGAGCTTTTACTATAGATGTGTGGGTTTAGTAGGATCCAGCCAGAGGGAAAAGGTTTTCCTTTCTGTGAGAGGATGCTGTGGCCAATTTCCCTACAGAGCCCAGATCCTGTGAGCCTTGTTTGATAGAAAAAAAGAGCTTCTCAGCTGGAGCTTTGCCTGAAGAGACTCAGAACATACCTGTGTTTTTCTCACCCTACACAGTTTTCATTTAAGTATTTGTGGTGCTGAGGTGATGCCTACGGAGGTCAGGATTGTTCAGGGTGTTTCATTATGTACATTTTTCTAGTGTACAGCCCTAAGGAACACACTGGCCCTGTCACAAAGTGTATCTCTCCAGCACAGCACTGAATGAAGAAAATGATAATACAGTGCAGCAGGTGAAGTAACCTTCTGTCTCAGCACCATGGGAGAGCTGGAAGAGGAGGAGCAGCCCAGGCTGCAGACGTCAGAGGGGACTGGAGGTGATCAGCGTGCAGGAATGCAGAGGGGACATCTGCTCCAGACCCCAGCAGTGACAAAGCCAAGCTGCAGAAATACCCTTTGTTTCTTGGATTCAGGAATTCTGTCAGTTAGTACTGAAAAGCAGACTGCAGCCTCAATCCTGCTTTCTCCAAGTGTGAGATGTGTGGGTTCAGATCAAAGGACCTGGTTTGTGCTTGCTGTGTATTGGCTCATCATGGCCCTACAAAGCATTTCAGTGCTTATGCAATGAATGTGGATAATTTTGTTGGTCTCATTGAAACCGGTGGTGTATGTAAATTCAGTGTTGGAGTGCTTTGCATGGTTATAAAGTCTCCAGGAGAGGAAAAAGCGATTTAATGGAAACATTCAAGCATTTCTAAAAAAGAAACTTTTCTTTTGTGCTGGACTGACTGAATTCAAATGAGGCTTCTCAGACCACCTCTTCAGGTCAGATTAAAAAAACCAACCCAGATAATTCAGGGTGAAAAAATACTTCTAAAGAAAACTACCTCTGTTAGCATCGCTTGCAGTAGCTTTGTTAGTGACGCAGAGTTACTTGGTGTGTCACAGGGTGTGTTGGGTGTATTACACTATGTTATATGGTGTAAAATCCTTCTCATTTGGCAGGAGAACTGTTGGGCAGTATTTTGAAAGGCCTGTAGCTTGTCCATAAAAGACCTTTGTTTTTGAACTGCTGCACTGCTATGCACAGGAAAAGTGATGTTCCATATAACCGAGTTGTAAAAAAATCCAGATATTTCTGGGTTTAGCCCTAACTGGTTATCACTGTGGGCAGATGTAAAAGACTTGCTTTTTGTTTGTTAGTTGTTTGTCATATTTTTAAATGTACTAAAAGATAAAAAAAAGGTTGCATAAATATGTCCTAATCATCAGATTTTTAATACAAGTTCTGCCTGCTCTGTAATGTCTGATCTACACTGTTGCTCACAGACGAGAGTGAGTTGATGCAGATGTTTTCCTTCCTATATCACAAGTAACAGCTGAACACACAAATTCCAGCTTTTCTCAGTCAGAACTTATCATTGCCTCATACATAGCTTAATAATATATAAAAAGTAGATTTCGAAATGTTACAGGGGACTGAGCAATTGTCATTTTTGCCTGCTTTATAACCCAAACCATGGAGTTCTCAGGAGTTTTCTGTATCCTCTTGGGTGCTCTGGTCAAGCTATCAGCTGTGAGATAAAGATATTTGAGCTTCACTAGGTATAACTGGCCCTAGAAAACAGGAGGAGGGTTGGGTGCTTCCTGAAGTGGCAGAGGTCTGGTTTGAAGAAAGACCAGCACTGAATGCCAGCTCAAAGTCATCACTGTTCTTCCTTTGCTCATTTAGATCTGTTTCTTCCCTCTGATCAATAGCTGGCCTTACAGCATCTGACTGTGTTACAGATGATCCATGTGCACTTAACAATATTAGAAAGATGTGCTGCTTCTCTTTAGTGCCCTTCCCAGAGGGAATAATCACAACTCCAAGGGACCACTACTCACTTTCAAGCATTTCAAAGGAAGTATCCTGGATGCTCATCTCTGGAAAACAGCAGAGAAGCTGAAGAACAAGCAATTTAAAAAGAAATACTATAAAATATTTGCAGCTTGCTTTCTACAAATCAGGTTGCCTTTGCCTTTGGTGAAGTGCCCCAGGATAGTTGCCTAGAGGGGTATTTTAGGAGGGTCCTGGGGGTCCTGGGGTCCCAATTCCAAAACCAGCAGCAGAGCTGGAGCAAGGCTGGTGTGCCCTGTGGTTTGGCTGTGCCTGCAGTGAGGCACTGCAGAGCTTCTCCACACAGGACATTATGCTCCATAAAAAGTCCAGCTCAGCTGGGCCAGCCACGAAGCAGAGCTTACACAGATCACTGCATTTTCCACAATGCTTCAGTTGCTTGTAAGAAATAGGAAAAAAAATCAACTCTGTTATCATAGCTGCCTTTGCAGGGAAAGGGGCAGATTTTATGATCTGCTTACAAGCATATTATTACTTAATAGCAATTCCCAAGTTCTTAATTTGAAGGTAAGATGATTTGGGGATAAACACGTATTTTCAACCAACAGTCTTTCCTTTGGTTCTTACTAAACCTTTAGAAGTGTTTTGATTCATGCACGTGTGAACCCATATGCCAGGGTTTTTGTAAACTAGCACCTCTCTCTTGTCACCATCCCCTTGTACCTGCTCCTGCCCTGCACTGTCCTTTTCCAAAGGTGACATGGCTCTTTCTCCTTGATGTGGCAGCTCCTTCCTCTGCCTCTCTGCTGGCTTTAGTGTCTTGATCCCCTGTCTTCCTTCACTCCAAAGACCAGGACTCCTCACCCTCAGATCTCCCTATGATTTTTATTTTTGCTGCTGTGTCACCTAACTGACTAGCTCTGACTCATACAGCAAAAAGTCAAGGGAAGGAGAGATAGTGTTAATTTGGGAAAAGAACACTCCATTAATGTTACATGTTTTAAAAACATTAATAAGTTTTACGCTCTCCATCCTCCTGGCTCTCTTCATTTGTAAATTTGCAGCTCTCCAGAAGAACACACTCCTCAGCACAGCAGGATCCTGATTTGATCCTAATTGTGACTGCTGGGCCTGAATAGGCTGTTAGTCAGCAAGCTGCCCTGTGCACACAGCGGGTGTTGGGGAGCCTGAGATGTGTGACCAGATGATGTGCCAGCTGTCACCTCCCTGCCCCCTGCCCTGCCAGACCCTGACTTACCTGCCAAGGGAGGGCAGGGACACACAGACACCAAGCCCACGTGGGTACAAAACTTTGAGAGCTGAGAAGACCAAGTTCTGATGAGCTAAACTCAGGACTAAGCCAAGCAAAGCTCTTTTAACTTAGTGACAAGCTAAGTGTGAACATAGCCCATTATACAATTTTTTCACCTGTAAAAGATTGCAAAAGAGTACACAAACATTTTATTTGTGTATTCCAGACACTTAACAGCCTATATAACCTTAAACATTTGTGAGCCTCTGATTGAACTCCACAAGAAAATATTACATTGCAGGTTGGAAGCCCTCTGAAACCTTGCTGCTCTCTCTCCCAGGAGAGCAGACAAGTTATCTCACAGACTTACACAATTCTTGTTTTGCATCACTGCTGAGGGCCCTAATGAGCTCAGCTGGCTGTGCTCCTGGCCAGGGCTGCCAGAGCTAAAGCTGTGCAAACCTGTGGTTTCCCCAGTGGAAATTGCAGCCAGATAAGTCATCTTCATTTCATATCAGCTGGAATTCCTGCAATGTGTAGTTTTATTCTGATAATATTAGCAAGTCATTTCAGATTTTGAGGGTTGCTTTCCTAATGGTACAAAGGTATAAGGGAGTGGAATTCCCTCTCACCCACCATGTACAATCCTGCAGAAAAATAACCTGAGATAAGAAGCTATTTATTAAAATATTTTTTAAATGGACAATCATGCATGCTTGTATTCTTCTTGCATTAAACTAGTCAGTCATCTATAGGATGATCCCTTGTGTGTCCCAATGTACCACAGAACTCAGCAGTGCTGGTGCTTATGGAAATTGTGCTGAATGGTGAACAAACAGAAAACTCAACCTCACCTCCTCCAGAGCCACCAGCAGGAGCATCTGCTCTCTATCAGGCTGGTTGGATTTAAAGAAGTGACAAAGTATGGGATTTTTCTCTAGCCTTTGAGCAACCTTTCTTTTTTTAATGTTTATATTTGTATCTGCAGGTGGTATCTGATCCATAAGACATGTTAATTGAAAGCCTACTTTAATCATTAAAAAATGTGGGAAATAGCTGGAGGGTGAAATATCAGGCTGGGATTATGAGACTAAAGCTGCATTTTACAAAGGAAAACCTTGTGCCTGGCAATTGTCCTTGTGATGTTGCAAGAGCCCGAGGCACTGAATTAATTCCCAATACAGTTGAGTTCTAATTATCCAAATAGATCAGGGGAGCCAGGAGCAACACATCCCCCACGATGCTGCCAGAGCCACTCCAAAGCAGTGTTGGTGTTCCCTGAGATGTTGGGGGGTGTGCAGCCACCACGGGTGGTACCTCAGTCATCATCTCCTCTTACCTCAGTCACATACTGAGGGATGCTGGGGTTTGTTGGTTTTACATAAAGATGGGACGTCCCCTTATTTAGGTAATGCAAATAGGGCATAACTCACTCTGAGGTAATGGAAAGTGGGGTTTGAAAGGAAACCAGAAAAATGAGGTTCCTGTAGGGGAGCTTGCACTCTCTAGACCATTTTCCTTGTCTATTCCCAGAAGGACAAATCAATAGTTCATGATCACATTGAGCTGAAGGTTATCACACTCATTTATTTTAAATTGACAGAGTAGGGTGTGGTATTTTGGGCCATGGGTGGAACGTGGATTTTTGGGTGTTTTCCTGATTTATGATTGGAAATACTTAAAAAGCAATTTCTGTTTTGCAGAAGAATAGCTATGTCATCTTCCTGTGAATAACACAGGGTGTTCACATCTCCATGGTAATTGGATGTGATAAAATAAACAGATGTTCTGAGGTTCTATGAGAAGAGTCCTGTAAAGGTCTGAGTTTCAGTGCTCCTAATGCACATATATCCCTTCGCCTTCACATTTCTCATAAATAACAAAGTCATGCTACAAATCATGGGAGAAGAAAATACAAATCTGAAGAGAATTATGGCTGGAAAAATTTTCATTAGCTTTGTTTAAAAAATATTGGAGAAGATTTTAGGAATAGGGCACTTGACTCAACATGCCTACCCTTTAGTTCCCTCTGCCCTAATCCTGCCTTCATCTTTCATTTCATATCCTAATTCCTTTCCTCTTTCAGAAATGAATAGAGGTATCTCCTAAATTCCTCAGGCTCAATCTCCTGCTCTCCCAAGGCTGCAGCAGCACAGCAGCCCCCCGAGGAAGAACACTCTGCTGAGCACCCTCCTGGCCAGCAGAAGCCTCTTGCCTTCCACCATCGTGTTCTCATGGGCACACACACACACACAGAGCCACCACACAATTCCAGGAAGCCCTAAGAGACCACAGCAGTCAAATGAATTTGAGCCTTTATTTGAACAAGTGTCAGGAGTTGTTGACCTTCCTGGAGCAGCTACAGAGCCCTTTTTCCAGAGCCAGCTCCTGGGGGGTCGGGGCAGCCTGGGGGGACTTTTGGGTCTGGGGAGGTGCTGCTGAGGTTTTGGGTTGTGTTTGCCATGCACGAGCAGAGATGGAGAGGAGGGGAGTGCTGCTGTCTAAGTCAATATATTCTTGTTGATATTTCACTGCTGCCTAAAAGCCCAATATGAGAGTGTAGCTGCCTCGTGCTCCGTGCTGCCTTTGGCCTCACACACACACTGCTTTCCCAAAAGGCCTCATGCCCTGAATGGATGAAGCAAAGAGTGGGAGGGGAGCGTGGGGTGCTGGGGAGAGCTCCCCCACCCTGCCTGGCAGGTCTCTGGCTGTGCTGGAGCAGCACCAAACCCTCCTGACTCCCAGCCCAGCATCTCATCCACAGCTTTTCTTATCAATTTTTTTGCATTCTTAAATGCATTTGATGGACTGCAGTTGCTGGAGCACCACAGATCTGCTGAGAGGCTCTCTGAAGTGCTGGAAGATCTAAGTGTAAATAGAATATTTTTGGGGAGCTAGCCATATTCCACTGATAAGCCTGAGGGAAGAATGGTTCAGAACAACCCAGCCAAAGTCACTGCTGGCACATGGGGTGTCCAGTAGTTTTGGGAGTTGTCAGATTTTTCTCTCACTTCATATAAATTGCAGAGAAGACAGAGTTTTGTCCTTGAAGAATAATACAAAGAGGTATTGAAAGTATATTCACCACACTTTCTATCTTTAAGGCACCCTTTAATTTCAAATGCATTTTTCCAAGTTGCTTTTGCTGGAATAATTATAAGGTGTTGCAGTTTATCATCCTCTTGGATGACAGCCATACCTGGAAAAAAACACTGAATAAAAGCCATGTTAGCAGTTAGCCCTGGGCTGGTTCCCACTGTGAGCCAAGCCCTCTCTCTGGAGCTCAGCTGTTTGTAGTTGGCAGTCCATTTATTTAAAAGCTGTTAAAATACTAAATTTTTTTTTCCTAGGAATTTGATGAAATTGTGTGCAATTAATTTCTGCATTTCCAACAAGCAGTTAAATTTTTTTGTTCCCCATTAGCTAATAAAGCTCTTGAGATGGAAAGCTGCTTTCCTGCCATAATGAAGCAATATTAATATTTTGCTCTGAAAATGTCAGTGCTTGTTTGGGGGGTCACAAAAAATTTTGCAAAGGTGGATGACTGTATGGATTGGTATGTATACATACAAAAACACACATATATGTGTGTGTATATACATATATATATGCCATCTGTCATGGGCATTTCTGTCACACTCTTGTCTCTAACTGCAGCTGCAGCTGGTTCCGGTTGGAGTGAAAGCTGACCCTCACCAAGGAAATGTGGTAACTTCCAGACCTCCAAATTATTTAGGAGTGGTTTGAAAGGTTTGAAAACATCCATTCAGTCTCTTTCCCTGACTACTTCCATAGTAGGAAAAAAAAGACTGGGAAATTTTGATTATGCTTTTT
>VXAX01000026.1:616601-665915 GCA_013399835.1 Leptocoma aspasia | reverse complement strand
AAAAAAAAAAAAAACAAGCAAGCAAACACCTCCCCTCAGATCAAGCTGACTGGGAGATTTATGAGGGTGAGCTGGGGGGAGCTGATTTTCTTGGAAAGTTTCAATTTCATTTCTAAGAAATAAGGAAATAAATATTGAAGCCTCCGTTTATTATTATTATTATTAAATATAATGCTGTTTTCTAGCCAACCCTAAGTCTAAAAAGCTCAAACAATAACTAACATGATCCAGTCTTGGGTGCCAAGGTAAATCCTTTCAGGCTTGGGTAAGAGACCAGAGAGCTCTGGGCAGGCACAGGAGCACGGAGAAAGGTCAGTGCAGGATTTCTGGAGAGATTTTTTCCTCTCCAGGAAATCTTGATGGGAACCCATCAGCTCTGGATCTCTTCCCCTTATCCAACCAATAACTCAGGCTCTCAGTCCCCAGCCAAGTGTCTGTCCCTTAGACAAGTCCTTTGGCCCCATCCTCAATGCCAAGGGACTGGTTCCCCTGTGGTTGTTAACAGCTAAGCCTCTTCACTCCAGCTTGGGAATTTTATCTTCTCCTGCACTTATCCTCACTGGCCTCTCCTCTTCCTCTTCTCCCTCCTCTCCTCTCCCCAGCACTCACCAAGCCCGCCTTGGCCTCTCCTTTGTCAAAGCTCTGAGATGTTCCTTCTGCTCCAGGGCAGGAGAAATGTGACCACACACATTGAAACCAGGTTGCTGTGGCTCCTTCCCGTGGAGGCAGATTTGCCAGGGAGGCAGGCAATGGACAAACTCAGTGCACGGCCAGGAAGCATCAGTCTCATTTACTGCATGAGGCTTTGAGGGAAAAGTGGCTTGATTCTGCCTGATGTCAAATGATAAATCATGGCACTCTGATGTAAAATTGTTTCCAGTTGCTTTCCAGCAAGAGAAATTAATCCAACCCAAAACCACCCATGCAGGAGCAGATGAAGTTGCACAATGGAGCGTTTAATGCCGGGTGATTTTTAAAGTGAGAAGATAAGGGGATATATCCCATTTAATTAGGAGAGCAACAGAGTCAGTTCTGAGATTTTGACTTATGAGCAGCAGCAAGTTTGGAAATAAAGCAGACCTAATTCGAAATGTACTGTAAGATCCTTTGCCAAACATCTATTCTTATTCACCTTTCCGTGAACACTGGCCTTTTTAATTAAAAAGGGAGCAAATTTCAGTATTATGAACTGTTGACTGTCAGTAGGAGAACAAACATCTGTCCTGTGTTAACTAAATTTTCAGGGTTTTTTTCCCCAAAATACCTCCTTTTTATAGGCTTTAGCTTTATTAATACTATAAATGCAATAAATTGTATCAATTCAAACATCCACCAAAATGAGCAGTACACCTGACTTTTAATAACCATGGGTGTAAGCCATGGAAGAAAAATCTTTATGAAATGCAGTGAAATTTTTATGAAATGAAGTGCAGTCACTGGAAGCTTTGCCATTTACTTTGCTGGAGTCAGCTTTTCCCTTCTGTTCACTTTCAACTTGCATTTCTTTCTCCAAGCATGGGAATAATACCTGTCCCTTGCTCCCACCTGGATTTAGGCAGGCTGGCCAGGCCATCCCTTCCTTTCCATCCTCAGGTTTATCAGCTCCACCAAACCTGCACCACCACCCTCTTTCCTCCCTGCTGCTTTGCTGTAAGCAAGTGGAACCCAAAGCTGTCCCCAGGCCACCTGCCTGGGATGCAGCCAGATTAAATGCAGGCAGGTCTCAGGTCTGAGGCCACACCTGCACCTACAGGGATCAGCATCAGCACTTTAGTGTCCAAGCACCATAAATCAGGAATTTGGCAGTAACACAGATTTCCTGAGGTGGGCAGGAGGATTTCAAGCTGTACCACAGCATCACCTGTGTGTTCCCCCATCCCTAGGCAAAATTATGGTCTCCACCTCTCCCTCCCTCCTTCCCTTGCTGCATCCCTCCCATCCTTTTCCCCACAGCCAACTGGTTCCAATACAAGAGCTGACTCACCCTGAGATGCTTGGATGCTGCATAGTAAAACCTCGATGGATATTAACTATCCTTCTTGTATTTATGCATAGCTTCCAGAAATGCTGGCTTTATCAAACCGCTAAAATGAATATAAATTTAAAATAACATTTTTTAAAAATTAGCTCATTTCCCTCTTCAGGACTCAACAATCAACACCTTCCATGGTATGCCCTAAAATGAAGAAAAAGACATGTTCCATAACTAAGAAAACAGAGGTTACAAACATTGATCAGGTTGGAAAATGAGTGGTTCTTGGTGTTTGATACCCATTCTTCAGTGCTGGGTACAGCAAGAGAAAATGGCCCAAAAGACTCTTACCTCAGCAAAGATGCTCATTGTCTGAAATCTGGGACAGCCTTGCAACTTTCTGGATAGCAGCACAAGTTGCAAAATGCCTGGCTTGGATATTTAATTTAGCTTGGTTTGTTTTCTAATTTCCATTCAGGCCTTGGAACTGGCCTGCTTTTCACACCTGAGGCTCACAGAAGGTCTGTAGATCAGTGCTAGACACGAGGGCAGGGGCAGGAGATGGCTGGCAGGAAAAGTGATGCCTCCTGAGTCCAAAGGGTAATTATTTATGTAACCAGAACGTCACTGGCTGAAGCAGTGGCTGGAGCAGCAGGCCAGAGCACTGAGAGCTGTCTCATGCTGAGGGAATGGTGCTCCCCCAGCAAGGGCTGCACTGCTGGAATTTCTAAAGCAAATGCAGCCACTGCTCTGCCTCTTGTCCAAGGGCCCTGACCCAGAGACCACTGCAGCCAAAAGGAGTCTTTCCATCAACTGGAGCACACTTGGAATGGAATCTGAGCTTCAGACACAGTAGACCTTGTGCATAGAAAAATAATTAGAAAAATTCAGTTGGCTGCAGTTGTTACCAACTCGCATGTTTGTGGATTTGTCTGGCCGGACACGTGGTTAGAAGAAGGAATTAGGACTGCACACAGATCCCCCTCGAGAATTGACTTCCCTTATTCCTATCTGACCAGACCACCAAAGCCAACAAACATCTTGACACCAGACTCTTTACTAGGATGTTTGTGAATCTGCAATGGCAATGAGACTCGAAGGGCCGGATTCCATTGCTGAACTGGTGAGGGAGGACTGGGCCAAGTATCAGGGGAAAAAATCTGTTTGAAGAACTCTAGGTAAATTTTGTTGTCCACAAAAATCTTTTAGCTGAAGATATGCTCAGCCAGTTGGGGCTTGGGAGGCTGAGATCCTCACTCCAGCTTGGCTGTGAGCCCACTGGGTGATCTGGGCAAGTACCTTTGTTCTGTGTGGCTCATTGGAGGCACTTGAATTATTCCACAGTTAGATATTCCTGGCAGTCCAGATGCTTCACAGCTATTGGATTTTTTTTTCCCTTCACACTTCTGGGCACTCTACAGAGAAATCTTGCATAACAGAGGCTCTGGAGGCACAAGTCAGAAGTAAATCCTGGTGTTGGGGTGTCTCCAAGCCTTTCCTACAAACCTTCTGCTGACAGATCTTTTGCTCATGCCCAGTTTTACATTCACTTAACCTGTTTTTGTCCATCTACTGGGAGAAAGGGTTTCTTGCTGAAGAAAAAAAAGAGGATTAACGTGTGATGAAATAATGAGGGTGCTGGGGAAGCAGCCCTGAGTCAGAGGGCTGTGGGGGTGTGTTACCCACTGTGAGCACAGCCTGACTTCTATCCATGCTCTTCCTTGCTTAGGATCAAGCTGGACATGAGCCAGCCTATCTGCACTGCAATGAGTGGAGGCTCACCTACTCATGCTAGACTTGGGTTTGCCCCAGTGTTTACATGGCTGGTAAAGATCCAGTTGCCTTTTTTTCTTCACTTGAGCTATGACAAATCACAGTCAGGAGAAATATTAATCTGAAATATGTGTACTGAACCTTTGATCACCTTGAGCCAATGAGAAGCTGTGATTAATTTTAATTCTTTAAATGCTCAAATGCAAATCCAGAAACCTGAATTAATATATTTTGCTGGCATCGGTATAGGATTGTGAAACAGGAAATTAAGAGCACAATAACTTAAACAAAAGCTTATGAAAAAATAATAGCAGTGGTATGGGTAATGAGTCAGAGCAAAGGCTGAGCTGTTCAGAGAAACCTCTAAGAGCAGGGTACTACTTTGGTGGGATTTGGGGACCTATTGCCCGTTCAGTTTCTGTAAAATTCCAGCCTAAAGCTGTTGCCAACATTTTATTGTAAGTTTATATCTTCATAGCAAAAGTTCTTAATAAAATTAGCTTTCCTCTGACCTTGTGCTGAGTCCCAGCAAGGGCCTTTCCCTGTGGGTATTCTTGGAGTCTCTTGTCTGCAGCAAGGACTGATTTGTGTTGTGCAGGATGAGTGGAGATGGTCTCCATCATCACACCAAGAGATGCTGCTTTAATTGCTTAATGTTAATTTTAAATTAATTAATAATTTAATTAATAAACATTAATAAATGTTTAATTTAATTGCTTCTTGTTACTGATACTGGGCAGCAGCCCCACAAAATGCAAGACGTAAAATGTTTCTGGTGGTTTTGATCCTGTAAACTTGGGTTGTGCATTTATCTCCAATTTATCTCTAGTGTCATTCACCATATAAAAAAGTGACATAAGTATTATTTACATGAGGGTTACCCTACTAAATTACTTACAAAGATTTAATAGGTGATAGATGTTTCCATGAGGAACAGGTGTCACGAGTGAGTACAGTCATATGAGCAATAAATAACAAGTCATAAAAGACTAACTCAGTAACAGCAGATTAATCATCATTAGCCCTCTCTGGAATATTTATAATTGGAATCAGTTCATTAATGTTCTGCCTACAAGCACCAACAGGTTAACCAGCCACTTGTACTGCTGAGCTACACCTCTGGAGGCCTGATCCTGATGCTGTTTGCAGTCCCATGGGACTGGAAATGACGCTGCTCCAAACTCAGTGACCTGCTGCTCCTGGTGCTCTGTGCTGGGCTCCTCCCTGGCTGCCACAGGCGGGGGATGTCATCCCACCAACACATTCCTAAAAATACCCAAAATATTGACTAGCCTGTGTGCTAGTCAGGTCAGGGGGAGTGAGTTTGGGAGTCTGTAATGTCTCTGTTTCTCATGCTGCCAGTCTCTGCTGTCTGTAGGAGTCTGGGATGATGTCTGAGCCTGTGGAGCTGGGGAACTGTGAGAGTGTGTGTGTGTGTGTGTGTGTGTGTGTGTGTGTGAGCCACTGCCGGAAATTCAGCATCTGGAATCCATTGTGCCACAGTCATCCTGAGCTGAGCTGGAAGCCAGAAGAATTTCAGACTGCATGGGTGCATTTTTTTCCTCCGTGCTTGTGGGATTTTTAAAGCACAGAGAAAAACTCAAAAGAAATCTGAATCCCAGCATCTTTAATCCTCACAAGTTGACTTCACATTCTTTGGTTTTGAGGGTCAAATTGTGACCTTTGCACAGGAGCCAGAGAAATCTCCTTCCTCCCGCCCTTTCAAACAGCACCCACTGCTCCCAGGCACAGCGTGCCCACAAAAGCCAGAGAGAGCACTGGCCACAGCTCCACACTGCCTGGGCAGGATGTGCAGCTTCATTTCACCTATTTGCACCACTCACATGGAGGTTAACAGACCACAGAGGAGGTGGAAAATGACCTCTCTAGAACCCTCTGTGCTAGGCATCGCCCCTGTGCTGTCTGCCTCCTTGTTCCCTTAGGGGAATGCACACCAGGGAGAAGGAAAGAAGGTGACAGAAAGGGTGAGTGTGGTGGATGTGGATTGTGCCAATCCTCATGAGAGGCTCAGGAACCCTCTGTTTATCCCAGACACCGTGCCAGCCCTCCTGTCCCCCCAGAATGCCAGCAGCACATGAGGATTTTTACCCCTTTGGCATTGCTGAGCTCAGTCTTGCTTTATTTTAAAGAAAAGTTTCTCTCTGAGGTTTTCAGAGGCTGGAACCTGACACCTCCATGCTGCAGGAGGCAGGAGCCAGAGCCTGGATTCAGTGCCCAGAGGCCAGAGCATACAACAGGACACTGGGAGAGGAGCTGGAGCATCACCTGCTGTGGCTCAATCTGTGGTACCTGTAGGGCTAAAGAACAGCTGGCACCTCTGTGGCACATCCTGCAGGGGTTTGCAGTGGCATAAATCTGGGAATAAATAATTCACCCTTTGGCACGGCCCTCTCCTGGGGAATGCCCCAATTTGTGGTGCAGGTAGCTGGATTCTTTGCCTGTTGGAGGCTGTTCCAGGACTCCACTGCTCAGATGGTGCCTGGTTCTGAGCCTGGACTGGTCTGTGGTCACTCAACCTCATCTGTTCCGGCAAAAATGGCTCTTAAATAGCTCTTCTCTCTCACAGGCATTATCTTTCCAAGTATTTATAGAAAGCAATCAATGTCCATTCTCACTTGTATAGACTGAGGATGTCACTTCTCAAAATCTGTCTTTGAGGAACTCCCTAAGTGACGTGGGCAGTCAATAGTTCCTTTTTCTGCTGTTGATTTGGTATTTCTCTTTTCCATGAAAAATCAATGTTTTCTCTTTAGCTGGGGAAATTATTTTATCAACAGTTGCTTATTAAGGCCCTTTCCCCCCAGTTTCTTTGATTTTCCTGGTGATACCTAACCAAATGCTTTACTGAAATCTTGGTGAGATCTACCACATTCCTGTTCTTTAGGAAATGATATATCAAGGAAATATGCTGAGTGTAATTGGTGTTACCTATGATAACTTGCAATAGAGGTTCATCCTGTTTTTCTGCATCTGAATGTGAAATGAGACTTCAGGCGCTGTAATAGTTATTCCATGTATGGAATGCAGTGATTAAAGGCAGAAATCTGAAGGAGATAGATGTGGGCATCTTTCAGAAGATAGATAAAGCATCAGGAAATTAGATTTGAAGCAAAATGAAAATGCTTTGGTTGTTAAATTTAAGAAAAACCTCCATTCTGTTGGGTTGTAAGCAAAAAAAAAAATCTGTGTTTCTTCTTTTGGGTTTTCTTTTGATGTGTGACACATGTCAAGACATGTGAATCTTGACAGGGTGTATGAAACTGTAGATCAGATAGAGGAGAACCTCTGCTCAAATCCATAATTTCTTCCTTTCTCATACTTTCTGGTCATGTTTCCTTCCCCTCGCTAATGAACTGCCAAGCTGAGGGGTTTGGTGCCAGCTGGTGGAGAGCAAGGAGGACTGCTGCAATGGAAAACATGAATGCTCTCACTTCAGAACAGCAAAATAAGCAGCAGGAGCCTCTGCCCATGTCTGATGAGCCTCTGGGGTAGAAGGGATGTGATCTGCCCATCACTGGTCAGAGCTGCCTTGTGCCAAAAGATGGGAGAGATTCAGCCTCAAAACCCCAGGAACCATGCTGGGTTCAATGTGGGACTTGGAGAGCTCAGCCCATTTCCCAGCCAGGTGTAAGTGACCTGGGAATATCTGTTGTGTCCCTTGCATCTGCTCTCCGTGCTGGCCACCGTGGACATCCTCTAAAGCAAATCACTGGTGTGGAGCATGACAGCCCCACACAGCCCAAACAGCTCTTTCTCTGCAGCTACAAGCCAAGGTTTGCTCCTGTGTCCTCCTGTGAACATTTTAAGTGCCATAAGAAACCAAAAAGCATCCTATTACAATCCTGCACTTTATTGCCTTAAAACCCCACAGCTGTAGGAGTAAAAGTCCCCCCCCACCCTCAATACCCCAAACTGACTTAGTGATTCAAATATTCCTGAGCTATCAGCTCCCTTGATCCTGCCACAGAATTTATGCCAAACTCCAGCCAGCAAGTGATCACTGAGAGAGGCTTGAACTGAGAAAACAAATAAACCCTGGTGCATTCTGAAGCGATGCAGATTTTCACTGTGTATGAGCCTTGACAACATACATTATGTCTGCATTCAGCAACAAATCTGTTATCTCCTGGCCTCAAAAATATGCCACAGATGCAAGTTAGAGAAAAACAGCTGCTACAAAAAGGGGATGTGTAAGTAGTTACCATCAAAAAAATCCACAAACCTAAACAAATGTGAACTACTATAATGTCTCACTGCTTACCACAACAGAGAAAGCAAGTCTGGCTTAGAGGGGAAATGATGCAAAGCACTGCTCTCCAAATCAGAAACATCCCAGCAAGACCTCCCATAGCAACAAAGGCTTAAAAATAACAGAGCAAAAACAGGACTGGGCAGCCAGCATTACCTGGGCTGCATATTCAATTTAGAGTCCCTCACTGTCAAGCTGACAACGTTCACTGAAATGCTGAAAGCATTTACTGATTAAATGACCTCCAGCCAGGCACTGTCAGGAGTGGCCCTGCAGTTGTGGTGCCTCCAGCATCACTGCTGTGCTTATCGTGGGCTGATTGCATCACACCAAATGAGGTCTCCCAGATCGAGCCTCCAGTGCACAACCCCAATTACTAAAAACCCCCAATTCTAATCAACCATATAGCTCTGGTTTAGGAGAAGGAGCTACATCTGAAACAGAAAAGCTCTGGATTTTAATTTGGCCCCTAGGAATATTGCAGGGTTGGGCAGTGATTATTGGTTTATGTGATCTGCCATGTGAATATGGGGCTAGAAAGGAAGTGGCCCCGCAAGCACACAGAAATTGGCCATTCCTCAATTATAGAATCACTGTTTGAGCAGCTTCAATGGACGTGGTCAACTCTTGGCCATGAATTGTTGATGGAAAACAACTGCAGTGAATGAGCTTTTTGACTTTACCTGGTAAATTATAGATCTTCAAAGAGGGATAAGAACTGGACTGTACAGAAATTCATTAAAAATACAACAGATGGTATATTCTGAGTGTTGGGTCTTAAAATCTTAAAATGTAGCCAGCTACTTGTACTCCTGGCTTTTATATTTTCTTTAGTTACTTCAAACCTTGTCTCTCAATAGACATTTCTGTTACAAGCTGCTACAGGGACTTCTCAGCTCCATTCCCGGTGTGGCAGTGGGGTGTCAGAGTATATTTGGATATTGGAATTTCAGAGTGGAAACTATTCACTAATTATTATTTTAGCCTCTGCAGTAGCATATCAGGCTCCAACATCTTGGTTTCTTCCACTTCAGAAATCAGAGAGTGTCTGCCCCCCGGCCATGTAATGGTTATGTGCCGAGGAGCTTTCTGCCCAAGACCTTGTGGGCACATGAAGTCTAAAAAATGTAAAGAATAAAATTCCATTTAGCATTTTCTCCTGCCTGACTACCATACTGTGACTCTGTAATTGATGACCTCTTTGCCATACAAAAAGAAGCGCTTATGAAAATTCAGAGGAAAAGCTCCCCAATTCCCTAAAGAACCAAAAATGGGAAAAACATATTCTGAAAGTTCATCCTCAGCAGCCAAACCCTGATCCAACACAGATGTAGTTGAATATTGTACATGGAGAAGATTATAATTTTATATATTGTTTCTCTTGCTTTATCATTCTCTACATTTTTATGGGCTGGCCACGTGTTGCTTCATGTATGAATATAAACATGGATGTGAATGAACATTGTTGAGCAAAGTCTTTTTCTGATGCCAGTAATGGGAAGTTTTCATCCCAGGGTTAGCTCTACAGCAGATGAACCCGCACACTTCTGATTCCTGGGTACTATACTATTTCCTGATAATAAAAGTGTGCAACCCCAGTTTATTGCTCTCCATTTAACAAAGGAAATCAATGTTTATTTTGTATGTCTGAAAAGTACAAACTCAATTAAAGGAATGACTGATGAAATACTGACTCAGGAGCTTGTACACACATTTAATCACACGTGTGGGAGAACCTCCCCTGGAAGACTGATTGTGCTGCCCATTGTGAATGATGTCAAAATACATTACCTTCAACAGCAACAAGAACTGGCCAAATTTCCAAGTGCCTCTCCAGGCTTATAGTTGGCACGAATATTCCAGCATCTGCTGCAGGATCCTGACTTGTGCTGTGCAGACAGAAACTCTCTGTCCAGAAGAGCCCACATCTACAAGGACCCCCTGCTGCAAAGGGCAGCTGGCTGGATCCGGGTACCCAGCAGAGCATAGCTTGGATCCCACAAAGAATTCATCCATCCCTGTGGTATTAATTTTACTGTCCTTGAGCAATGTACAAGTGTGGGCAAAGGTCACAGCTGGAAAGGGCCAGTCCTGCCTTGTAATGCTGAAGGGGGATGGCAATTTGGTTCTGTATTTCCCATGCATAAATATGGCAAGTTACAAAACTCCCTAGTGTCAGTTTTTTCAAATATTACTGACAAATTTTAACCAGGCCTCACTCTAGGAGCTCTATGCCTGTTTTTTAACACAAGAAAAATAGAAGTTTTTCTGCTGGGACAGTTTGCATCTTCAGCATTATCATTGGTAGAGCTGAAGTTACTGACAAAATTTTTCAGTTTTGCCATTTTCAGTGTGATTTAGGCACAGTTACTTTCAGATTAAAAAGACACTAGGAAGGAAAAAAAGCCACACTGGGCGTTGTAACCATGAGAGTGACCTGTTCACTTCCCTACTACAGAGGACTTGCGTAATTTGATGGTCAAGCCTATTGAAGCTACACAACATACTCTGTTTTTCAATTTCATGGACAGTGATGTAACTCCAAAACAAGCAATGATTAATGAAATCTCATTCGTCCCACCCAAAGCAAGAAATGTCACACTGCTCCAAGCTTTGCTATTAGACTGAAAATGTCTAATAAAATGGCTCTAGAAGAGCTTCAGCAGTGCTGTTTCTGTCCCAAGCATGGCAGCTGGTCTTCTCTGCCACAGAAAATTCCATGTGATATAGTAGGGATGCTCTAGGTACATCTGGAGAATGGTTCAAGTGGTTACAATTGGGTAAATGGTCCCTTGCTCAATATCCTCAGTCATTATATCTGTTAGCTTTTTTATTTTCTTTAGAAACCAGCAGAATTGGGTTATCTCATGCAAGGCCACAGCTGAAAAGGAAGTATCAGAAGAGAAAATATATGGATTTGGGAATGTCTCGTTTTGTGGAAAGGTGACTGTGTCATGTCTCATGCATCAAAGGTTTCCTCATGCCTGACTGCTGTGGGAGGGGTGCATGAACCCCACACCAGGAATTCACATGGAAACCTCAGAATTTCAGATAGGCTTGTTCACTGCTCAGCTTCATTGTCTCTCATCCTCATTAAAGTAAAAATATCATATAAACCAGGAAATCACTCAGTAAAACTTCCTCCACATTAACCCACACTGATGGAGTGAGAGATGAAAAAGAGAAGGGTAAAGAAAGGCACACCAAATGCAGAGACAAAGTTGCTCTGTGAAATGTGTCTGCCTCCAGAGTCATGCAAATCAACAGCAGATGTTTGAGATAACCTCTTGTGGCTGGAACTTGACATGTCAAAGAGCATTTCTGCCCCACAGACCTTCACTTCTTCCCCCCTTAGGAGGGAAACAGGAGATCCTTCTGTCATCCAGTGGAATTTCTCTTCTACCACGATGCTAACTCTGGTAATTCAATACATATCAGCCTCTGAAACTGATACAGATCAAGGGGCTGCAGAGGTAGGAATCCCTCCAAGCTCTGATACTATTTTGGGGGTTTATTAGGACACTTCCATGGGACAAAACACTGTGCTGAAATGTTCACAGCAACCTCCATTCCCTGGGGTCTGCAGCAAGTGGTCTCCTGTGGATGGGCTGCTGTTGAGCAGGAGTTGGGGTGAATGGGGTTCAGATGCACAAGACTGATCTCTCTGCTGGTGTCCCAGCTCTTCTTGCAGGTAACAAAACTAAAAAAGTGGTTTTTGAGCAGGCAATTGGGCTCTAATCCCTCACAGCAGAGCCAATGTGGCGTGAATGCAGCTGGCAAAAAAGCTTTGCAAGAGCTCAGTCACTCAGCAAGTTACTGGGATGAATACTTTTGTCACCAAAAAGTGGCAATTAATTCTTCACCCAGGGGATCTCAGTCCTCTCCTCCTCCAGGCAAAAGAGTTTATATTCTGGTATTCCTGCAGAGCACATTGTAGGGACATGACAGAAACAAGAGAGGTATCTTGGATTTGATTAACCCTCTTATAATGATGGCAAGGCAAAAATAAAGCCCAAATAAAGGTGAAACTGAAGAGGAATTTCGTCAACATCTTCATCTTTCTAGAAACAGTTTATCACTTTCACTCAGCTGCAAGGGGCAGCCCTGGGGTGGTGGGCTGGCAAGCAGGAATGTTCCCTTGGTAAGATCACCACTGAAAAAAAACCAAATCAAATAAATTCACCTGAACTTCAGCAATAACCTGGGCACACCAACGATCCAAACTGAGTCTTGAGGTCTGTTCTAAACCAATCCTTATTTTATCACATTGCTGCACTATAGACACAGGATGTGGCTTCCATCACCATCCATCATCACACCTTTAACACCACTGCACATATATGAGTCTAAAAGACCTTTTTTGCCCCCGCCCCCAGTAATTTTATTATTGCCCCCCCCCCCAGTAATTTTAATCAATTTTTTCCTTCAGACGTTGAGATTCCTAGTTATTCTCCTCCCTGCGTAATGAAAAATACTGTAGTAAGGAAGAAAATGCTCCTGCTTATAATGAAAACCACATTATGGCAGAACCCTGGGGACTGGCTGGGGGAGGTGGAGGCAAGGGGGCTCCCTGGCTCTGCTCAAAGTATGATCCAATAAGTCATTTCCAGGGTAAACACATAAATCTGTCTATGTTGAACAGAATCCAAACAATCAGAAGTATTCCCCTTGCCTTATTCAAAACATCTCTGCTGCTACTGAGGAAATAAAAGGAGTGGATAAAAACAAACACCCTTTGGTGGAAGTTGAAAAAGAAAACATTCAGTGTAAACGTTCAGATGGCCACTGAGTAACTTTGCTCAGAGGTAAAGTTCTGGCTGCTGCTGATGTTCCCTGCCTCACTGGTGGTGTCATGAATGCCCTGATGTTGTTCAGAATGCTAGGATGAGATTTCAGGATGGATGCCCCAGAGAAAAGAAAAAATGGGATGGGAAAGAAAAAAAAATCAACAGTTCTTCCCCTGCAGCAAATACGGTTTAGCTAATGTGCAAGTCTGGATTTGTACAGAAAGCAGAACCTCCAATAGCAGCCTGTTTTCATCAGTCTACCCTGCTGGGGAAGTGTAAGACTGGCTCAGTTGAATGGTAAACATCAAGGAGAAAATTCTTTTTATGAGGAGCAAAACTGCTTGTAATCTGCAGTGTCAAATTAAAAACCCAAATCTAATAGACTTTGCGGTGCAAATGAAAGCCACTGAGCTGTCATAATCCAAGCTCTCCCACCCCCAAAATCTAGCTCTGTGTGTAATGTCTCTGAAGAAGTCACGATTTGCTGCAATGAGCATCAGGTATGGCTCACCCTGCTGTAAACCAGTGTCTCTCTGAGGAGCTTTTCAAATCTAGTGCTATTGTCTGCTATCTTGCTTAAAGCATTGTCCTCGTTGTTATCTTGAACACCTTTTTCTGCAAAGGCAGGGATGTTCTCAGAGAGCTGGAGTCACAATGAAACACCAGCTGTTACAGAGGAGTTTTCACCAGAGTGATTCCAACTGAGCATTTAAAAATGGTGATGCTTGAAATCACCTCTCTAGCTGTCTTCTAGGATTCATTTCTGCTGCGGAATCCTCAGTTTCCTACTGAGGTGATACAAACAATTCTAAGTTTTCTACTTTATGTCCTCATTAGGAGCACTGGGAACAAAACACAATGTTCAGCTTTAGCTCTTTCCCAAATTGTGCTATTCAGTTATTTTCCTTGGAGGCCCTGTCTTTAACCTCTGCTGTTAGTTTAGCCCAGCTACACTCCAAGTTTGTTTGTTTGGACAGATTTATAACCCAGTAAAAGGTGAGCCAGGTTCCCTGAATTATGGCTGTAGATAGCACAAAGCCAATCTAGTCATGGCCAGTAGAAGTCAGGAAGATGCCACCAGTCAGTTCATCCTGTCTGTGAAACCCGCTGGATTCTGCCCTGAGGGCATACAGGCAGTTCAGCAACACAACTACAGGTAATTTTCCAGCAAACACACACAGGAGACTGAATATCTCTGTGGCTCTTTTACAGCTCTTTGGTAGATGCATGCTTGTATCTGATCTACTTTCTACTCATTCTACAATTCTACTCATCAGTCCAAATCTATCAATTTTAATTTGGATTGGTTAGCTAGAAGATGATTTGGACTTTCTCTAGGTCGTATTTTCCCTGCCTCTCGCTCAGTTGACGCCACTGTTGAGCTTCTCTTTCCTGCAGGAGGTTGTGAAATGTGGTTCCCCAGAGTGCGAGGTCTGACGCTGAACGGGTCATTTCCGTCCTGCTCCAGCCCCTTCCCGCCTTAGCTCAGAGGGATGTGTCACTGAGACACACATGGTCCCGTCACTCCACTGCTCCTACACACAGGGCAGACAGCAGAGTGAGTAGTAAGGAAGGAATTAAAATTTTTATGTCACTCCCTTCACTGGAGAGAATGTTTAGAGACATTATTGGCATAGGCATGTGGAGTGTTTTCCAGACTAGATTTCACCAAAAGACTTCAAAGCGGTTTAAGGACATAACTTTAATATTTAGATGATTTTGCAAGGACCAGATTAATTCAGCCTTGCATTAGAGCCGAAGAAACTCTCAGCAAGAGTAGAATAAAGCCCATTATGTGCAGATGGATCCTCATATGGCTCCTGCAGAAGGTGTCAGGGAAATAAATGGTCACTGGTGGGGACCAGAAAGTTGAATCTGTTCTCCTACATCAGGAAGGAAAGAGACTTAGAGAATTACTGGGACACTTGAGGAGGGCATGGGGTGGGTTTGGCTGGTAGGGGATGGATATGTTATATACACACATCTGGGAGAGGGTTCACAGCTATTCTGGCAGAGGGAACTCTTCCTTGTCTCAGATACACATATCAGGTCAGAGAGATATATTGGGCATCTGCTTTATCATCTGATCATCTTTCATATCAGGTCATTCGTGGGTAGATTTGATGTTTCAGTGGGGTTTATTTCCCAAAGGACACCTTTTCCTCCTTAACTGTGCTCTTCCCATGTGTAACTTGAAACGTGGCTACCAAAGGCTGAAAGTGCTGTTGAGGTGCTTTTAGAGGCACAGACTTACATTCTCAGGTTGCCTAAACACAAGGCATTATAAAACCAAGGAAACTGGTACTCGAGTATTTTTAATGGTCTGGACTTTAGTGACTTCCCTACATCTATTAAAAAAATCAATGATGGAGCATGAGATTTAAATAGGATCTGCTAAAGCCCATTTAACCCTTGAACCATCTTCCCCTGATCTAACTGGTGCTTTAGAGCTAAAAGAAAATACCAAAAGCTTAGTTCCAGGGTTCAACTTGGAGACCCCCCTAAGCAGAAAGCAGACTCAATGGGAATTTCATGGCCCTGAAGGGGTGCATTGTGCTTTCATAGCTCTTTGTGAAGGTCAGGAGATCAGCTGCTCAGAGCCTGTTCTGAACAGTTTGCAGACTGGGAACTCCAACATCTGGGCTGGGGGCATTGTGCTTCAAGGGAAAGTCATGAGGAGTGGGGGGCCTCTTGTAAAATTGGGCTCCTACTCCAATCCATTGATACTTCTTGTCTCAGTGAAAATTGCTGTTGTATTTCTATGAGATGACTGCTGAAACTCTGCATGCAGCTGCTAACAGTGGGATGCTGGAGCATATAATGCATGCGCTAATCCGTTTTCTTGGAAGCTTTTTAGATATCTAAATTTAGTCTGGAGAAGGGAATTATTTCCCCTGAAGATACCTCCCTTTTGATGCCTTCTCTCCCCAAAGGTTCTTCTGATGCCTCACTTTGTGGAAGGAAGCAGAAAGGCTGGTTGCAAGCAGTGAGGATACTGCTTTACCACAAAAGACCTGGCAAAATGTCTGTTGGTTCAGTTTCATCTTGAGCAGGATTAAAACCCAGATTCTTTCTTTTCCTGAATCAAAACATGGAAAGCAGAGGAATCACAAATACTGGAAATAAGCATTTTCATAAAATCAGAGTCTGAACTTTGCCATATAGTGTTATTACTCTAACAATTATGCCCAGATAAAACACAATCTACTGGCAAACAATACATCAATCTGAAAAAGAAAATGTAACTAATATTGGTTGATAGTTTATTTTATATCTGACTGTTCTACCAGAACCATTAAATCCTGGTTAGTTTAGGATGGTTAATTTGTTTTTGAAAGAAATCTCCATCTGTGTAATATGTTTTGTTAAATCTAAGCCAAATTTAATAGAAAGAAATTGTATTGTTGCATACCAGAAAAAGATACGTTTCCTGCTAATTTTGCAGACATGCCTTTTAATTTTCTGCTCAGTAAACAGTGCTCAGATCCATTAAAAGATGGACCATGTCAGTCATTACTGAAACCTCCTCTAAGCTGTCAGTAAATGCTATCTGTGAGAGGCGGTCCTTTAATAAAAAGGGAACAAGAAGTGGATGTAGCTTACCAGGAGATACTTCTTAGCTCTTTCTGTTGCCAAGAGGCCAAAGCTTTTACTGTATTTTGGCACTGTTTCACTAGCAATGCACATTACAGCTCAGTAGGAGCAGTAAAGAAGAGATGGGTACTGGAATTGCTCCTCTACTTTTGTTGGCTGCAAAAAAAGCATTCAGTCTCCTCTTGGATGTGTTTTCTCAAGTGTAGAATAACACACCAGCAAGAATTGCAAGGTAAGAAGAGTCCTCAAAAGCAAAATTTGTAAAGGGCAAATCCTACCTCACTAGATCATCTGACAGAATTTTTGTATGGAAAAATGAAATATTTAATTACCTTTGGTTTTCAAATGTGATCTGAGAGGTGAAAGAAGCACTCTTGTGACTGGGACAGAGACACTACAGATGCCCCATCCTCAGCATCACACACTGGCTCTGGCTTTCTTTGGGGCCTTTGATAAGTCCTTTATCCCATGAGAAGGAATAAGAATATCTATTTATCTCCTCAGCAGATGTTTTGCCCTTTTAAAATCAAATGCAAATGTTGACTTGTAGGTGCTGTGAATAATCTGTTTTACATACAGCTCTGCTCATTAAAAGCCACAGGCACAGATCTGAGATTGCAGCTGTAACAGACAGCCCTTGCCCCAACCCCAAAGTGCATTTACTGCCCCCAGCATGATCCTTCTGTGCTTGGGAACTTCTAGCAATAAAGACTTGCTTTCATAGGAATTCTCCTAGCAGCTGGTTGCTTATCTAAGGAAAGGTGACAGATATGAGCATAAGCAGGCACACAGGTACTGGATGCAAATTATCAGTGGGAAAAGATTCCCTGAGGCCAACAGTTAGGCTTGGATATAGCCAGTGACCGCCTGGCCCAGAGTGATAAGAAGCAGTTAAACCCAAGAATCCACCAGTCTGAATAAGAAAGGAAGAAATAAGCTTTGTCTATTTATTCTCACTTATTTTAATTCCAGGGATAATCCAGAGGGTAACCCTGGGGCCAGGCTCAGGACCTGCAAAGCCACACCCAGGTGGTGCAGCAGGTACAGCCCAGCGCCTTCAGAAAGGCCTGATGGATGCAACAGTCACAAATGTAGTTCATGCTTCCAAAAGCTCAGATCCCATCCTAACTCCTCAAACCATCTCTGTGGAAAACAGACCTAAGGTTCCCAAAGCAGCTGTGTATTTGGGATCTTTCCTTGAAAAGCTGGCAGTCTCCACTTGTGAATTGACTCAGCTGCTGTAGATCAGGTAAATCACTCTGTTGTGTGGCTGAACTTCTCTTATTCATGGGTGACCCTTAGCTACATTTTATTTATTTATGTAGTCATCACCAATTTTACCTGAGTGATTATGCCTATGAAGGAGAAATATTTCTTTTGTTGTTTGGTTTTGTGGTGGTTTGGTTTTTTTCTTTTTGTATCTTTAAAATCCATGAATTTAAAGGATAAGAAAGAAGCTTAAGTTAGTTAAGTATTAGCAGACACCAGGTTCAGGGCAGTGAATAAGCTGTGGTTTACATCATTAACAGAGTACAGAGCAGAAGATTTAGTGTTGGGGTTTGTATTTTGCTAGTCAGAAAAATAACCAAAATAATATTTATTTCTGTTCCTGGAAATTTATAACACCTCTGCCCCTAAGAGGAAAGATGTGCTCTATTCAGAGTTGTGCTTTTTCCCAGCCTATCTGGAAAAAATATCTTCATGTAGGCTGTAACAATTGAAGCACAAGCTATTTATGCATTGATGGATATTTCTGACTTGAAATATTTGACAGGCTCTATGTTAAATATCTGGTTTCACTTTCTAAATGTCTATCTCAAAGCCTCCCTTTCCCCTGTGCCTTATTAAGAAAAACGGCTGTAAGAAAGGAAGTGAGGAAACTTGAAAGTTAAAAACATTCTAGCAGCACGTAGGAAGCCTTCCATTGTATCAACCCTCCTTGACCTCTAATTAATACATTGATTTTGCGATATTAATTCTATTGATCAATTAGTTTGTGTTTCTTTTAAAATTGTAAATGCATCTAGGACTTTTTAAGGAAGAAGTTGGCATTAAGGATGGAGCTCTCAAAGATATCAGAATCAGACTTGGCTAAAACTTTATTTACTTCGTAATATTTGCCTCTGCAGTTGATGAGAAAGAGTTTAATGGTAAGTAAGGTAAGAAGCAATTGCTTCAACTGTGTCTATCTGAAGAAAATTTTCTTAGAGACCATTTTCCAAAGGCAAAAAATAAAGCCCTGACCTATTCCAGAGGAGCAGCAGGCTGCCTGGTGTGGTTTGTGGTGGGAAGCTCTCTTACAGGAAGGGGCTGGCTCAGGTTGGTGCCTGTGCTGCCAGTGTCAGTGACAACCCCCAAGGTGTGAGCAGGAACCCTGAGCTCCTGGAGCTGCTGGTGTCTGCAGGAAGGCTGAGAAAGGTGGGACTGAACCTCCCAGTGTCTTCCCAAAGAGGACAGGGCTTAGTGCTAATGCTGAATCAGGTTCTTCCCACCAAATGCTGCGAGGGGGGGCTGAGGCTGATGGCTGCTGTTTTTGCAGAGGATGCTCCAGGTGCCAGCAGCACGTTCAGGGAGCACTCCAAGCTATTGCCCTGACACTGCACACAGCCATGAGCAGGCTTGGATGTCCCTGATGGCAGCAGAGCTGGACAAAACCATTTGTCTTGTTTGCAGTGTTAATGCAATTATTTGGTTTGAGAGACACCATAAGCTCAATGGACCTTCTAGTTCACCCAGTTACTGTCTCCTTGGAGCTGCTGGGCTGCCTGGACAACAGCAGAGACTGAGCTATTGAGCACCAGTAATGTGCAGCATCCCAATTCCTGCCTCCCAGGCTGGATGGGGAAAGCCCTGGAAGTGTGCTTTGCCATCCACTGCCTCTTTACTGTAAGAATTTTCTAAAACAATGAAAATGGTTCACCTAGGTAACCTGTCTGTTTAATGTGATCAGGGTAATGCTGCTGGTTTTTGCAAAGTTAAAGGTAAAGATAAAGCCTTGCATTGTACCTGATTTCTCTGCTGTTCTTCAATAACCCTGCAAATCTAGGGGTGTAGAAACACAAGTAACTGCAATATTTTGTTACCCTTCATACAGCCGTGCTTAGTTGTTGACAACATGACTTGGGAGAAAGCAGATGGTTTTGCAGTCCAGAAGTCTGGAATTCATTAATGGAAATTTTCAGACGTGGGTTATTTTTCTGGGTTTTTTTTTAAATTTTTTTTTGGCTGAGCTACAAAAAGTCAAAACAAACAGAGCTGAAAATTCACTGTGAGGGGTGTTAAAGAGCTTCTTTGCTCTCTTTCACCAAAGAAGTGACTGGACAGGAAAATCACTTGAAAGTTACTTTTTCCTGGTTTGCTTTATTTGTGACAGCAAACCCTTTCCTGAGAAGAGGAGCTGTTAAGAGCTTTTTTGGAATTCAGGTTTATTTGTAGAATACCAACTAAAGCCTGCATTTGTACTAACCTCAGAAAGGAAAGGGGAGGAGACAGAGAAGTGATGTTAATTTATTCACCGAAGAATTCAAACAGTTCCCCTCCAAGGAACTTTTTCTCCTGCTCAGGAATAGAACCTGCACAGCAAATGTTAACCTGTGACATCCTGACTCGAGACAGGAGCCGATTGGTTTGAGTTTGTTTTCCAGGCACTCAGTGAGAGCAGACTGCAGCGTTTCAACACTGCATCTGCCTGGAAGAAGATGGAGGTGGAATTTGTTTGGCAGGAGTGAAAAATTCTTTGCCTGAGTAAAATCACAGGAGTGCTGAGCCCTCCCAAGGCAGGCACCAGCCCGGCTGCTGCTCTGGCAGTGCTCTTGGCCAGGTTCTGCCTTGAGTTCTCCCTTCTCAGAGTCTCATACCTGTTTCTTCCACGTTGTAGGTTTTTCATCCATTCCCACCATCTAGATTTGTTGCTCTAGGCTACCACTCTTTAGGGGGACAATGGCATTTTCTCAGCTCCTGGCAGCTTCTTTCTGGAGTGTTTTCCTAGAGATCCTGTGCTCCAAGGCTGCCCCAGCATCCACCCTTCCCTGCTATTCCACTTCCCATTATCCTTCAGACAACAAATATTTCCTATCTTGTTACACTCCTCTGATGCTGAGCCCTGGGAGAGCCTGGGCTCTGGTCCAGGGCCAGCAGCTCTCTGACAAGCACAAGCAACACTGTAAGGAGTAACTCAGCTTTGAAGAGAGCAAACAGGCGTGTCCAACCTCTCCTGCTGAAATCTTTCAGCACATGCTGTGGACCTGCTGCAAAGGATGTTTCAACACGAGCTTCTGGAAGCTGTGCTGCTCGTGAAACAAGAGGTGGTTTACGCACACACCTTAGTCTGGGAAAACCTTTAAGCCTTAGGTAAATACAGGTTAACAAAAGTGCATTGCCTGGGACTTCAGAAGTGTTAGGTAAACTTCTCTGGAACCGGGGGAATTGGTTGTTTAAAAAAACCAAAAATTAAAAATCCCCAGTTCTGCTTCTCATTTTTGGGCCTCTTGGATTTCCGAGCTGAGTTAGGTGTCACCCTCCCATGCAGATGGGGAAGCAGATTTGGTGTGTCATAGCAGCCTCGAAGCAGAAGTGATGTCATAAGAAAGTTTTGCCCCCGTCCAGACAGGATGATGACTCTCTCCAGTGGACTAAGGACTAGCTAAGGCCCTGGCAGCCCTCCTCTCAAATCTAATACATAGAGAAGGTGCTGCAGCTGGTTATTTAACATCTGTGCTCCTTGCACTCAGACAGCCAGTAAACAATGTGACTAAGACACAACGAAATTGGAATTTTTTTTCTGTAAACTGTAATGTTTAATTATGGCAGATGATAATCCTCCATTTCTTGGAAAAGGGAAGGATTCCTCTTTGGGATTTTTCTTAGCATGACACAGTTCAGGAAGCAAATGACCTTTCACAGAATTCCCTGCAAAGTTAAAGTTGGTCCTTGGTGCCAAGGATGCTGGTTCTTGTGAACTGACATGCTTCCTGTTGGTTTCCAACATGGAAATTCTTGTTGTAACTCCAGTGGCAGATGTAGGACAGACTGTGAAGCTGTTTCTTCTGGTTTCTTTTACTGCTGCTTCTTGTAAATGAACTCAGAAGATATGTAATATAAAATGGTTCCTTATTTGAAAATTTGTCATGAACTTATGATTTTTTTAGCACATCCAAGTTAAAACTGCATTCATTTTGGTTGCTTAGAAGTAATTTCAATTTTTCATGATCGATGGATTCATAAATGGGCAGACTCATGTTAAATGTTGGCCATTTAATTCAACACCTACCTGTGTTGGAGTTAATTGAAAATGTAATCAAGCTGTATTATAACAACACACCCAAGCTTTGAGCCTGGATTGACTGCGCTGCATTCAGATCCCTCTTGGGCTGCAGCAATGCTGTGCCTCTAGCTGTATAAGCACCAGGTTAAACATTGCTATGGTTAGAAGAAGCTTGTGCTCATTCCCTGTCCTGCTGCAGGACCCCCAGGTTATTGCCCTGATGCAGAGTTGATGTCCTGCAACTCGATCGTCTGAGGGGGTGGAGGAGAGCCCAGTGCCTGCAGCTGTACAAATATGGGATTTAGCTGCTTGGGTTTCAAGTTTGCCAGCCAGTTTTGGTCAACTGAGTTGAAAATTGACTGTCTTTGCTGTCAAAATGTACGGCACAAAAAAATAAAAGGTTTCAGACTTGAATTGAAATTAGATGTTTTGACTAGGGGAGAATATTTTTTAAGAGTAAATCTCTTCATTTTAAGATGTAACTAAAATACAGAAAACAGAAATATCTATTCCTCTTTAATTTTCTAGCAACTTTCTCTTACTCCCCCAACTCTTCCTTAAATTTTGTCCAAGTTACCATGAGTTAGTATTTTTTCTCTTTAAATTGCAGAAACAATAGGAAACATTTAAGAAGTACATGATCAGTTTCAGCACACAACTCAAAGATGCACAGTTAAAAGTGGAGAATCAAAGCCATCATCTTGTCTCCTATTTGCCCAGATAAAATGATGAGGTAAACTGTAGGTTTACTAAAAGCAGAAAACTCAGTTTTGAAGCAAAACATTGTCCTCAACTTACCCCATCTGGTATGTTCAGACCAAATTACCCAGACTCCAATGACAATACCACAGGAACTTCATTTGCCAAAGGCAACTTTGCAGTGCAAGAGCATAAACACCCCCACAGGGATGCCATCCTTTCATGCATCTCATGGGATACTCTAAACATGAAGTTCTAAATCCATTTAGTAACTGGAGCTGTTAGGACTAGCTAGAGTCCATCTGAGTGAGGGAAACCCAAAGGGGATTTCTAATTTTACTGTAATACAAAAGTCCTGTGCTTAATAGAGGAAAACTATATTTACAACCAAATAGATGGAATTTTTACTGGCAGTAAAACAGTGCAATTCATAGCTTGGTTATGAGAGCTGTTTCACTGTGTAGTTGGCAGAAGCTGTCAGGGACAGATTTACTCTGCAGCCAGAGGGGCAGTGGCAGCAGAGGAGGTGTGGGATGTGCACTTGAGGTGACACTATAGGGGAGTTGCCATTTCACTGCACAACTTTTCCTCCATTCCAGGCTAACTTAAGGATAACATCCTGCACACTTTCACAGGTTGTAGAGCACTGTTTCTGCTAATTATCAACTTGTGACTTCTACTCAGTGGTCTCTATCACCCAGTTCTGTAGCAATGCTGTGTGTGTAGTAAACAAACAGATGCTCTGCATGTTTTTTTTTAGGTGCTTCCTAGTCTCTAGTACAGAGGAACTGCACAAAAACTGAACTGGCTTTGCATATGGCTGGTGATAGAAAAGTTATCTTCGAATCCCCTGTGTGCAATGTCTTTATTTCTGCCAAGGCTGATGTGCCCAAACCTGATTTTGACAACTGGTAGATTATGGCAGATCTAATAACCCCAAACCCCTGGAAACAGAGATGTAGATGAGTCATTAATTGTCAGTGAAAGAAAATGACTGCTTCTATTTAGGCAGAGTTAATACCATTTTTCTTTGAATAAGCTGCCAAAAGAACAAGATCACAAGCTGCTAGAAAAACTACTTGAAGAAGCTGTAGCTGTGATTTGTGTCAAGCTCAGGAGGAGAAATATAGAATCTGTAGGCAAGAGCAGACATCATCAGAATAGCTGTGACTCTGGGACAGAAAATAACCCACCTGTGAGAAGAGTTTTGTTCAATATTGTATCAGTTGCTAAACACCAGCATCACGTATCTATTATAATTGTTTTTTATTTATTAAAGCTGAGGAATGCCTGGTTACCTGTGCTTGGATGTAAGGTACTTTACTTTCACCCTCCTCTAAAATAAATAGTAGCACTGAAGCTGCAGTGTTAAATACACCAGTCCTAAAAATTACTGTTGTAGCTTAATCTGGCTCCCCCCCCCATTTATTTATTTTAATCACAAATGGGAGAAAAAGGGGAAGAGGTGGTGTTTAAATTCCCAAGATGTAGTTCTTCGATGCCTATCTCAACTAGAAGGAAGTGATAGGGACAGGTTAGGATTTGGGGACAGGGACAGATTAGGATTTGGGGATAGGGATAGATAAAACAAATAGATTTGAATGTGTGAGGTAAAGACAGATGCATCTTGTTATATGGGCTGCTTTTAGAAACTCGGATTTGTTTTTTTTCAGCCTAGAGCTGTTGATAACTGGAGCTGTTGGAAGTAACTCCCATTCCCAGCACCTTGCCTCATTCCAGCTGCTGCTGTAGCAGCTTCTTGCTGGGCTGTGGTGACAGAAACAGTGTTAGGGGTGAGACAGTGGAGAAAATTGGACTGTTATTCAGCTTGGCTTTGTGGAGAGTACAGGTATGTGTTCTGCAAAACAACAGGGTTGCATTTGCAAAATCAGAAGCTTCTTGCCAGAGAACTCTTTCGAGGGCAAACCAGAGGGCAGCCAGCAGCAAAACCATTTTCTAGCTTCAGAGGTGTTGTTCTCAAGGGCCAGCATAAATCCTTGAAGCATGAAAGCTGTGAAAACAAATTGAGAGAAGAATGGAATGAAATTGTTCTTACCAAAATAGCAAGCCAGGTTCATATGCTTAGAAATAAAATTACCTAGAAGAGTGCAGAAGTTACACTTCACCCTGCTCTGCTCCATGGTGCTGAGTGAGCCAGTGCAGCTGGGGGAAAGCAGAATTATTGCACAGGGAGGGTGGCTGCTGCCAGGAGAGCTCTGCAGGAACTGGGGAAGGAGAGTTTCCTTCAGTGGAGGACAAAGAGGTGATGCTGTGGCCTGTGTGGGGTGTTATGGAGCTGTATGGACCATACGGAGGAGCTGCAGCAGCTTTTTGCTTCTCCAACCAGTTCCTTGCTCAAATACTTTCAGCCAAGCCATGTTTTGGTGCATCACTGGAGAGAATTATCTTCTTGTAATGCTGTTTTCATCTTTGGATCTTAACCTTCTTGACTTCTCACATGGGCATGCTTTCTGCGACTATTGTAAGTAGCTACCTTTGCCCCCTCCAACCCCAAGTAATCTGAGAGAATCCCAAATTTATGAAAAATAATGAGTAGATGGACCTGGTCCCCAGAAATGGGGCAGGGGAGGGCAGGTATGGGGCAGGGGAGGGCAGGTATGCAGATGTCTGTTTTAGTCTGTCAGCTTTTCTCACTTTTGACCTGAAGGACCACAAAATATGCTGAGAAAATTAATCCAGCACTGAAAGCTGGCTTGATTGAAAAATCTACAGACCTTTCCAAGAATTTATTTTTCTCTCTGACACTTGCCACCAATGTATTTGCAGCTCCTGTTACAAGGAATTTACATAAAAACCTCAGGAAATGACTTAATGTTTTTTAAAACACAATGCTTTAGATTAATTATTACTAAATGCACTTTCGTGTTTTTTAAAGTATTTAAGATCTAGTTAATTAGCTGGGTTGGCTTTACATTACACATGCTCCTCACAACACTCAGCTGAAAAGCCACCACTGAATTAAATCATGGTTACTTAATCCTCAATCATAGGTATGATGTTGATTCACATTTATGTGTAACTCCTCCTACCACACATAATTTTTATAATTTCAAAGTCAACTCTTTGACAGTGACAAACGATGATTAATTCTCCCCTGTTCTCAAATTAAAAGCTGTTAATTACTATTTTGTACTTTTAAACTGAAAATACAAATTCCTTAGCTCTACACAGATCCTAGGTGAGCAGCTAGTTGACACCTCCACTGAGAGAACCATCAAAATTACAAACATTTTTTCCTCTCTTCTGAACTTCTCAGCAGAAGAAAGGTGTTGCTGTTTTCACTTCAAAAGCGTTGCTGATTGTTTTCCAAAACTCACTGTGGAGCTGAGATGGATGCAGAGGGTGTCCTGAAGCTCAGCCTGACCTTCTTCATATGCCAGCAAGGTCATTACTTCATTTTTATATTTGCTGTTGGTGAAATTCAACTTCACTGGAGTGACTCCTGGTTAACAGCAGTCATTGTGATCAGACTGGGAAGAAATTGGAGAGATCCAGACAAAGCTGTAAGCCCAAATATTCTTGAGAGCTTTGGCAGGGAATAACACTGTCCCATTTTGTTAAAATGAAAGTGATGGTGATGAGAATGTTCAGGATTTGTCCATGCTTTAAATATTTTTTATTTGGAGTAATACATAAAATTTGCAGAAGTGCAGAAGCCTAGTTGAGAGGGGTGATGATCTGGAATGTACAATCGCTGCTTTTCAGGTCTCAGCTTCCACATTTTCAAGCAAGAAATCTCTAAATAAATAATAGATAATTATATGTAACATATAAATATATAATATAAACTAAAATAATGGATTTAATTTTTAATATGAACTTGTGCTGTGTATTCTAGTAATGAATGTAAAGACAGGCTATTAGTTCTCAGAAAAATGTTGTAGCTGCTCAAACAGCAGTTCAAAAAGGCAATTTAAAAGGAGTTTTATAACCCAGCCATAATCATGGAAGTGCTCAAGTTGGAAGGGACTGCCATTTGGTCACCCCTTGTCCTTCACAGCACACACAGGTCACTCAGTGGTGACTCCCAGGACAGGGTTTATTCCAGTGGTGTCCCCAGTGAAAGGGCCATAAGTCAGCCTTTGGGGCCTGTTCCACTGCATAGCTGCTCCTCCTAATTTCTTCCTGATATTTATCAGAGTTCTTCCCTTTTGCCTTTCACATCCACTACTTTTTTCCTGCCCCTATTTACTAATGAGAGGGATTTGGTCCTCTCACTCCCTGGAACAAGGGAACTTACTGAAACTCCTCACCAGGAAATTCGGTCCCCATGGGTGCCACGGAACAGAACAAGGTTTTCAGAGATGTGTCTGGACCTCCTGAGTATGCAAATGCAGTTTGAAATATCTATCCTTAAAATGCTGATGGCTGCTTTTCAGGGCAGATCATAAATGCTGTGAGAACTAGTACCTGTATTAGGCTCAGAGGGAGCCTAAACATAAATCCCTTCTCTTTCCAGCCACATGCTCAATAATTTTCATTGCCTTTTGCCTTTGCCTATTGGTGCCCCAGGCAAATTCCTCATTACCTGACACTAAGACAGGCATACAGTGATCTCCATCCTGTACCCTACTGTTTCCTAGTTCTATTTTTGATCACTTGTGTAAAGACAGAAAAAAAGGAGAAAGATGTAGCTGGGCAAAAATTCCTGACCCTCTGGGTGTCCCTTGTGTTCAGACCTTAGTGGGAAGTTGCACCCGTTCACCTCCTTATTGCTCATCAGTTGCCTGTCTTATGACAGGAGAATTGCAATCTTCAATTTACAAACTCTCTGTCAAAACTGCTCTGTTTTGTTTTGGTTTTTTAATGGTCTAGTGGGAAGAGCACTTTTCCAGACTATGGCTGAATTTCTGGATCCTTATTATGTTGAATACAGTAAGTGATACTTTCAAATATTTTGGCTTTTAGAGTTTAAGAAGTTGTGAGATGCGATCAGTTTGATCATCTCATCTGAGCACCGTAAAATGTGTCCTTCAAGCCAAACAAACCCACCAGGAAAAAGAATTAATGTACTCTCTACTGCACTTCCAAAAAGTCATGAAAAAGCCAAATGGCATCACTCAGATGCATCTGGAAAGTGTTGACTGGTAAGTTATCAAGGTGATGCATTAACCACTAATTAATCAGTTCTTACTAGCAGTTGAATCTCATTTTGTTTAGTTTTCTCCCTGAGAATGTCACATGGAAACATGAAATGTCTTGCATGAGTGGAATTTTGGGCTCTAACTCGTGATCTTTGGCAATTAGTATTGCAGTGATGCTAAAAAAAAAGTGTTTCTTTCCTACTGTCTGCATCACTCATTAGTTAAAATGCTCCACAAGGAGCAAATAAGAAGTTTTCCTTTATTGTGTATAATTTAATATAAATAGCAATGCTGCTTAACACACAGAACTGTGATTAGGAATGTCCCTCTTCACTCAGGCTGAGCTGGTGGAAACAAGGTCAGAGGTTGCTTTAGAGGAGGAGCAGTTACCTAAACAGAGAAGAAAAACTGGAATGGAGTGTCAAAAGGACTTGCCTGATGTCACGTGGCAGGTCAGTGACAGAGCTGGGACTGCAATGGGGACAAACCATGGGGTTGTTTCGTCTTGATCTGGGAGACTGGGGCAAGGAAAACAATATTGGTTTTTAAGGAGCGCGGTGTGAATAGCTGTCCACACATTAAGTGAAAAATACACTTAATTTATCCCTTTTTATAAACTAATTTAAAAGAGAATTTAAACACTTTTATGACCTGCAAATATTTTAAATCTAGTTTTTTACCTTAAAATTGAGACAAAGTTTCTCTTTTTTAAAGTGGGACAAAAAGGGGGTTTTTTTGTAATTGAAATGTTAATGTTCCAATCTTTATCCTTCATTCAACTTCTCCATCAAACAAAAACTGACAAAGTTTGAGAGAATCACTATTTAGGTAAAAAATTACCTGCAAAATAAGTGCAAGAGGAAAAGAGCCATTAAATTGTAGCTTAAATAAGACACCTTGCACCTGAATTTCAAGAACTCTCTGAGATAACCAGGATCATGTCTATAAAATATTTTGGTACTTTTTAATAAGGAAAAAGAAGCTATTTCATGAAACTTTGTGTATTTTTAAAAGTCATGTTTGTTCGAATAATGGCTTCAGCTGTTGTGTGTACACTGTCAGTCCAAGCGTGCTGAAGGCACTCTCTTTAAAAGCCACCGTTCATTCCTCTTGTTTGGAGGAGGCTCTCTGAGATGAGAGGACTTCCTTCAGAAGATAAAGCTCGAGGCTCTGCATGGGCCATGTCTGCAGACCTGACCCCGCGCCGGGGGCTGTGGCTTTCCTCCTCCTTGCGCTGCCTGCACCCAGAAGAGAGCCTGGACCAGGAGGCAGAGGCTGGACAAGGCTCCTGGAGTAGATTCTTTTTTGCCAAGTACATGGAAGAGCCCAGAGGGGCTGAGCAGGAGTTTAGGCTGTCCCTCAGGTGAGCCTGGTGCCCACGTTCAGCACCGAGCAGGTGCTCCCAGCCCAGCCTGTGCAGATGCAGTTGGCTGCTGAGTGTGTCTGTCAATTCTTGTGGCTGGAGGATGGGGACACCTTCCCCTGCCCAGCTCCACGAGGGGCTGCTCTTACAGGATGGACCTGTCCTGTTCCTTCATGGCACTGTAAGGTGGAAAACCAGAATCAGTGCACAAAAACTGCTCCTTGTGCTGTCCATGGTCACACAGCCAGGTCTCTCTGGGGTTCCTGTCACCCCAAAAATCCTTGAGCTGGCCTGCACCACCCAGGCCTGAGGTGGACATGGGACTCATCCTGTCTTGACATGATAAGTCACGATGTAGCCTAGAGCTGTGCCAGAGAAGGTTGAAGTTGGACATCGGGTAGAATTTGTTCTTGGAAAGGATTGCCAAGCATTGGAAAGGGCTGCCCAGGGAGGGGTGGTGGAGTCCCCATCCCTGGAGGTGTTGAAGAACTCATTGGACGTGTCGTTTAGTGCTCTGTTTGACCAGGTGTGATCNTCCCCCCCGGCTCTGTCCCCGCGGGGCCCCGGGCAGGGGGCGGGCGGAGGCAGGGCCGGCCCGGCCCCATCGCCGGAGCTATAAGAGCCGCAGGCGGCGGGGCCGGGCCGGCTTCAGCCGCGTTCGCCGGGAGCGGGAGGGACCGTGCGCTGCCACCATGTGCGGTGAGTGACGGACCGCGGGCTGAGCCCGGCCAGCAAGGGACACGGGCCGCTTTGTCCCCGAGCCCAGCGGTGTCGCCGCCGCGGGTTCGCTCGGGACTGGCCCCGCTGCGTGCTTTTGGGGGGTGGGAAGGACAGGGAGCGCCTGGCAGGTGAAGGTGGAGCCTCTCCGCCCGCCCCTTCTCCCAGGCAGAGGCGATCGCCGTTCCGTTCCTCCCTCCCCGGGCCCGCCGTGCCTGGCGGCGTGTCCCCGGCTCTCGGGATGGAAATCGTCCCGTTCCCACCGCCCGCCTGCCCGGGGTGCGTGGTTAACCTCTGCTCCTAGTCCCGCTGCCTCTGATGCACGGGATGCGCTGGGCTCTGTCTTTCCTAATCCGGGACTAGGGATTGATTAATCGTGACTCACTTCCGAGCTGCGGCGATAAGGGAGAGTTTGTGGTTTTCAAACAAAGGCAGTGAAGGATCTTAATTCTGAGCTGTTGTGAGTTTATTCACCTCATTTTTTTTCTACTAAAGACGATATGGTATAGATAATTCCTACAGCGTGTGCACAATTGCTTAAATATACTTCAGATCAGACTGAAATCAAAGTGTGAGTTCAGAAGCTGCTAATGAGATTGTATTTGGTTATGGAGGAAAGTTTAGTGAAACTTTGCCAATCTGTCCCTGACATCTCCTCTCAGATCTGATGAAAGTAGAAAAATTTGCACTTGTACTTCTTAGTCACCATCAACAAAACCTCTTCTGTGGGATGCAGACTGAAAGTGAGTTGCTCCCAAAATTGTACTTTCTGAATTAGGTATCTTTCCCTTGCCTCCACATCCTTTTTAACTGCACCATCAGAAAGAGCAAGGAGCTCAGGAGTCCTCTTTCACTTGAATGGAAACACGAGGTGATATTGTTTCAGCTCCTATTGTTTGAGCTCCTACGTGACAGATCACTGTCAATGAGACAAACTCGGTGCCTTCTAAACAAAACCCCTCCAGGTGAGAGACCTGGCTCAGTGCCTGAGCCACCCTCGAGTATTCACGGCAAGTCCTGAGACACGGAATGGTAATATCAAAAACTTTGCATGTCTGGGCTGTGTATTGATTGGGAAGTGAGGGTGTTAACAGTGTTCAAAGAGTTCGGCAGAACGTCCAACTTGGGGTGGAGCAAGTGACTCAGTATGAAATGGCAAAGCAGCAGTTCATGAAGGGTGAGACTAGAGTTAGTTTTTTTCCCATCAGCATTTAGAGACCTATTAGAGGCATATTACATTTGTTGTAATGAAAGATATCCCCCAGCCTGCTATGCTGATCTCTGTAGGGAGTGTAGGAGTTCCAGAGGCTGCAACCAGCAGTTTTGAAATTACTTTTTTTGTTGTTGTTATTTTTTCATATCTTTCCAGTTTTAAATGCTGATAATGGACCCTATTGTGTTTTCTTTGGCTTCAGGTAGTATGTGAAGATTTATAGCCCTTGGTTTATATTTTGAAAATACATAGGTCGTAAATACTGCTATAAACACGCTTATAAGGAAGCAAAGTTAAGATGTTATCATTCTCACATGTAAGACAGTNCTGCTCCTAGTCCCGCTGCCTCTGATGCACGGGATGCGCTGGGCTCTGTCTTTCCTAATCCGGGACTAGGGATTGATTAATCGTGACTCACTTCCGAGCTGCGGCGATAAGGGAGAGTTTGTGGTTTTCAAACAAAGGCAGTGAAGGATCTTAATTCTGAGCTGTTGTGAGTTTATTCACCTCATTTTTTTTCTACTAAAGACGATATGGTATAGATAATTCCTACAGCGTGTGCACAATTGCTTAAATATACTTCGGATCAGACTGAAATCAAAGTGTGAGTTCAGAAGCTGCTAATGAGATTGTATTTGGTTATGGAGGAAAGTTTAGTGAAACTTTGCCAATCTGTCCCTGACATCTCCTCTCAGATCTGATGAAAGTAGAAAAATTTGCACTTGTACTTCTTAGTCACCATCAACAAAACCTCTTCTGTGGGATGCAGACTGAAAGTGAGTTGCTCCCAAAATTGTACTTTCTGAATTAGGTATCTTTCCCTTGCCTCCACATCCTTTTTAACTGCACCATCAGAAAGAGCAAGGAGCTCAGGAGTCCTCTTTCACTTGAATGGAAACACGAGGTGATATTGTTTCAGCTCCTATTGTTTGAGCTCCTACGTGACAGATCACTGTCAATGAGACAAACTCGGTGCCTTCTAAACAAAACCCCTCCAGGTGAGAGACCTGGCTCAGTGCCTGAGCCACCCTCGAGTATTCACGGCAAGTCCTGAGACACGGAATGGTAATATCAAAAACTTTGCATGTCTGGGCTGTGTATTGATTGGGAAGTGAGGGTGTTAACAGTGTTCAAAGAGTTCGGCAGAACGTCCAACTTGGGGTGGAGCAAGTGACTCAGTATGAAATGGCAAAGCAGCAGTTCATGAAGGGTGAGACTAGAGTTAGTTTTTTTCCCATCAGCATTTAGAGACCTATTAGAGGCATATTACATTTGTTGTAATGAAAGATATCCCCCAGCCTGCTATGCTGATCTCTGTAGGGAGTGTAGGAGTTCCAGAGGCTGCAACCAGCAGTTTTGAAATTACTTTTTTTGTTGTTGTTATTTTTTCATATCTTTCCAGTTTTAAATGCTGATAATGGACCCTATTGTGTTTTCTTTGGCTTCAGGTAGTATGTGAAGATTTATAGCCCTTGGTTTATATTTTGAAAATACATAGGTCGTAAATACTGCTATAAACACGCTTATAAGGAAGCAAAGTTAAGATGTTATCATTCTCACATGTAAGACAGTATAGCAAAAGTATTCAAGCAAAAGTATTCAGGGTTTAAAAAACAGTCAAGATGCACTTAAATGATGATCTCTTTTAAATCAAAGTTAGTTTCATTGGGAAATGAAGTTGAGACTTTTTCAAAGCTAAGTTTCTGCCATCAACAATGTGCTTATCCCAACAGAGGTATCACTTTATTTTTCAAAAAGTAAATAATTTTGTTCAAACTTCAAGTATAGGCTGCCCCCTTCTTGATTTTGGTGAAGTCTTGCAATTGCAAGAGTTTTTGTGGAATTTTCCCACAAAAAATACTCAATTTACTTTTCCTCCTTTTGATGCTCTGCTTGTAATCCTGAAAGGGGAAGCTCTAAAGTCTTGATATGCATGTAAAGGGAGAGCCCTGCTTTCAGTGTCTGCCCATGATTGAAGCTGATTTTAGTAATGTTTTAGCAACCTTCTCTTTCTGTTTTTAGCATCTACTTCTAAAGGTAAGTCATACATGATTGACCTAGTTCATCCTTCTAAGCAAACTGTGATTATGGAAAGTTATAAACTAGGTTTAACATTCAGATCAAGAGGACAATGTCCTAGTAAAACACTTGGGTGCTTTTCTTCGATTTTATGTTTTTGAGTCTTCTTAAGGAAGCAAGATCTGGAAATGGCATCTAATACCTTGGGGAGGCCATCATAAAGGAACTTGTTAGCATCACAGAACTCTTATCATAAGATGATTCAACTGCAATTCAGTCATACTGGTGTGCTTCCAACAAGAATTAAGATACAAGGAGCCTTTATCAGAAGCTGTTTCTACATGAGTTGAGTAATGTGCTTTAAATCTGGCCAAAATGATGACTGAGGAGGGAAAAAGTATGCAAGTGGATAAATTATGAAACAGAAATGTACTAGAGAAAGTGTTACTCGCAGTACTTAGAGTAAGATTTATTTCTCTTAACTGGAAGAGTTTATAACATGTTCTTTGAAGTAAGGCTGCAACTATTGTTTTCATTTTAAATGGCCTCTGGCGACTTCTGCATCTTCTAGTGCACGTGTGTGGAAGTGCAGCTCCAATTCCCTGGAAACAAGGATCTTTTTAACAATTGCAGCACACTGGTAGCATTGTAAGGATGGTCCCAGAGGAGGGTTCTTCCTGGAGCTCTGTGTAGTGAAAGATGCCACATGGAACATACAAGGATGTTGAGGCTTAAATTCATTGTGAAATCTGGCCTAGAAAGTAGAGCTGGATCTGAAATGAGGTGTGGCAATGTTTTGGAATGATGTTGAGAAATTCGTATTGAAGAAATTGAAGAATGCTGCTTTTGAGGTTCGTGGTTAGTGCCAGAGAACGGTAAATATCTGCCTGGAAAAATGATCAACAGGCTCTCAGTCTAAAGTGACTGCTTATAACCAGGGGCATTATTTTTCAAAGCATCCATGAAGAACAGTATTAAGCAGTTCAAGTTCCCAAATACCTCCTTAAATGCAACTATTGTCTTAATGTCTCCGTTAATGCTGGGTGTACTAGAAATAATTAGGCTGAGCTCCTCATAAATCTCAATTCTGAAGCAGAAAAGTATTATCCACCCTTTAATCTTTCTAAAATAAACTCAAAGGCAAATGTAATACTCACTTTGTCTCACTGTCAAATCAACAGTATTAATGTTTTATAAACCAGTGGAGTAACCAAATTCACAGTAATATTTATAAGGGAGATTTATTGGTGTATCATTATAATAGCTTCATCACTACGGCCGTTTACAGTTCAAAAGCCTTAATTGAGGGGGAAGAGGGTGTTAAATTTCAAACAAAGGCTTTCTCTATCTAAAACACTTGCCTGAACTGCTTATCTGTTGAGCTCTTAAAGTCTGGTTTTTTCCTAACTGTAGTCTCCAGTCCTGACTTGTTGCTTGGAGAAACTGCTGAAACAGTGAAATTAGTTGTTTCTATTTTATTGGGATACAGATTTGCAAGAGTTAATAAAAGGGCCTGATGTATCCATATAAATACCAGAGTTGCAGGAAGAGCAGTAGGCAGAGAAAAGGAATGGCTGTGTTTTCCTTTGCAGGTGATTCTTTCATTACACCTTTCCTAAAGATAAAACAACATCCCCAACACCCTTCTAATAAAAAATGCCTGTGTACTTCCAAAAAAAAAAAGTAAAAAAAAAAAAGGGGAACCAAGCCCCAGACTAAAAAAGCCTCTTCTCGGTTGATGCCTGGTGTACTCAAGAGAAGAGGGCTCAGACTCTCGGGCTCTCAGGCTCTGTTGCGATGCCCCGAGGAGCTGACTGGGGCAGGGCTCCTGTGCCCGCCTGGCTTTGGCAGGCGGGATTGTGCTTGTGTTTTGGGTGACCCTGTTTTGTACCTTCTGTTTCTTTCCTTTGTTGTCCTACCCGATTGACTTCTGCCCTTTCCTCATGTTTTCTCCTCCATTCTCTTTCTGCTGAAGTGACTGTTGCATACAGGATTAAGCTGGAGCCTTTCAGAAATAGATGTTGTGCCTCGTACCTACCCATGGGTATTTAAGGCCATGACTTGGATTACAAAAGTCTCCTTGTGTTAGTACTGGTGAATATATTCCTTCTTTGAATGCCTGGATATGAAATAGATCACAATGTTCCCATTTTCAGCTGTGGTTTTCATGAAAAGTAGAGCTTTTTTAACCTCTCCTAACAGTTTAACTCTTGGTGGGCAACATGAGGAGAGTGAAACTTGCCAGTAAAGGTTATGTGTTATGTGCTGAAATGAGGCTTCTGAGCCCTTTATTATATTTGAATTCTTTCCATTTCAAAATGCATTAGAGGGAATTGTACTAAATGGGAGGTTGAGTGCCCTTAGGACCTCTCCCTGATACTAGTTTTAAAGAGTTTTAAATTGAGTCTGAAGTGATGCAAATTTTTAAAATAACCTCTTTGCTTCTTTTCCCCCCTCCTTCCCCCTTTCTCTTTAAACAGGAATTTTTGCTTATCTGAACTACAGAGTGCCTCGCACTAGGAAGGAAATATATGAAACCCTGATAAAAGGATTACAGAGACTGGAATACAGAGGATATGACTCTGCAGGTATGTTAACCAACTCAATGAATTAATTTTAGCAACCAATAGCTCATTCCATTACTTTTTTGGGTACTTTCAGTGTCTGGCCTCTTGGATTTTTCTTTCTTCATTCTACAGATTTACAGATCAGAACTAATTAGCTTGATTCTTGGAGTGCTACAGCTTTCCTCAGGACTTAAATTTGAGTGTTTAGCTCTGTAATTAGACGGTGAGGTTTTGCTCACGTAAGCAAAACAAACAGGGTGTGGAAGATCTCTATACAGGGCTATGTAGTTTGTACCTCAGCCTTTTTTGTGTATGTGAATCCCAGTGAAGGATGGGGAAGATTAAACTTGTCTTAAATTTGAGTTGGCTCATTTCATCAGGCAAAATATTTCAGTCTGTTGTCAAATACAATTTGAGATGGCTCATGTATATTTTAATCTGTGCAGTGGATGTAGACTTGATGTGGTTTCATTTGAACATGCATAGGTCTAGCAACAGACTTCAAATTACTTTAATTTGGGTNTCTGTTGTCAAATACAATTTGAGATGGCTCATGTATATTTTAATCTGTGCAGTGGATGTAGACTTGATGTGGTTTCATTTGAACATGCATAGGTCTAGCAACAGACTTCAAATTACTTTAAAGGGTAATTTAAAATACTAATTTCAGTGGTGTGTGCCTGTGTGTATTTTCTCAGCCTTTTCCTCATTCTAGTGTATTTCATGCTTTAAGTAACACTTATGACCGTGTCCTGTCCTGTAGGAGTGGCAATTGATGGAAATAATAATGAAGATAAAGAAAGATTCATCAAACTGGTTAAGAAAAGAGGAAAAGTAAAGGCCCTGGAAGAAGAGTTGTACAGTAAGTGTTAAAAATGACCCCTTTACTTTGGCCTCCCAGTCAGATGCCATCTGCATCTCAGCAGAAAGTCAGACCATAAAATTGCAGTTATGATTTTGCATCAGCAATAACTGCGTTGGGAAATCCAAGCAGCTAAATTTTTTGTGCCCTTCAAATCTGCACTTAAAAAGCAAGCTGATCTTCAGCTCTGGCACTGTGAAATTGTCCCTTCTTTTGGTTGCTCCTTTGTTCAAAACCTGGGCTCCTTTGGCTCTTTACTCGTGTGATTTCTGTGCTGCATGGCTGAAATGCTGAAACATGCACTCTGACAGAATTTATGACCATTTAAGCAGCTGGCTGTCATCACAATCTGTTTTATGCAGTGCTTCCATCTGTGAAAGTCTGAAGTTGTGTTTTAATGCATTTACATTATAATTTGTAGTAATGGGGTCTGTTAGCCTGGCTGTAAGTATTGGCTAAAAATGCTCATTTCTTGGCAAACAAGGTTTTAATCACAGTAGCTTGAACTTTCTGATGTGTAATGTCAAGAAAGCAAATGGTTTACAAAAATTCCAGAAGATGGCTTTTAGATTTTTGCCTGTAGGAATGGTCTTTGTGTTTTACTAATTGTGTGTGTGAGAGAGAGAAAGAGAGAGAGGGAGAGAAGCAGTATTAATTATTCAGTAAACTGAATTTCTCCTGTATAGAACAAGATGACCTGGATTCAAAAACAGATTTTGAAACACATTTTGGAATTGCTCATACTCGCTGGGCGACCCATGGAGTACCAAGTGCAACAAACAGTCACCCTCAGAGATCAGATAAAAGGAATGGTACGTAATCTCTGCTGCACCTGAACCACACAAATCTGAAATGATTCAATCCACAGAGCACAGATGTTCTTACTATTGTTATAGTATCTATTACCATATTTTTATGCTAGGTATTTTATACTAGGGCTAAGATGTTGCCATTCTATTTAGCTCAACACTTTGAAAATGAAATAGCCTCTTCTCAGGCTAAATTAAAATTAATGAGATCTGTTCTCTGAAAATTACAAGTTAATTGAAGTACAACATTCTTGTTTTGAAAGGTAAGACTGAAAATAGGAATGTGTAAATATTGCCTAGTCCAGGAAAGGGAGATTTCATATCATTCTTTACTTGAGATGGCTTGGTGCTCTACTAGGTGTAGTTTAGAACTCTCTCAATAATCTGGAACTGCCTTTGTATACTTTCAGAATTTGTAAGCTTCTGCTTCAGTTGTCCGTGTTGTGATAAGCAGGTGGTTTCAAGTGCACTTATAAGCTTTTTTTCCCTTGTAATTTTGTGTTCTGAATTAAATATCTTAATTCTTTTGTTGCTCATGAATATATATATATATTTTTTTTTCTCTTAGAATTTGTTGTCATCCATAATGGAATCATCACAAACTATAAGGACCTGAGAAAATTTCTGGTGAGTCTGTGGCAACTCAATTCTAAAACTAGAAAGTTAATACTCCCCCAAACTACCATCAGGTCATTCATTACTTTGGTGGAATGTGAATTCAAGTTTCTTGATATCATCTATAAAAAAGCTGTGTGAAAGGGTCTGCCTAATAAAGATATTCAGGAGCTGGTGAAGTGCAATATGTTCCTGTAATCCTAAATGCAAAGTATTTATGAGTAGAGTAGCAGTTTGTGCTGAGATTCTCTGAGAGGGTGTGTAGAGTGGGCTCCCTCCTGTCTCTTGGTGCTTAACAGATGCTAAACAAGTTTTACTATGTGTCTTATTCCAGTATTTCCCAAAGAGTATCTATGACATGATAAGTCCTTATATTTTATCTATAGTGATTTATATCCACTGGTCCAATGTAGTGCTCTGAGCTCTGACTGCAGTTTCTGGTGGGAGGCAGCTGAGAGGCTTTTCAGTGTTTCTTGCCTGAGGATGGACACAATTTTTACTCTTCTATATGATATTTCAGGAGAGCAAAGGATATGAATTTGAATCTGAAACAGATACAGAAACAATCCCCAAGTTGATCAAATACATGTATGACAACAGAGAGAGCGAAGACACCAGTTTTTCAGCCTTGGTAGAGAGAGTTATTCAACAGTTGGTAAGTGGGAAATTACCTTTTTTTTCCCTGTACAACAGTATGAGCTACTTGTGGGGTTCCTTAGCATTCTGTCTTTTGCATTTAGATCCTCTGCAGGAGTTCTTAGAAGGTGCTGCAAATAACACTTTTAGGCTTCTAAATAATGCTTAATAGACCAAGAAATGAGATTAAAATTTTGGAGACTTCAAAGGCTTTTCACTGTTAAATCTTTAAATTGCAGTAGCAGCGGGTTTTGTTTGTTGAGTTTTTTGTCTTGTTTTGTTTTTAGCAAGAAGTCAACACAGCTTTTTAATGAAGCAGTTTAATTAAGAAAAGTAATAGGAGCCTCTGGGGGTTAAAAACTCTCATAAATGGCAGTGTGTTCCTAAAGGTTATTCTGATCGTGTTGAAACACTGCTGTGATTCAAGTTTGGCCAATGCCTTGGCTCTCCTATTTGGAAATAGATCTAACAAGCTGGACTGGTTTCCAAACCGTGAAGTGGGAATCTACTGTTACTCAGTATGTGAAAGCTTAAAAACTTTGATAGATGCATTGCAAACTTGGAGAAAGCTGGCTTTGTTTCCTCCCCCAGTCCCCGGGCAGATGTTTTCCCTCCCCTTCCTGAAGTTTCTGACACTCTTTTCACCTCCCTGTCTCCTCTTTAAAGCAGCTCTGTAGGATTCCTGGGAGCGGGGCTGGAATCCACACCGAGGCCAGGCTGTGTGGGTCAGAGGGAGCAGCCCCAGAGCTGAGGGGAAGGGAGGCTTCACCTCACCCCAGAACGGAGACAGAATGCTCTGAGTGGAGCCCTGGGAGAGGAGGGAATGTCACCACCTCTGTCCTGCTGGCAGGGTGGGGGGCCTTGGCTCCTGCTTTGGGAATCCTCCTCCAGGAGCTTGCCAGCTGTGCTAGTACTGTAGAGTTGTTTCTGGTTTTTTTTTCTCCCTGATGTTGTGGATTTTTATTTGTTTTGTTTTTGAAATACATTAATGAGAATTTGCTGCTTGAACTAGAAATAGTAACTCCAGGTTTTTAGTTGAAACTGCATGGTAATGCACTACAAGCAAATTCTGATTGAAGGTCTTACTGAAAGTAAATGTCTAACAGTCTTCATGTTGATTATGAGTAACATCTCTGACATTTTCATAACCATTGCATTCGAGTTTATTGTTTTTATTTATAAAGAGAGGCTAAGTGCTCACTTCCTGATCTTTCAGCTGTTGTACTGTTAATGTGCATGTCAGCTTGTTCTGCTCCATGGGCAATTCCTTTAAAGGTGCAGTCTGCCCTGCAGGAAGAGACTCCTGATAGCAGTTCCTTCAGTGCCTCTTCAGAGAGGGGCCCCAGTTTAATGAGATGCAACTATTTGAGATAAGTTGTTCAGGATCTTTTTTTTCTCCTTTGTGTTCATGGTTTCCAGGAAGGTGCTTTTGCATTGGTTTTCAAGAGCATCCATTACCCAGGTGAAGCTGTTGCTACCAGGTTAGTAAAAGTCCATTTTATACATAATGCATGCTTTTTATTAGGTTGAAAAAAAGCCAGCCTCTTTTAAAGATACTAAAATATTGATGTTTAAAGTGCTTAATTAACCAAAATCAGTGAGTCAATAAAGAATCTCAGTGCATCTTGTGTTTCTAAATTTGTACTAAGAGCATGCTAACATTTTTCCTATATCAAAAAGGGGAGACGGAAGGGATATTGTTCAGTTTTTATTCCCATTGAATAAAGACTGAGATAAGTATATTCATGTGGGCTGAAAGACCATCATAGTAACAGGTTATACAAATAGTGTTCTATAGCTGTCATAGCATTTATGGTGTCTTTCTGTGTAAGTTCTACTTTTATTTATGACTTGAAAAACAACTTTCAGGAAATGTAAAGATATTAAAATAGCAAGTGACATAGCAAGTGATTAAAATAGCAAGTGATGGGAATAAAGACTGTTTTATATTACAACCCAAAAGCCCATTGCTTCGGTGGTCTAAAATAAGACTACATTAAAATTTTGAAAAAGCCAGCTGTACCATCACTCCAACTGGAGAACATCTTCTGAAATGAACTATTTTATATGTGGTTCAGGTTTGGGTTTTTAGGGCTGAGGGATTTAAGAGAAGCTAATCTTGTAATCTGAATGTGACTTGTTCTTTTACTCCTGTGATATTTTTTTAACAAGGTCTTCAGTGACATGTAACCCATACAATTAAAAAATTGTCTTAATATGCTACAGTGTCAGAGGTGCAGTAGGGATGGTTGATGTTTCTGAATTTGAAAGGCTAAAGAGTGTAACAGTACTGCAATTCTAAAAAGCACAGGAGCTTACTGTTGTCTCACTTTAGAGGCAAAGTAACCATTTGGTTCAAATTGGTCCCTCTACTAAGATGTTTTCTGATTAATGGAAAGAAAACAGCTGGTTCATATAGATTCTCCTCTACCTGGATGTAGTTTATGGGTAAAGAATCACCAACACATATGGTAATTACTTATATAATAATATCTGGTGAATCTTACAGAAGAACCAAGTTTATTCTTTGTGTGCACATTTTTCTTTATAAACTTGAGTGTTTTCCTTTCTATAGGAGAGGGAGTCCTTTGCTCATTGGGGTTAGGAGCAAGTACAAGCTCTCAACTGAACAGATTCCAGTTTTGTATAGAACGTGTAAGTTGATAAATCAAAATACATTATTTTTAAGAACTAAAATTACTGTTGCTTTATGATTAGAAATTAGGTTAATTGGTTTTTGCACCATAAAACTACCAGCTGATGCCCCAAATAGCTTCTTGGCTGGGGATATTTTTATACTACTGAATGTATAGCTCATGTGAAAGTCTATGCCCCAACCTATTTCTGTAACTGTGATACCCTAAACCTATATAGTCTGTAATCTTAACTGAACAGAGCTGGTTTTGCATTTAGAATGTCTCATGTCTTTAATAGGCAACATTGAGAATGTGAAGAACATCTGCAACTCCCAAATGAAAAGATTGGACAGCTCAACCTGCCTTCATGCTGTTGGGGATAAGGCAGTAGAATTCTTCTTTGCTTCAGATGCAAGGTAGTAAAAGTACTTCAACTTTGCTGAAAATACTGGTTTTTTTGTTTAAAAGTGAGATAGCTCTGACATCTAAGCTGCCTCGCTCTTGTACAATGGCTTTCTGAAAGCAGAGCTTTTAATCCAGGTAACATCAGAAAGCCCCCAGGCTCAGGTGCTTGAAAAAAGTTTGCAGTTCCAGTGCTGCTGACAAACCTTCACGAGTGCAATATCTGCCAGTTGCTGACCTCAGTGTGAGATACATCCAGTGTAGGAAAGTAATTTGGGTACAAATGGACGCTCATGAGCTGAGCATTTCAGCAGACTATAGGTTAGTCGGGGTTGTGATGTTTTCAATTCAGATGTCGGAGGAGGAAAATAGTGGTGTGGGCAGGAACCTGGACATCAGGCACACATTTGTCTTGGAAACAAGAGTGTGACCTTAGCAGGATCCATCAAGGACACCGGGAGGCATCTTCAGACCAGCAGGAATGGATGCAGTGGTTCCTGAGCCTCCTGCTGTGGGTTGCTGTGAGAGTGCAGGAGGAGCAGCAGATGGAGCCATTGCCTTTCGGATGGCTCTGTCTGCAGTCCTGTCCAAAAGGAAGAGAGAAGCAGGGCTGGAAGTGCTCTTGTGGCATATTGAATTGCTTTGCTATTACCAGCTCTGACGTGTCAGGTGTGTCTTGCTTGTGTTTTTTTCTCTGTAGTGCTATCATTGAGCACACCAACAGAGTGATTTTCTTGGAAGATGATGACATTGCAGCTGTAACTGATGGGAAGCTCTCCATTCACCGTCTGGAGCGTTCAGCTAGTGATGATCCTTCCCGGGCCATCCAGACCTTGCAGATGGAATTGCAGCAAATCATGAAGGGTGGGTTGAACATCTGTAAATGAGTATCATCAAAGATGGATGGTTACTGTTTGTGTAGTAGATAAGGCAGAAAACTGGTAATTTATTGGGACAATTACCTTTTTTCAGGCTATTTGTATTGGGAGCTGACAGTTCCAAGTTTTGAGACCAAGAGAGAATGGGCAGTCTGGGACCCTATCCATTTTAGCCTTGGAAAAGTCATAGATACTTCTATTCATTTCAGTATCTAGTGAAAATTAATTAAAAATTAAGTAACTAATATTAACATGCTGTTGGTGTTTGCAAAGTTTGGTTGTAAATTAAGAATTTAAGGGGAACAAAGACATTTTCTTATGAAGGAACTTATTTACCTTGTCAATATTAGGAAATTGAACCAACCAACCAGAGTGATCTATCTCTCCTTCCTTTCTTCTTGCCTATTCTAAGCTTTTATTTAGGCTAACAAAGTCAATTTAGTCTTAAAAGTTGTCTTTGTAACTGGAATAGACTTAAAATAACAAACCTAAGCATTGCCATGTCATGTTTTTGTAAACAGGTAACTTCAGTGCCTTCATGCAAAAGGAAATTTTTGAACAACCAGAATCAGTTGTCAACACAATGAGAGGCAGGGTGAATTTTGAGAGCAGCACAGGTAACAGAGAACAGCCCTTCAAACTGCACTAAGTTTGAAATTTGTAAATATGCTATGTAGAAAATGAAAAACACCATTGATATATGTGTATTTATTTGTTTGCAGTTCTGCTGGGGGGGCTGAAGGATCATTTGAAAGAAATCAGAAGATGCCGAAGACTGATCATTATTGGCTGTGGGACCAGTTACCATGCTGCAGTGGCTGTATGTTCCCAGCTTTGGCTGAAATGCACATAAAACTCAGTTGCTGGGGTTTCAGACAATAGCTTTTCATCCGCTGTTTCTTCTATCTCAGACTTTGTCTTTCATTGAGGGGCCTCACCCTTTCATTTAGCTTTCCTTAGTGCCACATTCTTTATTAATGCTCCAATGCCATTAATTACCATGCTATAAGTTAACTTTTGCCACCTTGGTTTTTAAAGCTCTGGTGAGCTGTAATTACCAGCTTTTCTAATAAGAAGTCATTTAGATTTTCTCTGACTTGTAACATGTCCAAATGTTAATGGGTGGCAATATTAACAAGTACTGTGCTCCTGAATACAGACTCGACAAGTCCTGGAAGAATTAACTGAATTACCAGTGATGGTGGAACTTGCCAGTGACTTCCTGGATAGAAACACACCTGTATTCAGGGATGACGTGTGCTTTTTTATAAGCCAGTCAGGTGAGCTGCACTGCTGTTGAGTGAGTGCTCTAAGTTTGCTTTCCATTGCACTTTGCATCATGTAAGTGTGGGTACCGTTATTTAGAACACACTTGTGTGGAATTTGATGCTTTTCAGGAATCATTATTATCCTCTGCCAACCTGAAGTCAAGGTGTGAATGTTTTCCAGGTGAAACTGCAGATACACTCATGGCCCTGAGGTATTGTAAGGAACGCCGTGCTCTGACAGTTGGCATCACAAACACAGTTGGAAGTTCAATATCCAGGGAGACTGACTGCGGTGTGCACATCAATGCAGGGCCTGAGATAGGTGTGGCAAGCACAAAGGTAACTGCTGTTCAGTGTTTGACTTTCACCCTTCAGCCCTGTGGAACACAATTCAAGTTTTAATTGCAGCACTTTAAACTGAAATCATATTCACTCTCTGCAGAATTAGCTGCTAGATGTTTTTCTTTTGTCTGCAGGCCTATACCAGCCAATTCGTGTCTCTTGTAATGTTTGGCCTGATGATGTCTGAAGACAGAATTTCCTTGCAGAAAAGGAGACAGGAAATCATAAGTGGACTAAAATCATTGCCAGGTATATCGATATTTTGGGTTTGAGGGGGCATAGGTGATGTTGGCAGTGTAAAATACTACCCAGGGATATTTCTTTATTGTTTAAGTTTCACTCTTCCCCTCATCCTGAAAGGCAGACAACATCAGAAGAAAGGACTGTTCATTTCTGCACTATTTGCCAATTTTACAAGTGCCCTTCCAAGAAACTTGGCAGGAAGATCGGAATTTTCATGGGCTGGGTTTTCTAATCATGATAAGGTAGTTTTGAATGAGAATTATTACTCGAGCTCCTAAATTCATGGTTTGAAATTTTCAAAACCTGCCACTTTAAATCAGGATAGATAAAATGAAACTAATTCAAGGTGATTTTTAAATGGGTATTTCACAACTTCCCTTAGAAATTCAAATGGGATGTATGAACACTGCTTAAACCAATAGTTGTTTTAAATTTATTACTGTAAGTAAGGCTGGAGAAAATATCCTTAAACTGCAGTCAAAGTTGCTAAGTTAATGGTTGAATTGCATTAAGTGTAATTGTTCTATTCGATAATTAGGACATTCAAGTATAAGTGAACTATTTTTTTCAGTTTAAAAAAAATTGATTTTTTTTTTCTGTGCCTCAATAGAAATGATTAAAGAAGTCTTGTCCTTGGATGAGAAGATACATGATTTGGCTCTTGAACTGTACAAACAGAGATCATTGCTGGTTATGGGCCGTGGGTATAATTATGCCACATGTCTGGAAGGAGCTTTGGTAGGAACTTCTCAATATTCTTTGATATTATTTAAAATGAGATTTTGTGGCTTCTGCAAGATAGTTTATTTCTAATATTTCATTAGAATTTAATTCTACTGCAGTAAAACTGCTACTTATAACTAGAAGCATTTAAACACATACATAAGGTGAACCTGGATATGATACCACTTTCACGTAATAAACAGCGTTTAATGAGTCTATTTACAAACAAGAAACTAACAATTTAAGTGGCTGACCCATTTGAAAACAACATCAAAAATGTAATCTGCTGATGTTGGGAAGAGATGCTCATGCATGAAACTCATTGATTATGTTATGAATATTCTGGTAGAATGGACACGTACCCATGGCTCAGAGGAGTTTGATGTGTTAAAGGCAGACTGCAGTAGCCAAGGTTGTGCTGGGTGTTTGGTTCCTAAAGTTCCTGTTGGTTACTCCATGTGCATGGGTGAGCTCTGCTGCTGCCCACAGCCTGCTAGAAATCCCAGCAGCCACACATGTGCTTTACTAATACTTGACACTGGGTACATGTATTTAAATTGCAGAGGTACAGCCTTGCTGTTCTGCTTCTTGTGGCTGCTGTTTCTCAGCTGATTTAGTAATAACTTGAGGCATTGCCTTTTCTTCTAGAAAATAAAGGAAATCACCTATATGCACTCTGAAGGAATCCTGGCTGGTGAGCTGAAACATGGGCCCTTAGCCCTAATAGATAAACAAATGCCTGTTATCATGGTGATCATGAAGGATCCTTGTTTCACCAAGTGCCAGAATGCTCTGCAACAGGTCACTGCTCGGCAGGTACAGTGTTTAACCAAGTAACTTCTCCTGTGTCGTAGGAAAAGAGATTTGTGCACACTGCATTGCTGCTGACTGTGCACCTGGACAGGGATGTACTGCTGATCGTTGTTAATTAGTAAGTTATAAATAAGATGCTACATCTGCATTGCAGGCTGTTATTACAGGTTAACATCAGCAGTGAAAACTGCTTTCATATGGCTTGTTTGTTTGTTTTGGGGTTTTTCTGTTTTGAAGCAAATGGAATAATGTTAAATTTCTACAGGGTGAAAACACTCACATCTTACAATATAGTGAAAGTCAAGAGCCATTATGCACGACTGGCATTGCCTTTGTTAACTACTTGAGTGTCTTCAAACACATACAGGCATGCTGTGAACAATATTTCAAAGCAGTTCTAGGCTAGCTCTTCACTTAACAATGCAAACATTTATTTTCAGGGACGTCCAATCATTCTGTGCTCTAAAGAAGACACTGAAAGCTCAAAATTTGCCTACAAAACCATTGAGCTGCCTCACACAGTTGACTGCCTTCAAGGAGTGTTGAGTGTCATTCCTCTTCAGTTACTTTCATTCCACCTGGCTGTTCTCAGAGGATATGATGTAAGTGTTTTCTATATTTAACACTCCTTTTAGTGCAATTTTGAACTTCCTCCTACCAGTGTAAAGTGAGAGACCCAGTTATATGGCATATCTAAGATTCACTAGCTATGAAAATAGGTAGTGACTCTCATAGTGAGTGTGGTTATGGAGGTGGCATTTCAGTGCCAATTCTTCAGTTACGTATTTTTTAGTCAATAATTTTAAAAGTTATAAAGCTCTTTTGCTTAGTTTGGTTAGTTAAGAGTGCAAATGGGACTTTTTCAGAGAACCTAATCTTGAAATGTGATATTGTACTTTAACTTAAAATAGGTCAGTGCTTTGTACAGCTTGGTTTGTTGATGTGTCGGTGTGTCAGTTTGATAATGATGACTGCTTTGGAAAGGTATCCTGTGCAAAACAAATACGTATTTGTTAGGAGGGCTTTGGAAGCACAGATGAATTCAAGTAATTCTCTGCAGATCTATAGCCTGTTGTGTGTGTTAATGTGTCTAGTATAAGGCAGAACTCATTAGGAAGTCTGAAAAAGCACACTAAATGATCTGTCAAATGCAGAATGCCAGTATTCAGTCATACTGAAAGCCTGTCTCTTCATTCTAGGTGGACTTTCCAAGAAATTTGGCCAAATCTGTTACTGTAGAGTAACAGCCAAGAACAGCTGATGTGTTTGTCACCAGACCTCTGAGTTATACTTGTAGAATGTGTTGTTCTGAATTGATAGGTAAATGTTTTTTCTAAAGAGAATGATTGTTCAAACTGGAAAGTGTCAGAAGGATTTATCTTGCAGCTTTAAAAGCTTTTGATGTGCCTTGTACCCAAGTGCTTTTGCTCACAGCAAATATTCCTCTAAGTCCTGAAATTGCCAAAGAAGATAAAAATTGTTTACACATGGTATACTGAATGAACTTTTTTACTGTGCAATATATATATATATATACAGCTCTCTCCAGAGTAACTGTGAACATTTTTTTTAGCCTACACTACATAACTAGTTTCAAAGATAAAGTATTTATGAGTACAATTTGTATAGCTTTTTTTAAGTTATTTTTTTAGTACATTGCTTATCTGTAACATTGATAATGCTCAGAATGTAAATACTGAGCCTGTTGATACTTCTGTACAGTTGTTAGAGATTTTCCTTCTTCAACCTCAAACTGGAAATTTGTTGTCCCCTCTTCTTTCCCAGCCTCCCTTCCCCCGTTGCATCTGTGTCTCATATTTAACCAGTCATTTGTAAAGTTCTCCTGTGGCTGTAAATTCCCAGCTATGTTTTAAATTTCTGCTTCTTTCAACTGTTTTGAAAAGCCAGAATGACATTTGTTTTGTATGCCACCCCAGCTCTTATTTGCATAACATGTATAGTGCAACAGAATAAGGGAACTGGGTGTCTTTCAAGTGATATTTTTGTTTGAAGAGGGTACAATGAAATGACAATGCAATTAAAAGATTACATAATTCTTCTTATTTTGTGGTTTGGTTTTTTGTGTGTGTGTGTTTGGGTTTTTGGTTTTTTTTCATTTTTGTTTTTTGTTTGTTTGGTTTTTGGTTTTTTGTTTTGTTCTGTTTGTTTTCATTTGTTTTTTTTTTTTTTTTAACTTGATGACTTCTATGTCAGGCCTGAAGAAAGCCCTATTTTAGTACCATATATTTTTGCAAAAGCACACTTTGCTAGTTGTGAACCACTTGCAGTCGGGGAGTACCTATAAACCTGCAAAAAAATAAGCTCGATACACACAAGAAGTTCTCTGCTCATTTGTTTGGTTTTTATTTCCAAATGGCCAGAAAGCACAGTACTTCATTTTTCTGCATTTTATTAACTAAATACTTCACTAGTGAAGTTTAGGATATTGTTCTGCAGGCTTGGTTCTAAACGGAGGTGTTTGAATGTTTACTTAGGTTAAGAGCTTGAAAGTGTTACACCAGCTTTTTGTAATAGGAGCTACTTACTGGAAGCCGCCCTAGTACTTTTTATAACCACATAATAGAACCAAAGTCATAACGAAAATGTAGTACTAATCTGACCTAAATGCCATGAATATGTAACTCTGTATCTAACATGTTTTGGTAAGTGATTAAAGGGCCCCTTTTACTCCTGATATAAAATTAATATTCTCTTCCTATTAAAAAGTGGAACTATCAAAGCATATTCATGTTATCTAGTCAATATGCAACATTAAATTGATTTATTAAAAAAATCACAGGTGCGTTTTTCTAAAATCATCTGTGAGAACAGAAATCACAGAAATGAAAGCTCTCATCAGTCCTAGGAGAGGTGGCAAATTGAGTTTATTTTTAGGCAGCACCTGTTTTAAAAACAAGCAGTCCTCGTGTCAAGGCGGGGGGTATGTAATGGATAGAACGCTTGATGATTTTTGAGTGGGGTTGAAAATAGCTCGGGGAGGGAATAAATCCCTTCCCCTCAGAGCCATCCCTCTGCAAAAGCTGAGGGCAGTCCGTGCTGCAGGGCCATGGCAGCACCAGCGGGTCAGGGCCTGCTCTGGTGCGCTGTGACGTGGGGCCAGGCTGCCACCGTGTGATGTCACCGTGCCACTGTGGGGGCCCCTCGTCCAGGGCAGGTGTTTATGTCACCGAGGGCTTCTCCCGGCCTGCGGGGGCTGTGAGGAGCCGGCAGCGGGATTGGCGCCACAGCCCGTCGTAACATGGTACTGCTCTGAGGTGACATCACGACTGTCACGACAGGCTGACGTCAGGCAATGACATAACAGTTCCTGTGGCGGCCTGACGTCATGCGATGACATCATGACTATCGTGACATGCTGACGTCATACAATGACAGCACGCCGGGGGCGGGGCCCGAACTGCCCCGTCACTGCGGGCCTTCAGCGCCCTCCCTTATACAGCGGCCGGCAAGTCCCGCCCCCAGCCCCGATTGGCTGAGCTCCCGCAGCGGGGGCTGCGATTGGCGGAGGCGGCTGTCAGTGAGGGGCGGCGCCGTGCGGAGCAGCGGGAGGCCATTGTGGCTGGGGCAGCGGGAGGCGGCGGCCGGGGTCGGTCCGGCCGCGTCCGACCCAGGTGAGGGGGCGGCCGTGAGGGGCGTGCTGGGGCGGCGGGGCTGCAGCCGGGGCGGGACGAGCCCTGGGCCGGACGCAGTTCTCGGCTTGTCCCGCGGCGCGGGCAGAGCCAGG
>VXAX01000026.1:516308-616299 GCA_013399835.1 Leptocoma aspasia | reverse complement strand
TGCCCCGGCCGAGCCCCTCGCCCTGCCCGTGCCGCAGTGCCGGCCCCGCGGGAGCCGCCTCTGCTCCCCTGTCGCTCGGTGCGGGCTCCGCCGGTGCCCGTGTGCGGCCGGCCCGCGCTCGGCGGCCCCCGAGCCCCGTCCCGGCAGGGGAGCAGCAGCGAGCGCTGCGGGTCCCGCGCTGCGGCCGCGGCCAGCCCGGGCTCTCTGGAGCCGAAGCGATTTCCTAGCAGAAGTTTTAGGAAAGATGTGAGAAGACTCTTTTTGCTCGTTTCTTACATAAACAGCGAAATTGCTTACAGCACATGCATGTTTAAACTTTTTCTCTCTTTACACCAGCTTGCCCTAGCAGAGTTCTGAGATCCTTTCAGTGTTTGCGTCTGTGTGTAATAGCTGAATGATACTGTAACAGGTAGTGGTGGAATCTTCGTTTGGTCAGTAGCAATGTGGGTTGCTTAAAGAAAAAGGTCTACTTTTCAGGAGTTTCCAGTTGGAAACTACGTCTGAACTTCTGTAATCCTTTGGCGTTACTCAGCTGCTGCTTTGTTACACTTTCATTCCAAAGGTTGTGAGTAGAGGAGTCAGGTGTAACTCGCTGTGATTTTGTAGTTGGACTCTTACCTTTTGATATATACTGCTGTAAAGATTAAAAAACCCCTTGACACTATTGGATGATAGTCCTTAAAAGGACACACCTGAATTAGAAATGCTTTTGCAAAGGTGAATAAGAGAATAGGGGGAGATTTTCTGCACAGAACTCCCATGTTTTCATAAATACGTGTGTGTGTGTGTGTATCTTCACTGCTAATACTGTCAGCAGTAGAATTTTGGCTTAAGGCTTAAAAATCAAACCAAGCTTCATGTTGTTCTTTTGTTTTGTTGTCAGTAATGACATTTCTGTAACCAAAACAACCCTGGGAATGTGTTCCCAGTCTGTTTCATAAGCTTTTGACTTGAAGATATCCAGAGTACAAATCTGGTTAATAATAAGTTGCCATTTTAATAAACATATTTTAGGGAAGTGACTGTTTAATGCAGGATGTATTCTATAGTGCAGTTGCTTTCAGCTTCTAAAGATTTCTCACTGGAATTGTGTATAAGCCTACTACTGTCAGGTTTAGTGTGGTGGTTATTTTTCTAGTAGGAGAATAACAGGTAAGAACTAAGAAACTTATTTGACAGATATACTTCTTAATTGCACAGCAGGAAATCTATTTTTATTTGGGGACTCTTGCCCCCAGAATGGATTGTCTGAAGTCCTGTGAACAGCTACAGTCCCATGGCACAGAATTTTACATCAATGTGTCTCTGAAGTAATGTGTGTCCTGATGCATTCAAGCAACTTGAAGCAGAGTGAAAGTCAAGACTCATGGAGAGGTGCATTGCACAGAGAATTGCAAATGTGTTGAAATACATAAAACTTGTGTGTTCTGATGCCCCATTTCTCTCTTTGGGGATTTTCTAAAGTCCTTATCCTCATCTCCAAGTGATTTTTGAAAAGTGGCTTTGTGCAGATGATGATTCTTAAAGGGAGGGCTTTTTCAGGATCAGGATAATTTTGTTTTCCTGTATTTCTTTATCCCTGTTACAGAAAAGTGTTTCATTAACTCCTGAAGAGATACAGCATTGTTCTTGTGTAGCAAGTTGATATCCTGTAACTTGATACCCAGTTTATGCAAAATCTGTACTTTTTTGGTTTTGTCTCTTAAGACCTTGCAGAGGAGGATCTTGACCTTCCAGCTGTACCTTTCTTACAATATTGAAGATTCAATGAAAATACCATAGATGCTCAGGAGCTGTTCATCAAAACACTTGGTACCTCAGAGTGCATAGCTTTGGGGTGATGAAAAGGGTTGGAAAGAAGAGTGGGATGTACTAGGAAAGCCTGGGAAGTGCCCTTGAGGCATCCTTTGGTCTCATGTTAGTGCTAGCTGACTGTGGAACTGCATCTGACTGCCTCTAATATTATTGTGTAGGAGATACCATTTTCTTCTTCTCCCTGTGACAGAGCAAAAAGATGGTAGCCCACATTTCTGCTTTGCTGATCCTTTCTCCTCTGCTTTTTTCCTAAAGATTCTAAGAGGAAATGTCAAGTAAACTGACTGTCTAAATTGCTGCTGGAGATGACCCAGTTGAATGTCTGCCTCTTAAAATGCTGCATAGATTTTGAGAAACTAGAAGGTAAAAGGGACTCCAGACATTTCTTGGGAATCTCTTTAGACTATTACAGTTTGGTTTAAACTCAATCTTTACCAGGGCTTGGAGGTCTTCCACCTATTTTACTGCAGATTCCTTGAGTTCATCAGCTGACTTAAAACATGGAAAAGGTGCTGCTCCCTCCTATGTGCACTGAGGAAGAGAGAGAAATCCAAATTCTAATGCTTGAAGCAACCAAAAATTATTTGTGTGGCTTTGTGTCCTTCTAGGGTGGGTGTCTGGGTTGCCCTTGAGGCTCTTCTGTTTTGCATTGGCTCACAGATAGTCGGTGGGGCCAGGGAAGGAGAGACGAGCTGTTCTTTCTGTAAGCAAAGCAGAGAGCACAGAGCACAGCTGCTCCGGGGGAAGGGGCTGCTTGCATTTCCTGTTTTAAGGAACAAGTTTCAAGTGATTTGCCTGTGCAAATCACTCTGGGCTCTAATGGCACTATCTGTCATACTGAATGGGAAATTATGAAGGGGAGAATTTGTTAGAGAGCTCTTCAGTAATTACTGAGGTAATTTACTTGTAAGGTTTGGAAGAGGGATGGACACCCAGGAAAACTGTGGGTCTGTGCTCTTGTTACTGTAGCACTTCAGAGCTAAAGAGGTTGAGTCCATTACTGTGCTCTCTGATGTAATTACTTACCTCTTAGTCATTCTTGACAGATGAATTTAACTTACTCTCTATTGTGGCAGCAAAGTCTCTTCTAAACTGTAGCACAAAAGTCTTATTCTGTAGTACTACAAGGACACTGACTGATAGTGCAGGGTGTTGTGCTGTGTATAAAATGGGAAGGAGAATGTTGCCATAGGTCTGGATCAGGGAAGGGTTGCTTGGCAGAGCTGAGAAGGCAGAGCCCTCCTTGAAATTTCTTACTGAACAAGGCTGAAGGGGATGTTGGACAAATTGCAGCAGCCACAGGGATTTGGGGGGCAGTTTTGTTTTAAACTTGTTTTACTCTTTTAATCAAGTCTTCTATTAAAACCCTGTTTCCTTCTGTCCATGGACTCCATGGATGTCTGTTGTTGCTTTTATCTGTGTTCTCAGTGTTTGAATAACACAATTTTTGGGTTTTTTTTCTGTTATACAGAAATTAATGCAGTCCTAGCACATAGCAGTAGTTCTAAGTTATGGAGTAGCCTTCAAGGAGTAGAGAGTTGTATTTAGGTGGTTTTGGTTTTAGAATTGTTTACTTGGATGCTTTTTGTTTGAGGGATTGGAGTAGGAACATGCATTCCCTTAAAGCTGTGAAAGCTGTAATTGCTGTCTGTCTGCAAGTATTTTTCATTAGCAGTGGTAATGCACAAAATCGAAAGAATGTTTGTTTATGAATGAATGTTTAATGGTGTGCTGTTGAAGAATTCATATGTATTAAAATACGTGTAATATTTCCCATCTTGTCTGCCTGAAATTAGCGAGATATTGAACATTTGTTTTCTTTCTTTTTCTTTAAGGTCTTGGAAACTTTGCCAGGTCTCTGAGAGAGAAAACTACATGACACTACACCATGACTGACAGTAAATGTGATAGTCAATTTTACAGTGTTCAAGTTGCAGATTCAACATTCACTGTGTTAAAACGTTACCAGCAATTGAAGCCCATAGGCTCAGGGGCACAGGGCATTGTTTGGTGAGTAAGAAATACTTTATGTAAGTATGAAAAGCTATAAATATAAAGCAAAGTTTGCATGTATTTCTGATAGAGGTACCAGAACATAAAACATTGATAGTAAATTCTCTTGTTACAGGATTATGAACTAAATAAATTCTAAACCAATTGCTATAGTTCATGTGCAAACCTATATTTTTTGTTCTGTTTTTAGGGAAAATTAGTATTTGGGTAACTGCATAAATTAGAATGGTCAACAAATTTCTTCCTTTCTCGTTAATCACTTTATTTCTGTTTCTAGTTCTCCCATTGCCCTTGTAGTTGTGATATTGCAGTGTAAGGTATGACAATGGTGAGAGATTCTGGGTTTTACTCGTTTCTTCATCATGGCCCCCTTTCTTCCCCCTCTTTTATTCCCAATCACTCCTGTCCATTTCTAGGAGCCATCAATGCAGTGCCTTGCCATTAACTGGCAGGATGAGGCAAATCAGTGTCATTGTCACTCCATGGATTAACCAGAAAGGGATGCTGTGTGAGGGGCTGGGCTGGCCGGCTCTCCCTTGGTGTGTCACCACAGCTTTGTGTCCAGCCTCCACTGGCCCAAGACGTGGGAGTCTTTAGGCTGATCCTGAACCTTAGTCTCTTGTATGGCACCACACCTCTGGGCCAGCTAAAGGTAAACACTTTCAAATGTTTTTTAGACTGCAGCAATCCATTCTGCACAACTTAGTGCCAGCCCGTATTTTGTTGGGCAAAACTTACTTGGTAACAGCAGAAGTGTTTATTGATGTGGGTTTTCATTCCATAAACAGGGGAGCAAACAGATGTACTCAGGAACTCTGTGATATTAACTTCATCACAACACATGGTGGGCTGTTGATGCTCTCAATCCAGCCTGCAGTTTGTCTTCATCTATAAAATCTGGAGAATAAGTGTGATGACTCATGTACTGTGAACAACTCCTTAACAGCACCTGCCCATGTCTTCTTGGCCTTTTCATAACCATAATAAATTACATAAGTAGGGAAAGAGTGCATTTCTCTGAGAGCCTTTATTTTAAATTTTTTTAGCTACCCCTCTTGCCCTGCTGATATTTGACGAACAACCAAAATGAAAGCAGCATATTTCATTCTTCTTCAGTGGGTTGAGTGATGAGGGGGTCCTAGATCTTGGTCATTGGGATTTGGGAAAGATTTAGTATAGTACTGACATTTTCCAGCTGTTGGTGTTCTCAGAGTTATGCTTGGTTTAGATGGCGTGCAGGAATTAGGGGTGCTTGAAAGTGTTTCTCCTTTCATTAGAAGCAGATCATTTTTAAGCCAAGTTACTTTGACTGGATCTGTGCTTCAGAATGAAATGCAGGTAGTGTTAAGATCATTGTGTTGGGAGGAAGAATAAATGATTTGATTTATTGACTTGTTTTGAAACTCCTTAATTTGTGAAATAACAGAGTGAAACATTGCATAAATTTTCATCTTCCTGCGAAATTGCTCAAGTTGAACAAGGTGCAACATCTTAGTTTCTAGTAAAATCTTTATGCAAGGGAAGGACACATTTTACTTCCTAGTTTTTTGTAGCAAACTCAGTGTAAGATGAGTGCTATCCTACTATGTTCGGCTGAAAAAATTTTCAAGTCATTAGGGTAATGCACAGATGTGATGGGTTTTTTATCATCCTGTGTTTAATATAAAAAATAGGAAAAGTTTTTCTGGAGTTTTCTGTCTGGATTTCATTTCTTTTATGAGAAAATTTTAATACCAGCTGTGTCACTTTAGCTAGGAGAGGTCTAAATTTGTGCTTTTTTCCTCATGATATTCATGGGAAACTCCATTGGTTTTGCTCCATGTAGTTTTATCTTTGATATTAAAATGTAGGAAAATAAGTAGTTTTAAAAATATATACTTAGGAAAAATGAGAGCTAGAGGAAGATGAAAAAGTAATTCAGTTGTTATGTAGAGGATAATTTCTAGCTCACACTGAACACAGGCTAGGAGAGAAACTGGATATACATTTTGTATTTTATGTACATAGCACACATATTTAACTTACTGCACTTCTTTGTTCCTAAGTATTAATACATCTGAAGTCTGGTAATTTATTTTGGACTGAATCAAAATAACTTTTGTCTTTAACTTCCTGACATCTTTTTTTTTTCCTTTCTTGTCCTTGATTTCCTGAATTTTCTAGTCAATCTCCAAAATAAGAGGTTCAGGTGGAGTTCCTCATATGTGCTTAGACTGAGGCATGTCATACATCTGATTTGTCAGATCACAGAGGGACACTTCCCCTAAAATTATTCCTCTATCTGCTGCTGCCCTGTGATTTACAGCTAATTCATGCAGACCCTGTTGGTTACTGATTTGATACCAATTCACAGGTATAGTCATTAACATATGGAAGTCATTAAACATTAAAGGCATTAACATATAAAAATTAATTTACATGTAACATCTTTTGGGTGAATACTGAAATATCAGTGCTTACATGTTTGGGAGGAAAATCATTTCTCCAACTGTCTGGCCAGTTGCTCTCCTCCCACTCTGTATTTCCTTTTGCACAGGCATAAAGGCTTTAAATCAGAGACTTACCATAACATTCAGTAATTATTTGTGCATGTCACAGAACTAAGCTGAAATAAATGCTAGCAAGTCTTTAGTGTAAGTGGCACATTGGCTCAAATTGGGAGTCATGTCCCAAGAAAATACATGTCCTGGGTGAGCCCTGCTTTGTGGTGGTGTTGCTTTTTTCCAGGAGGGAAAACAGTGACTTTATGCTGGGAAACTTGATATAATTTGAGTATTGTTGTACTCACAGGGAAGTTGTATTTTTGTTAGAGTACTGTAGTGTGATGGCCCTTTTAAATCTAGTGTCACATATAACTTGATGAGATAGGAAAGGAGCTCACAAAGAGCTTAAATGTGCTTGGAAAAAATGTGAATGAGAATTCTTTCCTACCCTATGAAAGTAACATTAAATGGAAATAGGGTAATGTGGGAATCCTTATTTAAAACTGGAACTGTTTAAAGACTGGAACTCCTGAGTAGCATGTGCTAGGAATTCACATATATTTTGCCAAATAGTCTGTGTTACTAATGAAGACTATTCCCACTTCAGTCTTGTTTTGTTTATACAGATACTTTAGCTGTAGATTCTTACAGCTATTAAAGCAAGTTTAAATTTTGACCTCAAACTGCAGAGGGAAGGAAAAAACTCAAGTGAAAAACTGAGTAAATTTTATGGTCATGGTCACTTTTAAACTCTTGCATTCCTCCCTTCAGTCTGAGTTTTCCTTATTTCTCAATTCAGTTAATTTTTTTCCACCCAGAAGCAGATGATGAATGTAATTTTCTGCTAGGGACTACATTTTTTTATCATTGCAAACTATCCATGTACAGGAGAATATTGATCCCTGCAGAAGGGAACATGGAGACATCATTGTGACTCTCCTTTAGCTAAGAGAAATTTCTGCTGCAAATACTAAATGATGCTAAATACTAAATTATGTCAGTCAGCAGAAGTGTCCAAAAAATATTCCAAATATACAGATTAGGCAGCTGCAATGCTTCTTGATTTTAAACAGGCCTAAAATATTTTTAGATCTTGCAATTTTGGGTGTGAGTCTTGAGTCAGCTGTTTCAGTCTAAAGACAAAAAGGAGAGCAGGAAGACCTCTGCTGAATGTCAGTGCTTCTGTTTGACTTACTTGTATTTATTAAAGGTTGTGTAGTTTTTAAAGGATGTTTCTTTTCTGAATTAAAAGTAGGTATAGTACCAACAGGTTAGTGGATATACTTTGTCTTAAATCTTGATTTCTTTCCTTCCTCACTTCTGCCTCCCCTTTTGCCCCCTCCTCTCCCTCAAACAGACTTCAACTTGTTTGTCTTTGACCACTTGTAGTGCTGCATTTGATACAGTGCTTGGCATCAATGTTGCTGTGAAGAAGCTGAGTCGGCCTTTTCAGAACCAAACCCACGCCAAAAGGGCCTACAGAGAGCTCGTTCTTCTCAAGTGCGTCAATCACAAAAACGTGAGTCGGGCTTTGTGCTCCTCTCTTACTCTGAGCTAGCAAAAAGGCTTAGGATTTGCTCTCTCACTTGCTGTAAGTAACCATAGGAATGGAAATAGTGACGGGCTGGAATGGTTTGCTGTGGGCAATGCAGTTCTCCACAATGTAGGCTCAGTTTTTGGGTGAGCTGCTCGGGGTATGAAGTACCAAGGGGAGGAGGTTTTTGCTGCTTTGCTGGAACAGGGCTGCCCTCAGTGTCAGCATTAGAGACCAGCCTTGCTCTGTTGTATTTGCCCTTTTAAGCCGTGTGCAGCAAAGCCTGTTTGCACTGGGATGGTTTGTGGGTTTGACTGTTGTAACTTCACTGTGTTTAAATCTTCTGAGCTTAGGCAAGATTTTTATTAAATACGGTGTTTAACTGCTGGGGTTTTCAGCGGTGCAGCACTGTCTTCAAAATTTAAATGCTATGGACAATACTTGTGAATTTTGAAATCTTTAAAGTGAGCCTTGGTGTTAATACTTCATTGTTCAAATACAAGAATATCAGGTTTATGTGACTGCTGTGTGCTGGTACTAACATGAACTAGAAACATTGCTGGTCATTGAAGTTATGCAGTTAAATCTCAAACTTCCTGCAGTCAATTAGCCTTTCAGGGTTGCTTTTTAAGTAAGCTTTTGGTGAGGCCTGGATGTAGCAGAATAAAAGCAAGATGGTTATTAAAGATGGCAGTACAGCAATTTTAGCAGTTCTGGAAATAGTACATCATAGTCTAAGTTTAATGGGATGGCGTGGGGCACCTCTGTGCACGTGGTGTTGGACAGCCTTGGTTAAAATTCCTTGCACAGCATGTGATTTAAAATAAGAGATTATTATTTATGGGGGAAAATGGGATATATTTCAGATACTGCGGAGGGAGCTAGAAGGTGTCATAAAACTTAAAAAAAAAAAGTGATTTTATCCTGTCTTGGTTCCCTTGGCACACATGCTGCAGTTTGGAACTATTTCTGAATTGGCAGTTTTTCAGCATATGTGAATAAGTGCAGCCAAGTAACATTCAAATTGTGTATATAGTAACACTGTGCACTTCATTTTGCATTGTAACTTCTACAATAGTGGAGTTTTATGTGAATTAAAGCAGAAGATTGTTCTAATGTTTGTTTTTATTTTATAGATTATTAGTTTATTAAATGTATTTACACCACAGAAGTCACTAGAAGAATTTCAGGATGTGTAAGTACTAGATTTTTCTTCTTTTTCTCTGACAAATACTGGCCTAACCCCTAGAGATGGATTTCCAGTATCCTACAGACTTCATGCTTTGAAAATCAAGAGTAGCTAAAAGCTGAAGTGGGCAGTGAAAAGGGGTATTTACCTTTTCTTCATCAGTTTGCCATACTTTGCTTACACATGCATCTGGTTTGTGTGCATGGTTCTTCAGCTCCATGGATAACCTCAGGATAATAGCTTGGTCTGGATAGCGTGAGAGCAATTTTTTACTGTACCAGTCACATCAGCACAACACTATTTTGGCCTCAATTCAGAGCTGAATAGATTTCTTTTTTATTCAAGCATTATCAATTAGTCTAGAAAGGATTCATGGCCATTTGATTGGTGGGATATCCCTAGGTTCCCATGAATGTGCTGTCGTGGTTTGTGAATAGGCTGCTTGGGTAAATGAGGGAGTGCTTGTGTCTGAAGAGGGTAAGCAGATGACAACTGAAAATTATTTTATGGTTCTTAGTTTTCACTGTGGTTATCCTAATTTTCTTATTTATTAGAGTAAAATACAGTGAAAGGGAGCATTTATGTTGCAATATCTGCAATCTCTACATCAACTTCACTCAGTCTTAGTTTTTCATGATGCATAAAGATAGAATTATTCCCTGTATTCCTGTTTATAAAACTAGTGGAATTTTAATATTTTGTGATGGAATATTGAACACTTAATTTTTAATAGTAGGACCTTTTGAATAGATAATTTTACTTTGTAACTGTGATCATGCATGGTTTTTTTTATCATTGTTTTTTTGACACTTAGGTTAGCAAAGGAGGTGATTTTTCTTAAATATCTTCTATGCTAGGCTTAAACCTCATATGAAAAGTAAGACCTGTGTTTTCTTAATGCTTTCTTTTTTGTGCTTTAGGTATTTGGTTATGGAGCTGATGGATGCAAATTTGTGCCAGGTTATTCATATGGAATTGGATCATGAAAGAATGTCTTACCTTCTTTACCAAATGCTGTGTGGGATCAAGCACCTCCACTCAGCTGGTATCATCCACAGAGTAGGTAGTAGTAGATCATTAACAATACTCTTTGTGAACACAGTTTTTATGAAACAGGGAGGAAGGGAGGGGTTTGCATAAACACATACACCAGGGCAGGAAAATGCAGTCATTAGTAAAGGGAAGTTTTGGCTTATCTTCATTGTGGAGGGGGGTATGTGGGTATTATTCTGTATGTTAATCCTTCCTTAACTGAAGTAATTTCTTGTTAGGATTTGAAACCCAGCAACATAGTAGTAAAATCAGATTGCACGCTAAAAATCCTTGATTTTGGACTGGCAAGAACAGCATGTACTAACTTCATGATGACTCCTTATGTAGTAACACGGTATTACAGAGCACCAGAGGTTATCCTGGGAATGGGATACAAAGAGAATGGTAAGTTGCTGGAGTAATGCTTTAAATCTTATGTCTAAAGTATGTCTCTCTTGGAACATAATTATTTTAAAAAAAGGAGGGAGGGCCGTTTGCCCCCTGTCAAGTTTGTTGTTAAAGTATTCTAATCATGGCATTGAAAATGAAAATTATTACAGTGTAATTTTTTTTGTTGAGAATATGATAGTTTTCTCTGTGCTTTTCTTCATTTAACATTAACTGCTGCCTCTCCCCTGCTGTAGTTATGTCTTGTCATATTTTCACCTATAATCCTTTTGCCATGTTTTTTATTATCAGAAAAACTGTTGAGACACTGATGCTGGCTGGTATTAAAAGAATCTGAACCAAAAAATCAATATATAAATAATAAACCCTTTAATCAATGCAATTTTATTCTGAAACATCTTCTTTTGACAGTGTTCCCTTTTGGTTTTCTAATTATTAAAATATGTTGCAGATCCCTACCATAAACTGTGTCTTATATTCTCTTAAGTCTGCATGGTGCTCGAAGAGGCTGGGTGTTACATTATTAAAACCAATACAGCTGTAATATATTGAATATTCAGCCAACAAAATTGCTGCCAAGGAAATTGTCCTTGCATTATTGGGGGTTTTACCTGCTGAGTTTTACTAGCATTGGACTTGGATGCTCTTTATCACAAGGGCTTGTGATTTTGAGTATCAAGGCCATGGTTTTGAGTAGCTGTAGTTTTGGGTGTGTAAAACAAGGGACTTGTGGCACCTTGCTGGGCCCTTGATAATGATGAAAACAATTTCGTGCAGAAGGCAGCTTGTTGTACAGCAAGTGCTGATGTGGATCAGAACTTCAGCAAAGATTGTTCTGGTTGGGACAAAAATTAATTATCTGCAGGACTGTAGGAATACAGTATGAGCTTTCAAATAAATAATTGTGGTATTTAAAAAGAAATCTCTTTAATCTTTTGTCCTTGTTGCACCTAACATATGATAGTGGATATCTGGTCTGTTGGGTGCATTATGGCAGAAATGGTCCTCCATAAAGTCCTGTTCCCAGGAAGAGATTGTATCCTTCTTCATGGTGGTTTCACAAGTGTAAACAATATGTTTTACAAAATTCAGGAGCAGTCAGTTGGTGATGATATGATTGAAAATTCACGTGAGCAGTTTGGTTTTCCACATTGTTGTGTTTTACTGTAGATGCAGATGGTTTTGTTTGTTTTCCTCACATTTGTTCATGATACTCCATAATTTGATCATTTCACTTTTATTTTCAGTTGATATCTGGTCAGTTGGGTGCATCATGGGAGAATTGGTGAAAGGTTGTGTGATATTCCAAGGCACTGATCGTATCCTTCCCTAGTCATCCTTGAATCCCATTCCACTTCCAACAGAAACACAATTATTTAGATCTGTATAAAAGCATAAACAATATTTTAAATAATATGTTTTACAAGATCCACTGTACTCTTTGAAATTAGTGTCATTAACCAAATTGTTGAGCTTTCCATTTTGTTTTCTTATAGACTACATTTCATATAATTTATAGTGATTAAATCCAATGTGTTATGAGCTTCAGCTTTTGTAGTTTAAAAGACAGATACTGCTTGGTTTGGAAAATAGAAAATAACTGCTTTTTGACTCTTCTTTGTAGATAAGTGTTTTAAGCAAAAGCCTACAAAGTTACTTCTTAACTATGCATGGATTTTGCTTATTATTTGTTTGAACAGTAGACTAAGTTTTAATTTATTGCACAATTTTTTGAGTTTTAATCAGATTTTTTTCTTGTTTATTAGTGCTTGCTGGGCAAAGCACCTAATGGCAAGCACACTGCATGAGACCTTTTTTTTTATTATTATTATTTAACATAAAAAGAAATTTTCTGGAGGTTGCTTTTTTTTCCCATTTTATGAAAATTTGATTTTGGACTTACTTTTTCTATAAGATTGTTGTTCTTTCATTTCTCCCTCCAATATTTTTAATCAAGGTTTCATAGAACCATAATCTCAGAACGATTTGAGTTGGAAGGGGCCTTAAAAACCATCTCATTCCAACCCCCCTGCCAAGGGCAGGGACACCTTCCACTATCCCAGGTTGTTCAGACCCCATCCAGCCTGGCCTTGAACCCTTCCAGGGATGGGGCAGCCACAGCTTCTCTGGGCAACCTGTCTTCATCATTGTGCTCCAAGTTTTTGAAGCCAGTGTAATATTTTTGCTCATCAGGAAGGAGCAACCACCACTAAAACATCAGGTGCCTGTTCACAGATACTTGTGTATCTTATAGAGCAGGATTTCCAATTTTAATGCTAAATTTCATGACACTAATCTTCAACAGTTGATCATACATTATTTAGTAGTAAAATGATTAAACGTTGAATAAGTCTTTTTTTTCCCTACCTTTCTTCCTTTCTATATTTATTATTTTCCCTTTTGAAGCCTTCAGACCAACCTAACACAATTCTTCATGGATGTTATGTGTCTTTCACCTGCATGTTGTTAGCATGGGCTATTTTGGTTTATTCATGAATAAATGAAGGAAATTTTGTTCGTGCTTGTTGAACATAGAAGTTATCATTTGTGATTCTCTCAGGGCCACTGAAACTCTACCAGTCTATGTTTCAAGGAGTCTCCTCCCCTGATAGGGAAGTGCATAGCTGTGCTTACAGGGATTTTTGCTTCCTGTAAGAGTTTTGGTTCTCTTTAATGTGAGATACTGACAACTGTTTGTGTTGCTGAGGCTTTTCCTGGGTGATCACTGCGTGGGTCAGGCTGTCACCTTCAGCTGCAGGATTGTCTTGGCAGGGTAGTTTATGGGCAGTGCTGCTGTGCATGGCCCTGAAGTGTTCCTTTTGTTGATTATGTTTGGGGTTTCTTTTGTTTGGTTGCTTTTTTTTAAGTTAAATTTGAAAATGTCTTAGTATTTGGGCATTTAGAGGAGGGAGCCAAGTTCAGCATATTGCCTGGTGCTTGCCCTTGACTGTCTTCAGGAAAACCTGCTCTTAGATTCAGTAATTTGTGTTTTCCCAGATGGTGGATGGGAATTTCTGGGATATGTGCAGCTGTGCTCTGGGTGGAATGAGATGCTCTGCGTTGCCAGGGTGATGGATGCACAGAACCTGCTCCTGACTGTGCTGGGGAGGCCTGAGTTACTGCCTGCTGCTGTTGGAAATGAGTAATGGAGAAAAACCAGGGAATGTAGGCACCTAAGGTGAAATAGTGGAAAAGCCTGGCAGCAGCCACGTGCTTTTGATGTTCTTTCTGCTCATATGGAGAAGGAAGCTGATTGCCTGACCAATGCAAAAAGCACAAGGGGTATTTGTGCTTTCTTGGGAAAAGTCATGCTTTGTTGTGATTGTAGTAAGGACTCTGTTTTCAACTTCTCTGCTTCCAGAGTCCCAAAAGGCAAATAGACTTGGCATGGATTAAATGCCTGTTTCCTTCTGACCCTGAAGTCTCTAGAATGGGGAGAGTGGCTTTGTGTGAAGGCTGCCAGGTCAGCTACTGAGCTTTTTCTGCCTGCTTTATATTGAAATCCCACTTGGGTTTCTGATAAGAGGCTTATTTTAAGCCCATCCTATATTGAGAATTCTTTTTTCAACTTTCACGATCTGTAAAGCACTTTGAAACTGAGATTCTGTTTTTTGCCTGTTTTTACCTCTCAAGTGGGATGGCTCATTAAGTTTTCTGCCCTTCCCTGCAGTCTTCTGAGGCCTCAATAAACTGGACTCTAGTTTGATTATCTGACTAACCAGGCTGCTGTTACTCATATAATTTATAGTGATTAAGTGACTCAAAGGAGAAGCATCTTCTTGAGTCTAGATTGGTGGAGATCTCACACAAATCAGTTTCTCAGCTAGGAACAAAATTTCCTGATGTATGTTAATTTTCTCTTTGTCTGTGCTTTGTTTTAGCATGACAGTTAACAATATCAGTTCTTAGTTTTGATTTTAATATAGCTTTTCCATTGGAATGCATTCAATAAGCAAATAAAATTTTCAATCTTTGTATCAGAAGTCTAAAGTCTTAGCAGGGAGCAGTGACTATATTCATAATTGTATTCTTGACACACTAACTGAAATAGAAGCACCTCAGTGTTTTTTAAATACATCTTAATTCAAAGTACAGCATATTTGTTGTTTAGATGCATAGTCTGTCATGAGAATGGATAGGTTGAAGTGCTAGATGGTGAATTTAGCTATGAATTTTTTTGCAAGGTCAATGAATAGACTCTGCTGGAATTGCGCATTCTTTTTATCAGGAAAAACTGGAAAGTGTAGATCTGAGTTGACTTAAATATTAGGAATATTAATGCAATGTCTCCTGAGTGTGATGAATGAGCTTTGTTTTCCCAGCTGGGCTGGTTCAGAGCAGGCTCTGGTATCTGAGTGTCACCATGGCTGGGGAAAATGCCTTCCCTTGAGAGGGGGAGAAGGGACAGTCCTGAAGAAACATGAGGCCCAATTTCAATTTGTGACTTGTAAATACTATTCTTATACGAGATTTACATTTTGAATTATAAGAACAGTCATCTGTGAGTATTACCATAGTTGGTACACTTAAATAAAAGAACCTGCTATAGAACCTTCTGGAATATGGATTTCCTGTCAGAACTCTTCTGGACCTTTTCTGAAGTTGAAAAAGGAAAAGAAACCAACCCCACCCAAACACCCACCAAAAAAAGCCTCCAGCCATCCAACTACACCCCTGCAAAATGCTCCAACTCAAAGTTTGATTTCCTTAGGAGACAGGTACAAAGTTCCTTACTTTGGGTGGGATGCATTTGTGCTTTAGGGTTTTTTGTGTATTTTCCTCTACGTTCAGGAATCTTCAGTACTCCTGATGTTACGTTGCACTTCACAAGATTCCACAGCAGCCTTTCTTTTCTGGCCTTGGAGTTGTTTTGCCATGGATACAACTGCCAAATAAAGCTTCTTTTGGATTCTAGAAAAGTATTATAATTAGAAAAAGATACTTAAGCATAATGCATTGTGCAGCACTTCCAGCCTGTCCTTCAGAATACACTGACACAGAAATAAGACTCAGATATTGTAGCATTTTGCATGGCAGCTCAGAATACTGCTGATGCTGTAGTCAAGTTCATCTTTGTGTCCTCTGTTCAAGTTTCTGTTAACTTCTCAGATTTGTAAGTGGTGTTTTTTTAGAGTGCAGATTTCAAATTCTTCAGCTGATTTTCCTAAAGATATGGTGCAGATATTGATCAATGGAATAAAGTTATTGAACAATTAGGAACACCATCAGCAGACTTCATGAAGAAACTGCAGCCTACTGTGAGGAATTATGTAGAAAACAGGCCAAAATATCCTGGTATTAAGTTTGAAGAGCTCTTCCCAGACTGGATATTTCCATCAGAATCTGATCGTGACAAGTTAAAAAGTAAGGCGAGTTTTTTCTCTTTTTTTTCCTATGATGTTAATTTAAAATGTCTGCAGCACACTTAATATAAAGCCTAATAAAAATATTTATTGCAGTAGGTGTCAACATTAAAAGCTGCATACACAGAAGTGTTTAATTTATGGCAAGTTCTCAGATCTTAGTAGTAGTTACTAAATAGGCATTCTTTCCCTGTCCCAGGATTCTGTTTAATTCTCTTAATTTTAATCCATTGAATAATGTCTGTCATTTAATGTTTTCCAAAAGTAATACTTTCTATTTATTCTAAATGCATACAGCTCATGTAAGGTTATACTTTACATAATTACTGAGAAAAAACAAAACAAAACAAACAAACCAACAAACAAATCCACCTTATTATATTCTTAGAACAGAAGTGAAATTTTGCAGTGCATATCCTGTGTTTCAGTATTTATTTCCTGTGTCAGACATTAAACTCTACAGCTCTTTTACATGTATGTTCTTTTCACCTTTACTTTCTAGCCAGCCAAGCTAGAGATTTATTGTCAAAAATGCTTGTAGTAGATCCAGACAAGAGAATTTCTGTAGATGAAGCCTTACGTCATCCTTATATTACTGTCTGGTATGATCCAGCTGAAGCAGAAGCTGTAAGTTTGCAATTAAAGTAAATTTTTAAGATTCCAATTTAATAACTTTAAAAATATCTTTAATTTTAGTCAAGAGCATGCTTTGAACTCATTGGCTAGCAGGAGTCACACAGGAAGCCTTCAGATGAGCATTAGGGGCAGGATCACCTGAAGGACAGCTGCTGGTGGGGAGTTGATATAATTCTGAAAGTGGTTGTTAATATTTCATTTTACTTACAGAAAGAGGTGCCTGTTTGGTGGCAATCCAGGGCTTTTTGAAACAGGGTCTTGCTCTAAGGCCCTGTAAAGACTTACAATGAATTTAATTTTGGTTGATGGTTTTAAACAGCCTTTCAGTGTGAGGCAGGACTTAAAAGCAGATTCTGGAGTTGTAAAATTAATGTGTCTTTGAGGTACAGGGAATAAACTGCCAACAATTAAGGTAAAAAATTGCTAAAAAAGTTGTTATTTTTAGACTTTCTAGTTAAGATTGGGTGTGTTAATCTGATGTAGTAGGCACTATAGACTTTTCTTTTCTTTTGTTTGTAGCCTCCACCTCAAATCTATGATGCACAATTGGAAGAAAGAGAACATGCAATTGAAGAATGGAAAGGTAAGGAGTGAGCATGACAAATGACATTTATTGTAGTATCTTGTGTTACTAGTGAGTGGCTGCAGTGTGTGCTGGATTGTGTAGCAGACTGGAAGCCACTATTCCAAATAAGCAGTCCTGCCTGTGGCAACAGGAAAAGAAATCCATGATGGAAATGTGCTGTTGTGGAGTGAATACATACCTAGGTGTGTGAATGCTCATATATACTTGGAACATTCTGAAGCCTTTTCAACAAAATGCTGCAGTTTTCTTTTTTCCTTCCCTTTTTGTTCTTAAGTGCTTGTAATCTATATAGCTTTTTCCTTGATAGAGAGTTCTCTGAAAAAGAAACATGCCTCTTCTCAGTGTGCATTATTTAAGCCATATCTCTTGACAATATTTACTAGTTCATTTGTTCTAGAAATCTTAAATAGCAGGAGAGTCCTTTGGTGTAGTTTTTTTTCTCTAATCTCATTGCTTATTTATTGACCAAGTAGATTAAACTGTTGACTTAAACAAAAGAATAAACAGCACTGTGGTATTAAAATCAATTCCACCTTACAGTTTGAGTCAAAACCATTAAATGGTGAGGCACTTAAAATTTTAACATCTGCCATCACAAGACCAAGGGTAATAGGCATCTTTTATGACTATTTTGAAAGCTGCTTGCTTTTGTAAAACAGCTTTATAAAATTCAGATATTGATTCTGGCTGATCTATACATATGTTGCCCTTAGGGCATGCCTGCACAGGTAGGTAGGCTTCAAATCATCTTTGATTACTGCAACGTGGAAAAGTAAAATGGATCCACTAAATGTAATTGAATGCATTTGTAAACATTGTTACTCAGAATTGACAGGTCCTTAATCTGTTTAGATATTAACTGTATCTGTTGCATAAAGACTAAGGGTACATACACAAGCCTCTGTGATTTAAGTTACAGCTCTGGATTTTTCTGGGTGTTGTTAAGGTGACTGTATCCTAAGTTGTCCTTGACTAGTGAATGAGGGTTTTCATACAGTATTTCAACTGTTTAACCTTCTTCAAAAGATCCAGACTTTCCTCAGTACACCAATGGAGATGGTTCTTCAAGAATAAATATTTGTGTATAATTTTATTATCAAAGTAAAATTTCCAGGGAGGTTTATATAAAATCAGACTTTGAATCCAAATCCGATTTTTAATTTTTTTAAAGTTAATATTAGTGCATTGTAGGTATACATGAACCGTTGGGGTGAGATATTTGTTATTTTTAAGTGGACAGCTATGTTATTTATATGATGATTTTGGTACAGTCCTAATGTCTTTCTGTGATGCTTGAGAAAATCTGTGTAATTCTCTTATCATTGCTGTAGGGCTGGAAAGAGGGCAAATATAAATACCTCTACAATTCTATTTCCAGACTGACCCTTAACCATTTCCTTGTACCTGGATATGAATGTGAATTATATACAAATCCTCTGTGATCTTACAGTGCTTTTTCTGTCTCTTTTTTCTTTTGTCCCACTGTTCTCTCATAAGAATTAATATACAAAGAAGTTATGGATTGGGAAGAAAGGAGCAAGAATGGTGTGGTAAAAGATCAGCCCTCAGGTTAGTCATTGTTTCAGTAGTTCTGTAACTGTCACACATAGTGCTGTGAATGAAGAAATCTGCTCAATAATCCAGGTAGGCAAAGCTTTTGCTGTTTGGGACTCTTGGGACTGATCTGCCTTTGGAGATCCATGTGCTCTGCTATTTAATTGTTCTGAACTTGTAGAAAAGCTTCACTGGTCTTGCGTGTCCCTGAGCTGCCTTGTCCCTAAAGGGCTCAGTCATCAAATGAAAAGCAGCAGTTAGCTCACCTGGTGCTCAGGTAACTCTGTGCTGAGTGCTGTTCTGAGGCTCAGCATGAACCCCTTTCCTCAGGGTTAAACAGTGTAAGGGCTTCCTCAGGGTACTTAACAGTGCTAGGTGGTTTTGCCCATGGTTGAATCCTTGTGTTTGCTGCTCTTCTCACAGCTCAGTAATCAGAATATTGTACTGTCTTTTATTAACTGTATCTGTTAGATTTCTTGACACTCAAGTCACTATTCACACTGTGCATTGTTAGTTTTTTCTTCCTTTCCTCCATAGAGAGGGAGAAAAATAAAAATCTCTTAAAAGGTCACCTTGGCTTTTGAGTGCTAGGGCCCTGAGTGCTTGCGTTTCTCCTTTTTTATTAATTCCTTGATTTTCTAAGCATTTCTGTGGGGAAACTGCTGCTCACAGCCCAGAAGCATTATTTGTAACTGTAATATTGTCTTGCCTCAGATTTTATTATGTTTGGTTTTCTTAGCACAGATGCAGCAGTGAATAGCAACACCAGTCCTTCCCAGTCGTCATCTATCAATGACATTTCATCCATGTCAACAGAGCAAACACTGGCCTCAGACACAGACAGCAGCCTGGATGCCTTGACAGGGCCCCTCGAAGGATGTCGATGATCAGCCATGATTGCAGACTTGACTTTGGAAAAGAACTCTAGTTTCCATTGGGCCTGAATTGCTTGTAAGTTAATGGAACCAAGTAGAAAAACTCCATGTTCTGCATGTTCTGCTAAAGTAATGCCTGTTTTTTTTTTACTCAGTTGTTATGAAATTGCCTGCTTAATGTTGTAGAATGGAAGCAAATCAATGTCTAAAGAACAAAAAAAATTAAATTTAGACACTACTACAGGCTTTTCTTTGTTTCAGCCTATTTCAGGTGAGCAGTTATAATAGACTTTTAGCCAATAACTCCTCTTAAGTGGGTTCATCAATTTCCAGTCCCAGCTGGCAGGCTTCTGTGACACAGTGGTTGTTTACATTTTAGTACAGTATTGCTCATTAGTAGGTTTTTTGAATGTATAGTCCCTATGAAGTTTGTTTTACTGTGTGACTGTGGCAGTTTGCTTTATTTAACGACAGGAGTGTTGTGTGTACGTGTGAGCTCACATGTGGAACACTCTCAGTACTGTGTTTAAATGGCAGTTTTTCTTCCACATAGCACTTTTTTTTTCTTTTCTTTTAACCAAACCCTTTCTATCTTCACTTTTCAGCAATTCTCTCTCTTCTTGTAGAAGAGAAAAACGTGAAGTTTAAAGCATAAAGCCATTACTTTGTATTTCACCTGAGTGTCTAACTTTTTCAGTCTTTTAAATGTGGATGGAAGATACAGTGGCTTAAATGAATCTTGAGGAAGGATGAGTGACTTTTATGTGAAGCAGTGCCTGTTTAGAAGAGGAGAGTGTGCTAAAATGTTCTGTATTTTCTAGCTTGTGATACTCATCCTTTAACAAACATAAACAGAAAAAGAAGTTTTGTCTGTGATGCTCTTCATTCACTGCAAACTCTGATAAAATGACTTGGAGATAGTTGCAGCCTCAAAAAGCTGCATAAATATTTTCCATTTTTTTAATGGGTCCATTCTATCTAGTGAGTAATTAGAGAAATAAAAGTACAGTATTTCTGAGTCACTTGTAAGTTAAGCATTTAGTTAACAGAGCTTAGCTCTATTCTCACCTCAATAGAGAGGAAAGTCTCTCTATTTGTAGTGAGAAGAAAAACATATTTAATACAAATTTTCTAAATGCAGTGTCAGACAAGAGGAGGAAGTTATTTGCTGCTTCCATACAGATTTATCAATACAGTTTTCAGAATCAGATAATACAAAATTGCCTGTTGCATTGCACAATCTGTTGAATTAGAAAATGCATTTGCAGTAGAGTAGGGCTTAAAGAGCTTTATAACACACACTTGTGACTCTGTGCACGTTCACTTTGGAGTGCACAGGTGTGAAATTTGCTAAAGGATCTCATGTGTGCATGTGTGTGACTGAACTAGAGAACTGTAAGAGTAATAGACATGTACAAGATGAGGTAAAACACCACTTTCTTAAAGGCACTATATTTACCTGTTGATCAGATACTCTTGTCTTGAATATATAAATAGAACCTGTAAAATACACTGGCCCAGAGAGCCACTGCATTACTGACATACTTCTCATGTAAAAGACAATTGTCCATTGTTCCAGACCTTATGACTCAAAAAGCAGCACTTTCTCCTTATGCAAACATTGCTTTTATATTAAAATTTTGCCCCTTTTTAATAGCTTAATTTGCTGTAGTAAAAATATCAAGATTTTAGTGTTCCAGAAGATTAAAAAAAATTAACAAAGTAGTTAATGTTAACGTCAGAATTGTATTCTGGCATATCTGATTTTTAAAATTCTGTTAAATTGAATTGCGAGATATTTGGGGGTTGTGGTTTTTTTAATTGCTTGGTTTTCAAACCAAAGATAACTTACTTTTATCTTTGGATACCGATGTGAAATATTTTTAGTGCATTCTTGTCACTGGAAAAACATTTAAAAATAGCTATTTACCATATAGCAGAACAGTACCGTTTGCTGTTCTTTTGCTTTTTTTAGTCCATGTTATTTGTGTAAGTTAAAATAACTGAAGACACCTATTCACAGTGAACAATTAGTGATTAATTATGGAAGTCATCTGCTAAATTTCATTTTTCAAGACTTTTAAATTTTTCAGCTGAAGTTGCACTGTGCTATATTCATTTTAACAGTTTCTGTTTTAGAAGACTTAAAGATTTTTTTCCCCATGTGATTTGAACACTCACAGAGTTGAATTTTTCCTGTTGGACTTGGGCTGCTCAGCACAACGGAGGGTTGGACCAGATGACTTCCTGGTCTATTCCAACCTAAATTATTCTGTGATTCAAATTGTCTTTTAATGTTTTTAACAAAACTATCCTGTCTTCATGACTTGAACTGGTATCTGACCTTCTCTTAGTACATACTGTTAGCTTGAACATATACTCTTGGAACAAGAAAAGAAACCCCAACCTTGAGATGAAATGAGTTCATTTGTAAATCTTATAGGAAAAGCTGTCTCATACCTAATTTTTTTGATGTCTTCTTGCTATGGCATACATTGAAGCTTAATTACAGAATGCCTTCAGAGCATGCATGACATGTCTGTGAATATTGTGGATTTTGACTCCAGTTTAATTCAAAACCAAAGTGCAAATGCACGTGGACCTCCAGAGGACGCAGATGCAGACGATACCCAGCAAAGCCAGCCAGGTGCACGCTGCAGTTCCCAGGCTATCCCAGGGTGCTCATGTAGGCCTCAGTGCACTGCATGCAGCTCCTCCCCATGTCACTGCTCCTGACTGCAGGGGAAATGCAGTGCCAGGTTTGTGACATGGTTGTCAATGCCACGGGAACCTCCTCGCTGATGGAAAACAAAATCCAGTGTAACTTGACAGGGGGTTAAAAATTAAGAGAGTTTGGTGTGCAATATAATCACTTTTACTCCTAATACTAAAATTATGTATGTAAAGTGATGCAGTTGACCATTTTTTTTGCACTTTGGCATTTATAAATATTTATATGTATTTAAAGATGAAGAATATGTGTGTGTATACATATATATTAAGAAAACAGCTCAGTTTTGTAAACATGAATGTTACTTTCCTTTGAGAGACTTTGTATAGTGTTAACACTACTGCAGCATACATAGACAATTTATGAACTATGAATAAAATAAATGGTGGTCAACATAGATACAATCTGTAATCTTAACTGCTCACCTGAAAAAGAAAGGGATCTTTGGCTGTCAATAGATACTTTACCAAAAACTGGATAAACATCTGAACACTGAGTAGCTGAATGGCATTGCAGAAATGGAGTATGTTCATTTCATCTGTGCTCATATCATTTTTCCTCAGAAAAGCCTTTAGAAAGAGAAGCTTAGTGTTTTGCAATCTGGGTAAGCAGCCTGTGTACTTTGAGGAAATACTGTGATATGACAAGTCTAGGTCTTTATGGAAAAAGACGAGAAACAAATGTCAAAATGAAGGCTTTGTCTGCATGGATCATGCAAACTAAACTAGTCTTAGGACTGGAAACTACAGTTTGCAAACAGCCTTTGAAGTTTTGTAACGTTTCCAGCAAGGGCTTGCATTTTCTTGTCAAAATAATGAAAAACTCAACCTTGACTAGAAATTAACTAGTTGGTTGGAGAGTTGTAAAAGCTGTTAGGAACCAGAAGGCTCTTGAGGTTTTGTCTTTTTTTACATCCTAACAGAGCATATGTGTTTATTCCAAATTAATTAAAAGAAAAAAGGTGATTCCATATGTTTAATTTTTCTTTCTTAAAGGAAGGACCTTAAATGCTAAATCACTTTCCTTAAAATTATAATTTTATGAATGAAGTAGGATTTAGCTATTCCAAGCACAGCTGATGTACAGAGTCTCCAAGGACGGGGTGGGTGAGCCTTGTGTTGTCACAAGGGCCACGCTCCAGCTGGGAGTGAGCTGGGAGGTCACAGCTCCAGGGGCAGACAGACCTTTGTGGTCCTTGGGCAGGGTGGGTTCAGCCTTGCAGCAGCACAGAGTGTTTGGGGTAAATGCTGAACTGCATTTGTCTGCATGTTCTACATGTGTCATATGGATTCTAGCAGGGCTTGATGCTGAGCTTTGTGAGACCATATTCTGGGAAGCAGATTCTTTCCTGGGATGTGTGTTGTGTCATTCCTGCTCAAAACTGGATTTGATCCAGGGACACCTGCATCCAGATGCAGAATTTGGACTTGAGTTCTGTAATGAATCTAGTGATTTCTTTGCTTTTCCAGAGTGTCTTGAATTATTTTTTTAACGTGTTGAAATATGACAAAAAAAGTGTATTCTGGTTCATTATTTTACATATTTTAGATTGTCTTTTACATGAATGATGTTCTAAAAGCTTCTTACACAAGTTGTCAAGTCAGTTTTGGTTTTTGCTCACTCTGCATGCTAAAATAATGTCTGGGGCTAAAATAACGTTTTAAGTAAACCATCTTTTCTCATATTAGCTTTGGAGGAAATCGGAGAGAGAACCATTTTTTCTGTTTGTGTTTTATAAAATGATTGTTTTTGCAGCTAAAATTTCAGTTGTTGGATTTCAGTCCCACAGTGTTGCTTTGTGGATATAAATTTCCTGGGTCCGCTATTTCAAACGTGTATAACAGGTCTGGTATAAAATTAAGCTAATAAAATGCACTCTTCTGCAATTTGATATTGAAAACATGGCAAATCATTTTGGTCCAAGAATTCAAAACAAAACAGAGAAAATACATTTAACTATTTAAGTTTATTCCATGATGCTGCTGCTTATTTTTTTAAAAGGTGCTTGCAGTTTTGCACAAAAGAAATCAACTTTATTAATTGCTGGGTTTGAAGCACTTTAGGATTCTTCTAAATACAACCATACATGGTGTGAAAAGGAATGACATAACATGCTTAATGTGTTTAAATTTTGGTTGTAGCCTTTGCTATTCTGATAGATTTGACCAGCATGTGTCTTTAAACCTGTTTTCAGATATTAGAAATCAGAAACCTTTTGGGGGCTGAAATTTAACACATGGTAAGAGATCATTTGAGAAGTACCTTCTGAGTGGGTGACTCGATTGGCAGTGTGACTACCTGGCCATCTATTAAATAAAGACACAGCAATGTCTGTTCCTGTAGCAAGGGCAGCTCGCTGTGAGCACTGGGATTCTTTTTTTAAACAAAGAAACTTTTCTTAACTCTTGGCTATGCATCATGAAGCTGTATGTGCTGTGGCAAGGCCAGGACAGCTGCTTTGTGGGCCTCCCCTGCAGCAGCTGCTCTGTGACTGCCGCAGGGAGACACTGTCCCTGCTCTGCAGTGCTCCAAATACCAACCCCTGGTGTTTGTGGGGTGTCCTTGAGCAGGTCCCTGTGTTTCTTTCCCTGGCTGGGCAGCAGCTCAGCACTCCACAGGCTCCTTAGGATAACAGAAGCAGAGGAGGAAGGAGTCAGGTACAGAGAGTGTGTGCTGGTGGCTGCCTGAAGCAGAGATGGTGTTTGTTGCTGATCACAGAGCTCCTTATACCCCTGAGCATGTGCTGTTGTCTTGTCTTCTAACAGGGAAAACCTTTTTTTGAAAACCCAAGTGCGTCACAAGCTTTTCTATGAATTCAGATGCTTAAATTGGTGCTAATTTTTTTAAAAGAAAAATGTAACAGATGGTTAGCACTGTATTTGTCTGTTTTTGATACCTATATTTTCTTAACTGGTAGCAAGCCAAACTTTATAAAATTACTAATGTGCATTTTCAGCTTCATCAGATTCCCAGATTTTCCAAAAGTAAAATGTTTAAACTTCCATGGTAGCTACTGCTTCTTTGGAGCCATTGCTTTCAGGTGTTTTGTACACTAATCAAATGAACACAATTAGAACAGACAGCAATACCTAACTATCCCTTTCTTTGAATCACAATGTGGTTCCCCAGGTGGTTTTAGCAGTTTAAGATGCCTAATTAAGCAAATCAGAGATACCTGTGTGCAGTTAACTCAGTACATTGAAGCCTTACCTGGTTGTTAAGATAATTTATAAAGATTATACGAATCTTAATCTATTTTAAAGAGGGAATAACAAGCAGAAATAATTAACTGTTTTCATACAAATTAAATGTAAATTCCAGAAAATATTATTTAATGTGTTACAGAACACGGGCTATTAAAGAGTGTAATAGGCTCATTAAGTGATTAGTTATGAAATCCAGTTTTATCCAATGATTCAAAATAAACCCCTCCAAATATAAATAAACCCCCTCCAAAATGTAGTTCTTTAAGAATTTCTTTTGAATGCCTTCAAGTTTAACTCCCCTCTGAATCTGTTGTTGGTTTGGTGTCCTCTTTCCCACCGTCTGTTTACCAAATGTAACCAAAAGTAGCATCAAGCCCTATCACTTGTTACAGTGTTCTGGTTTTATGGCCTTAACATTAGTTACAGTCTGGTATATAATTTCAGAAGAAAGATGTGCTTTGAAGTCTAACTATAGATACATGTGGCCTCTTCTGCCTATGGAATTAGGCTTTGATTGTCATATCTCATTCTTGATGCTTGTGCAATAGGAACATATTCCTCTCAATGCAGTGGCTATTTTGTCTGATGCTGGACTTTGGTTTCAGGATGATTAGCAAGTTTTTTTGGGTTTGTTTGTTTTGGTTTTTTTTATGGACAGCAGTCATGCTTCATTGGTTTTTTGGACTGAAACTCTTTAGGAAACTAGAATTTCATAAGGAAAACTGTCAATAACTAGTTCTGTAGTTCTAGTTAAAGCCTTGTTCTGAAGCTTTTTGGTTGTTTGTTTTTTTTCTTTCCAAAAATATTATCGTAAAACAGTACTAAAGCCACTGTAAAATTACAAATAAATATGTATACATAAAAGATTTGAGCAGTCTGTCTTATTTACTATATTTTTTCTTACTTGGTTCTTCCTATGTTGAAGTAGAATGTTTTATGTAACCAATGATGTATGTTTGATGTATAGATTACTTCTTTCAAAACATGAAGCTTCAGTCACCACTTTAGCTTCCAGTTAACCAAAATGTAGGTGTTGGCGTGAAAAATGAATGAAAAAACTTAAATTGATTGGAGCAGCTTTTTCTTGAACAGTTGGAGTGTTTGGACACATTAACAGCACTTGGTTTTACTACCAAGTGTGTTTTGAAACTTCTTTGGGGGGTTTTGTTGTTGTTTAAATGGCAGAAGCTTGAAAAAAATGGTCCTACTGTGCTTCTTTCGAGGGCAATGTGAGTATTTTTGCAAAGACAGTGATGAGGTTTCCAGGCACCTTGCAGAGCTGTCTGCTCTGACACCAGGGAATGGGAAGTAAAACTGAACTGCTGCTTTGATCTACTGGATTTAATGAAGGGGTTCTGATACTAAAGGGAGGATTAACAGCTGCCTTCCCAGATTCAGGGAAAGGGCTCTCAGCCAGCTTTTGGTGTTGTGAAAGCTTCACCTGGGACAGTCTGAAATTATTTTTATAGCAATGTTTGTTTCTTGTGTGGAGAACGTGGAAGTTTTACCTCTTCTCTACAAGGCTTTGCAACAGAGTATCTGGATAAAGCAGGGATGCCCAGTACATCCCAAAGCATCCCTGTATTAGATGATGGGATGTTTTTCAGGTTGCTCTTTGAGCTACAAGATCTAATCCATTAAATACACACCAACAGCAACAAAAAAATTAAGCAGGATGATGATGTGTGAGCAGAGAAGAGCTTTGCAAAGCATTACCCAAGAACATTCCTCACTTATACAATACCTTTTCTTTATATTTCCTGCAAGTTCTTGATGCTGGCAGGACAGTTTTTGAAAAGTGAGGCAGTGATGTAATTAAACAAGACTCAAATATTTTTTGAAGAAAGTGGGACTTCAGAAGCTGATTTTTGTCATACTAATGAGATCTAAAAAAGAGAGTAGAAAAAAGAAGAATGCAAATGCTGGAATTCAAATGAAAAACCTGTTCATTTGTGATTGCTCGGTGTGAAGGTGGCAGTGAAACAGGTTCGTGTTCAGAGATGCACTCGCTTGAGTGCATGGAAGGGGTTGGCCAGGAGGCACTTGGGAATGAAGAGTTGCAATGCTGCCTGGGGCTTGGAACAGAGCAGGGCTGTCTCATTCCATGGAGTTTGTGGGGTAAGACTCTGGGTTTTTGAGTCATTCATATTTGATCTTAGAACAATCTGCTTGCTCTTCTCTGGGGAAGAAGAAAAACATCTGTGTGGTTCCTGCTGACACATCATCAGCTGCTTTGGTGACTCTCAGGTAGGTGGCCACTCTTACATTTGATCTGGCTGGAAGAGCAAATAACAAACCACATATTTTTATCCCACAAAGTACGGTTTTAAGTTGATACAGGTTTAAGTAACATGGTATTTGCTTATGTGAAAGTTCTGCAGTGGATTAAAAGAACAGTGGTTATTTTGTTGGTACTTAACTGTGTGTCATAAATGCTGTATCAAGGTAGTTACTGTATTTCTTAGGACTAATGTGTTGTTCTGGGAGTGCTGTAGGGAGGCTGTTTATAACCCAGGGGAGCAAATGGCTTTGTAAGAGACCTCCTCGCTCTCCATGGATGAAGAATATCCCTTCAGTGAGAGGGACAGCAGCTCTGATCCCAGGCACAGTGCAGATGGGAGCTGTAGGGAGGTGCAGTGCTGTCTCCTTGTTTCTGTGTTTGTCCCTACCTGAAACAGCTGCTTCAGGGTGCAGGTAGGAGCTCAGCTCTCCCCTAAAGCGCAGGTGATACCTGTGGCACCCCTGGGATGGCTGCTGAAACACCCCAGCAGGTGTGACACCCTGAGATTAAAACCACTTGAGCACTTAGAGCATCACTCAAGGCCACCCAAAAAATACCAGAGTGCTGCCCCAGTGCACTGCACAGGCTGGCTTGGGAGGGGGTAGTGCCAAAAGTCCCAAAGATTTTTCCAGTGGTAAGAAAAGTGTCCCTGCCATTAGCAGGGTAGTACAGAGTTCCTGGGGATCCCATCGTGTTTGTGCCAACTGCTCACTGCATCATGGACAGCCAAGGTTTTCTGTTGGGTTTCCTGTTTCACCTCAACAGGAGCATGTGCTGACCCTGGGACTGGCCTTTTTCCCCCAGCTTAGCTCTACTTCCAGGTGCCACACTCCTGTTTATTTCCACCTGTGCATTTCCCCAAAGGCTCTGAGCAACTCCTCCATTTCTCTTTCTGAGAAATTTAATTTCTGAGCATTTCATTTCTTCTCTCTGCATCTTCCTTTGTTCTCTCTGCATTTCTCATCCCCATCTCCCCCAGCCTGTACCACTTATGCTGCTGTCCCACTTTCCAAAGCAGCCCCTGACACTCCAACTGCAGCATTCTGTTCTGCTCCAGGCTGGTAGAAACAGATACTGTAAAGCACAATATTAATTTTCCTCTTAGAAAACTAGTCTTTTAAAGTTAGCATTTTTAAACATATGTTCCCATAAATACAAGTATTGGCACCTCCAATACGTTTCCAGTCTTTAGTGTTATGTATTAAAAGCTGCAATTTTTAGTTACCCTAATTTATAATAAGTATAAATAACCATATGGCCAAAGGAATCAGTTGGTGGGTTGATTGGTTTTTTTAGGGCTTTGTTTTTGTAGCTGAATACTCCAGTAGTGTAACAGCAAATGGCAATGCAACATATTTTAGGAGACACTGGTGAGTCTGCTTAAATTGCAGTTCCCTTGTACTGCAGGGGAAAATAGAAGAATACAACAAAGATATTAAAAAAAATACTAAAATCTTACAAACAGTTCCTTTGCTAAGAAGAAATCAAGGAATACGTTAAGAAATTAAAGATTAAATGGATCTTTTTCTTTACAAGAGGGAAAGTGTAATTTGACATTACCCACTTGACATTACCCAGGCCATCTGTTGTAATGCAGCATGTTGAGGTATTTTCTGGTTTATGTCAATTTGCATGACATACTTGTAACTTTTAACTAATTAACAAAGTTATATTTAAAACGTTCATTGCTTTTAACTACACAATGGCAGCGCAGCACTCTTTGGAAAGTGAAACCTGGAAATGTTGCTGCCTTCTGGCTTTGATAACAAGCTATGGGTAAATCTCCATTGAATTTATAATCTTAGAAATTGGGAAAATACTAATGAACACTTTCCTCAGAGTTGTTAAAATTCATGACTTGCAATTTGTAAAGAATAATGACTTACTGCTAATGCTGCTGAGCAGCCTGCACATTATTCCCTGGAGAAATGCTTGATATTGGATTAAGGCAAAAAGGGAAAATACACAATAGAGCAAGGTTTTTCAAGAGCTCTGTGCAGCCCTGCAAAAATTCTTTTAGGTGCTCTGGAGTTCCTCAAGCACCTTACACGAAAATGGGTTTGGATGACTCTGAATAGTTCCTACCTAATCCTGTAATGCTGGATCCTGGTGCCATTCCCAGTGGTACAGGGAGGCATTGACTGCAGCAGCATCCACAGACCCTGCTCCTGGTACACACAGTGGGAAGGGATGCCTTCCCTGAAGCCTCATAGTGTTTAAAATCCTTTACCTTGCAATTATAGATTCTTACTCAGCCTTTTGTCTGCCCATCAGCATCCTCAGAGCTGCCAGGTGATGCTGGGAGGGTTTGCTGGCAAGTCCCCAGGGCAAGCGAAGCTGTCACTGCCGTTCCCTGGGACCTGTCCTGTCTTTTTCTGATCCCACAAAACATGACTTAGAGTTGTCTTGGTTTCTTGGGAGTCTTCTGGCCAGGCAAGTTTTGTCCGATACCTTGAGAGTTTTCTTCAATTGTGGTTCCTCAGGAGGAGCCTGTGAGCTGCCCAGCCTGCTGTCCCCAGGCCCTCCAGCGCTGTCACCCGCTTGGTGCCTCTTCTCCTCAAGAAGGGACCTTGTTTGTGTGTGTGCCTTGCTCTGCCTTGCCACAGATCCTGAGAGTTTTCTTCCTCCCCGCAGCTGTTTGGAGCTTTTCAAGTACTTGGAAAGGGTCCATTTTGCCAGAGCTGGGATCTTATTTCAGCCTCCAGCTTTGCTTTTTGTGCACAGCAGGTTGAGGTCTTGAGTCTGCTGCCCACTCCCATTGTCACCATGGCTGGTTTATTGCCATCTCCAGGAGCTGCTTTCCTACCCCAGCTCTGTTGGCTGTTGCTTGTCTGACACCTGCAGGTGGCCCATTTGAGAACTGAGCACCCTTAGTTCAATTCCCTGGCTGGGAGGGGAATTCTGCAGCACTGTCCCAGTCCCAGGGCTGCGCAGGGGGAGCAGGGAACCAACCCCCTTTACAGGCATCAGAGACACAGCTCCTTGCATTCCCCTTCCCACACTTCAGGAGAGAGACCTGTAAAGTGTGTTTTGGCTGTGCTGTATCCAGCTGGTGAGGCATGACAAAAATGGCATGGATGTGAAATGGCTCATGCTGCTCATCCCTGGAGCATCCGCTGCGTCGGAGCGAGCAAATCGCAGCGGTGCAGCCGGGGAGGCGACGCCTCCGGTCAGCACGCTTCAAGGACAAGAAGCTGGAGGTTAAGGAAAAATAGGCCACATCAGCGATATTTCAATTCCTCTTGGAAAAACTTTGATGTGAATAGATACAGAGTGTTTATTTTAGCTGCCTGTTCTCACAAGAGAATCAAGCACAGCACAAAAATAACTCGGTTATAACTAAAGGAAGAGCAACCCTTGCAGTTTCAATGCATGTCTCAGAAATAATGGAGATGGCTTAAAATAATCTGGAAACATGTTCCCTCTCCCTCATCCCCACATGCTCAGTCTCATGATGTAAGAAATGAGAATGAGCTGTTTTAAGTGCTGCTGTGTTTCTGTAAATGTTTTACAGGTCTTTCTCTGAAAACCTCTTCAGGTTCCCCTCTGCCCACCTGACAAAGCTGGGATGTGTTCCTGGCAGAAATTTGGGTTTGGGAGGTTATTGAGATGCTTTCCCACCTTAACCTGCACTCCCTTCAGTAGGAGGATCCTTAGAAATGAGCAGGCATGTGAGTGTTTTGGGAATCTAAAGAAGGCCTGGGATGTAAGATGTAAAAGCCAAGTAAATAAGGCTTTAGCTGTCTGAGGGGGAAGATGCTGTACTGGAGGAAGGTGGGGAGGAATCCACTAATTTGATTTTGCAGAAGTGAAATAATAAACTGGTTTAAATTCCTCCATCAGCCACCCTTCCCCACCCAGTGCTGCAGTTGCTGCAACCTAAAATTTTCCTCCAAACAAAGATCTTCCTGGAGTGTTAATGGCAGTGCTTTACAGGAGTTCTGTGCCTATTAATAAGCTGACAGATGGCTGGAGTTTCTGATGAACCGGATTCGGTTTCATTGATGAATCTGTTTTCTCCCTGCCCCAAAGGACAGGCACAGCTGTGCTGCCAGCACTTGCACAGACCTGATTTCCACAAGCACATCTGCCTGCCTGGCAAGGGGGCAGGATCCCAGCACTGCTGCCATGGGGAGGCCGGGAGGGAGCTGGCCTGGCATCTCCACTAAGGCAGGATGGAGAAGCAGGGCAGCCAAGGGGCCCCATCTGGGAGCTGAGGCACTGGGAGGGGTCTGACCTTGTGGTCCCCGTTGCAGTCACACTGTCCAAACAACACGATGTGGGAGAAATCTGGGAGTTCAATGGGAAATTGGGAGAGCTGACCTCTGGTCTTGGTCCCCAAGCCTGTGTATTACTGGAACTGATTCACATGGGGAGAACCACTGCAGGCAGCAGGTGTGCAGCACATGGGGCTGGGACTTGGGGACAAGCAACTCTTAGTCCAACCCTTAGTCCTGTGCCTCTTTTACAGGGTGGCTGCCAAGCTCCAGGTTAGGAGCTCAAAGTGCCCCAGAACAACATCAATGGGGTGTCACAGCTGGAATCTCATCTACTCTGTGCTTCCTTTCCCGATTATGATCTTGATGAGGCACAGCACCATATAATGTTGATTTCCTCCCCCACACCCCTCTGGATTTACGTTTATTTGTATGCCATGTTCTCTTTTCACCTTCCCTATGGCTTCTCCAAGAAGATTGCTTGTACTAGTTTTCTGACAATGTAAAGGTCAGCAATGAAAAGAGCTGTGGTTTTGGGATTTTTTGCCCTGAGGCAGAGGAAGAGCTCGGTTCCAGACTCTTAGCTTGCAGAGAGCTGGGATGTTTTGAAAAATTGTTTCTTGTTTTGGACTGACTTGGGATGGAGCTTGTGATTCTATGCTATGACCTCTCCCTGGAGCGCAGAGATGTTGCCATGTGTGGTTAAAATTTAACATGCTTGAAATAGTTCCTCCAGGCGAGCTGTGGGACCCAGCCTCCCTCAGTTCTGGTCCTGTGCCAGCTGCCTGTTCCCCTGGAACCGCCTCTGAGCTCTAGAAGAGAGACCAGAGTCCCCTTGCTGTGCCTTGTGTGGGGTATCATTTGCACTGCAGACAGATGAGATGTGACTGTTCCAAAAGGGATGTGGATCAGCCCCAGAACCGTGCATGTTTGAGGTCGCTGTCCGGATAAAAGCTCACAACTTCCTGCACACAAAAACTGGTGACAGATTTACAGTCATAGAGTGGTTGGGATTGGAAAGTACTTTGAAGATATTCCAGTTTCAACCCCTGCCATGGGCAGAGACACCTTCCACTATCACAGGTTGGTCCAAGCTTGGTTCAATCTGGCTTTAAACACTTCCAGGCATGGGGCAGCCACAGCTTCTCTGGGCAACCTTTGCCAGGGCCTTACCACCCTCACAGGGAAGAATTTCTTCCTAATATGTAAAATCTACCAACCCTTTGCCAATTTGAAGCCATTCCCTCTTGTCTGGTCACCACCTGCCATTGTCCAAGTCCCTCTCAGCTACACCATTCTCCAATGTTGTAAACTGGGTTAATCAGAACTTTCTTATCTTCAGCCTGGGGCTGGAGCTGAGCTCAGCTGCCAGCAAGGGAGAAAGCAGAGAGATCTGCACACAGCTGGCAGGGCACATCCTTGTGCCAGGCTCTTCCAGTTTGTTAAAGTAGCCATGTGGTTTGTGCAGGTAGCCAAGAGCTGCTCAAAATGCACTTCCAGGTGTGCACTGGAATGGCTTGGCATGACCTGAACCCACCACTGTGCTCCCAAATCACCCTGTTCTCTATGAACCCCTTGTGCAGCTGGGCTGGAGAACATGTCCTGGTATGGGGAAACATTGCTGCCCTCTTCTGCAGGATGCAGTCAGAGCTGTGTGTGGAATGAATGACTTTAATGCTTTCTTGGTTTGCCATTAATGAATTGAAAGTTTTGTTCTTGCTGGGTTTCTTTTCAGTCTGGACTTCCATGATGTTGGAATAATGAATGTCATAGCCTCATCTCTTGTTTTCCTCTTGCAGCTGAATTAAAAATAAAAATGGTTTCCTGTGCTTTTTTTTTTTTCAAATCCCACTTGGGTTTTAACTCTGAACAAACTATTTATTGTGCTAAATACGGTGAATAAAGGGAAACAAAGAAAATGTTCTCCGTGCACCTGCAGAAGGAGAATCAGGATGGACCAGCCCTGGCTGGGACAGGCTCTGGACCCAGGCACCTGCCTGTGTTCTGAGTCTGACCTCTGTTAAACTCCTGGCAGCAATCTGGTATTGTTTGATAGCAATCTTTTTACAAAAATAAATAGAAACAAAGTAATAAAAAGCAGAAGTTCAAAACTTGATTTTGAAATCTGATTACACTTTCAATCTTAGTTTCCCTTTTTGTGATGCATGTTCTTACACAAAGGTGCTGCCACCTTCCAGTAGAGGAGGAACAGGTGTGTGTGTGGCTCGGTGCCATAAGGACCTGAGCTTATTTGGCTCAGGAATATTGGATATTGCCCATCTGCATAACCTAATGCTTTTGTGCATAAATAAAGGTCTAGGGCTGCAGCCAGACAGCATCACAGAAAATGAGGGTGCTTGCCTTTGGGCAGCTGGAAGCTGCTTGATAAACAGAGCTGGAGTCTCCTTGCTGTGGCCCCAGCCGAGAGCTGTGAGCACGTTTCAGCTGCTCCGGCTCGCTGCAGGCTGGAGCTGAAGGCGGCGCCCCGGCCGGGGCTGGGGCTGCCGGGGGCTCCGGCCCTTCCGCTGGGACAGCTGCCACATTTACGGGATGTGTGCCAAGGGGGAGATGACCTTTTTTCTCTCCTCTCCAGAGAAGAGCAGCGCTCAGCCGATCTCCCGCTAGATGTCACGGCTGGGGCTGGGCTGGGGCTGCTGGCGCTGCCGGAGCCAAAACGCCCGGAGAGGAAAAATCCCACCCTTTTTTCAAGCTCTATGACAGTTTGTAACCAACATTCATAAAAACGAGCCATAAAATTATTTACGTTCCTTAAAAAGGAGGCAAAAGAACAGGTGTGGGGGAATATTTGGAAAAACACAGGCTCCTGGCAGGAGAGGGCACTGTGTGCTTGGCTATATCCGAGCTCATGTGCAGCTGGGATGAGGATTTTAGGCGGAAAGCTGAGCAGCCGCAGAGCAGGCACCCCACCGCCCCTGAGGTCTGACCAGCCCCGTGTCCCCGTGGACAAAAGCTCCGAGGACAAAGCTCGTGAGCTGCTCCTGCTCGTCTTTCCCACACCACCCTGGTTTGGGTTAAAACCTGCTTTGTACCTGATGCTGGGTTCCAGGGGCAGAGGGGCTACTGAGGGAATGGGCTGGGATGAAGGCAAAGCCAGCATGGGGAAGTGGGAAACAAGGCTTCACCATAGGCAGCATCTGCAACAACAGCATCCTCACCAAATATATGCAAATACCTTTAATTTGAGATGCTTTTCTCTCTGAGCAACTGTATTTTGTATCATAGCCATCATTTACCTGTTTCCTTTAATGCAGGGTTTCCATCTGGGGGAAATAGAGTTTCACTGGAAATGTGTGTTCAAATTAACTCTCTTATCCTTTGGTTTTTTTTCTGTAAAATAAATCCTGTTGTGTTATAATGGGGGAAAATTGCTTGGAAGGAACCCTCCCAAACTGCCTGTCTCATGGACTTGGCTTTAATGGAGGCAGTTGTGATGCAATTCCTTACTTCAGTTTTATTTTAGCTCTACAGATCTGCAAGGAAGGATTTCAAGTATGGGGTTTGTCCAGCACTAAAGACAAGATCAAGACTTCCTTGTGCTCTCAGAACGACCCTCAAACCCTCACAGGGTTTAGTTCAGCCTGTTTAGTTCAGCATTTCTGGTTCTGGTAAACACTAATGGGAGCTGCTGGTGTTCAGGCTGTGATTCAGTTTTAAGGATTTTATTTCCCTTTCAGATTCTTCCCAAGGCGTGTTTCCACGTGGGACTTTTGTCTTTGCATAAGGACGAGGCTTTGACTTTAAACTAGGGAAAATGCTGAGAGCTCCTGCGATCCCTCTGGAAATGATCACTGTAACAAATGCCTGCTGCTCGGCTTGAAGCGAGCTGCCGTGTTTAGCTGCATTTTGGATGGTGTCTATAAACACAGCAGCTGTCTGCATGCAAAGGGGACTTTCCAGCAGTGCATAATATGAAAAGAATCTTATTACCAGTCAAAAAAAAAAAAAAAAGAAAAGGCAAGAAAGGCTCAAAGAGCTCGGATGATGCCAGCTTCCCATCAGCTCCAACAGCAGTCTAGACATCTCAGGGAGTCATCAGACTAATGTGATGTGCGTGAGGCATTCACAGCTCTGCGTGCCTTAAAGACAGCTGGGGAAAGGGAGCTCTCCTCCAGGGATGGGCACAGCTCCTGGGGCTCCTGCTGTCCCCTGTCCCACTTCTCATCTATTGCTTTCTCTCCTGCCTGGGTTGGGGTGCCCGGGTCCCCTCTCCAATGAGGCACAGCTTGTGATGATGTGATGATGACTTTAGTGTCATTAACCTCGCTGGCACTTTGCTCAAACTTCATGGGTTTTTGCAAGTGCTCCTGGGGCAGGGCTGTGGTCACTTCATTCCCGGTGGCCATGGGAAGGGCTGAGGCTGTGGGAGATGCAGGGACACTGTCAGGAGGTCGGACACCTCCACTGTCCCCTGCCCTGGGCCTTTCCTCAGGGTGATGTTTCCTCAGGAACAAAGCCCAGGTCTGACCCCAAGGTCTGACCCTGCTCCCAACATGTTCCCCAGCCACAAGCTCCTCTTCCATCTGCTCCAAAAACTGCTGTGCTGGGATACCCCAAAATGGGGCAGCTCATTCTGCCAGGGACCAGTTCTGAGTCAAGTGTCCCCATCCCCTCCTGAGCCAGGCTGCTCTTTGGGTCGAGAATAAACCACCTCCAAGTTGCAGGATTCAATTTGTAAAACATTACAAAATTTGGGGAAAAAACCCCCAATGTCTTGCTCTTTAGCAAGTAATTTACTTACTTGAGTGCAAAGCCAGGGATCTAAGTGGGTTTTCTGCCATCCCTCATGACCAGCTGAGCTGTGGGCGATGGATGACACGGGGAAAACTTGGCTCTGCCTGCACTGAGAAGGTTCCCAAAAAAGAAATACCAAAACACCAGAGGAAAGACTGCTTTCATGATAACTTCTGGCCCATTCAGAGGGAGAAAATGTTAGGAATTTCCCAAGAATATCTGTAGTCTTTGACTTTCCAGCTGAACTGTAGAGCTGTCTGGGATGGAGGAGCACCACAGACTGCAGGTGTCCTGCCTCTCCTCCAACACCCAGACCTGGCATTTCTCACAGGGCTCTTCTTTTAACAAGATTCAACAAAATTTATTTGATGCTTCTGGGTTTTTCTGTCTTCTGGTTTGTGTTGACAGGAGCATGTTGAGCTGGATACATGGCTTCATTGTTTGCATGTTACAGGGGAAAAAGCAGCAAGAAAATGAGGAGGCTTATGGAACACTAGCAGTTCTTTGCTATAATTTTTGGAAAATACAGCACAAAATTCACTAGTCCCAAGCAAAGGTACTGAAGAAAGAGGGAAGGAAAGAGATATGTCATTTAACATGTTATTTTTCCTAGGCAAAGCAAGCAGGTAGCAGAAAACAGTGGAAGGAATAAATCCATGTTCTTATTCAAACTGATAAATAAAATGCATATTAAAAATGCAGTAAGTGATCACTTTAGGGGGCTTAAAATTATGGCCCTAAAAAGCCCTGACAACTTACTGGTTTGAAGGTAGATGCCTGAAAGTAGTTCCTGTCTAATCACTGCCCTGTGAACATGACTTTGCTCTTCTCTGGACCCAGTGCTGGAGCTTTGTGCTTCATTGCAGAGCTGAAATCTCCCCCCAGCTCGGGACCCTGTCTGCAGGGCAGGATGCTGAGGGTGGGTCAGTGCTTTCCTCTCACCTCACCCCCCATTCATGGAGGGTTTTCATGGCTGGAGGGGAACATGAGGAGCCAGGGGTGCCTGGTTCAGTCCACAGGAGGGCAAAATTTTGGTGAGAATAAAAATAAACAGTGAGTGAGCCCTGTCCTGCCCTGATGCTGCCAGGGAGGAGGAGGTTGAGGCACAGCCAGCACTGCAGAGCCAGCCTGGCCCAGCCTGGGGGACAGAGAGGGACACCAGCATATTAGACACTCTGACTCAATCATTTTTTCCTAAATGTCACTTGAAGAGAGTGGTTGTAATGTTGAGTCATTACCAGCCATTTGCATGTACAATAACAACAGGGAAAAAGATAAAAAAATCAATACCAGGATCAATGGAGAGCTCCCTGCTCTGGGTCTTCTGCCTGGAGCTTATCATTAGTAGACACTCACAGGGCAGAGTACTATTAATTAGAGGAAGCATTGGCAGTCCACAGGAAATTACTGGCAGGTGGAAAATCCTTGGATTTTTTTTAACTGAGTTTTTGGAGGTGGTTTTGTTTTCCCTTTCATTTCTGGACTCCTCAGTGTCCTGAGTGAAGTGTCTCCTTCCCACCTGTGTTTTGAAGAAAGAGTTTTCTCACCTGGAATTATGGGAAAGGATGACTTTCCAAAACATGTGAGCAAAAGCCAGGGACAGCTCTGCTTGAGCTGAGCCCCTCTCAAATCACTGGGCAGGATCCTCTGGTCCTCCTCTCTTGCACCCTTTCCCCCAGCACTGCTCCCAGCCTGGTGTAGCACATAAATAACAAACATTTCTGTTGTTTTTGCTAGAGCAGCTGATGGATTTCCAGGAGGGGGGGCTTTGGACACTCAGAGCATTCTCCAAGTGCTGCTGGAAGCCTCAGCCCTGGCCTGAGCAGGAGCAGGGCTGGCTGGGTAAAATGAACACCAACCTTGGCTTCCATGCAATTGGAGTAACTTGCATTGAGCCCCCAGGCTGTCCCCAGGCTGTGGCACCCTGCCATCCCAGCTCAGGGCACCAGCCAAGGCAGGGTTGGTACTGTGGCCTTTGGCTGCTCCTCTTTGACCACTGGGAAATGGCTCTGTGCCAAAATTCAGCTCCAGAGCCCCCAGCCCACCCACTGCAAAGAGCAGTTATAGATCAGCAGCGAGGAAAGTACACAATTAATTGCAAAAATCCAGGTATTTTGCTTATTTTTGACAGTACTGTCAGCTAAAATGAAGACAAAGTGCAGCAAATGTGTTTAGGGACAGCTGTGTCATGGCCATGGTGAAGCTGTGCCAGGGCAGGGACTGCCCATGGCTTTGTGCTGGGGAGAACCCACCGGATCTCAGGCTGAAGGTGAGGACCTTGGCCAGATTTATTTTTTCTTAGCATTATGGGGGAGTTACAACAACTTTAAGTGTGTGAGAGTGTACACAATCCTGCCTGGACTGGCTGGGCTGTGAGCCTGGCTCTTGGCACTCTGTTTGCTTTATTGTTTGTGGCTGTGCATTTACTTTAATTAGGAAACAAATGCTGAAACCACATTCAAGATACTCTTCCTCTGCATCATGGTTTAGCTGATCCCAGGCAGCCTCTATTAGGTGGCTTTGTATTTTGGGTTTTTTTTCTTACTTGCTATTACTACCATGAAAGCATTTCTAGGCCCCAGGGAAGGTGGGGGAAAAATCTCTTTAAAACCAGCAATTATTCTCAGTAAAATATTCTAAATAATTCATTGCTTACTGGCTGTAGTGCACTATGAAATGCCTTTTAGCAACTACTTGTATAAACTCTTAAAGCCCTGGTTCAAAGGCAAGCTCAGGTTAATGATACAGTGACTTCTGTGGGAAGCTCTGTGTGTCCCACAGAGCAGCTCCTGCAAAAGCCCCACGGAGCTGGACACAGAGAGGTCTGTGTGGGCAGGTACCTGTGTCAGTGGACTTGGTTTTAACCATATTCTCAGGATTTCTGGACCTAGGAAGTCTCCTCATTCTCGCCTAGCTTCTGGAGGAGCTGGGTGGACAATGTACTGTATTGGTGTAATGCCCTTCTGACACAACCCAGGGGATTTAAGAACATGACCACTGCCTGTAAAGCATGGAAGAAAGGGCCACAAATGTGAAGCCAGCAGTGGCTCAGTTCACCTGCCTCTCCAGCAGCCTGTTCTCCATCCATGCCCACTGGAGATAAAGGAGAGTCCTTGGCAGACTGGGCTCAGTGCAGTGTGAGGGTGGTTTTTTATTTTATTTATCATATGCCTGCCCACCTCTGTCATGTATTTATTTCTATTTGGTTCAATCCCAACCCAGCACTTCAGGGCCTAAATCTGATCCAGATGAGTCCTTACTTGTCTGGAAAAACTTTACCTCAAGACTGGTAGAAAACTGTGTAAGAGGACTGACCTAGGCACAGCATTAAACCCAAGGCATCTGCCTCCAGCTCATCTCTTTGAGCATCAGTTTTGGGTGTGGCTATAAAGAAAAGGCTGAGAGATACTGAAGCATGAAGATTTAAATTTACATTTCCTATATAAAGCTTTTTAAAATTGCCTATTAGCAAGTATTAGCATCTCTTTGCATCCTTAATATCTGGGTAAAAAGGAAAAGCTGTGACATGGCTCAGCAGCCACCAGGTACATCAGATTCCAAGGCCATTTCCATCAGCAATTCAAGCAGTGCCTGTGCAGTCTGTAGGATGGGACATGTTTGCAGGAAAAATGGCTGGCAGAACCAATTAAAGCTTTTCCAGTTTCATTCCTGTTTAAATGATGAACATTGCAGAGTTTCCTAAGGCATTGAACAGTTTATTTTGTCATTTCAAGTTCAATTCATGATTTAAACCTTAGAGTTCTTTGCAGAGCTGATCCAGGTTAGCTTCCAAGAAGCAGTAATTTGTTGCTATACCTGACAAACACCCATCTCAGCTGCTGGCCCTCATCCAGACACTGCTCACCCCATGGCACTGGGATCTCTTCCTTCAGATCAGCCACAGACCTGGGACTGGCAGGGTTTGGCTCAGGGTGCTGCTTGGGAACCAGCAGACACGACCTGAGTTCTGCTCCCCCAAAGGTCTCCAAGTATTTCACAAATGGTGACCTTCACTTTATCTCTTGGAGGTATGTAAATAGTAATATACTAATTTTACAGATGACTAAACAGCATAGAGAGTTTAAATGATTTGGCCAAGGTCAGAGCAGCCAGCAGTGGGGCTGGGAGGAGATCCAGTCCTGCTAAATCCCATCACCTCCTCCCACAGCTCTGAGCAGGCCCTGCCTTTCACAGAGCTCAGTGGCATGGGGTTGAATTTAAATGGATCTCAATTTCATTTACAGCAAACTCCAGGATATGAACTGGGGGTTTCAGAGCAAATCTTTCTTTCATCTGGGCATTTTTTAAGGACTGTGTCATTTAAAATTGCACTTGGCAGAAATCAGGCTCTTAGAAATCAGAAAATAAGCTGCCGCCTGAATGACAGCTATGAGGGAACGGGCGAGTTAAGGGATTAATTTGTTTGATTAAATCTTTAAAGAGTTTACTGAGAGTGCAGACAGGCTTGCAGATTATAGCATGGACGCAGTGGTGGGCAAAGGAGTTATTTAGATAGAGCCCACGTGCTATCTTTCATTTTTCTCAGCCTGTAATTACTTATAAGTAAAATAAAAGCGAAACCACAACTGAAGCTGCAGAATTAGTTATCGTGCTATTTTCATTCCTCCAGGATAATAAAATTGTGTGAATGACTGATGGCAACAGTGCTTCCTTCAGCCCCCAGCACCCTGACACGGGAGCTCCAGGGAGAAATCAGTGCCACAGCCCAGATGGGCTTTTGGTAAAATCCTTTTTACTTTCCCAAACATTAAAGCAATCACTGAAAGTGCACATTCAGGACAGGAACAGGTTGAAGACACTGAAGTTTTTGATCATGGTAATGAGCTTTTTCCACTAGGGCTGAGAGGCTGGAATGCCCCATTTGTCTCCAGGTTTTGCTGAGCCCCTGGGAAGCTCTGCAGGAGCAGCTTCCAAGAAGCGGTGTCCATGTCACCAGCCACTGGCTGCTGCACATAAGCACATTGATTTAAGCCAGCAGTAATTAATGTAGTGTTTTTCTTATTGTTTTTTCTATGCTATGCAATGCAGCAGGAACCCAGCAATACAGGTTTCTCCTTTATTTAATGGCTCTGAATGCAGCAGTTCTCTGCCAGCCCTTGGGCTGCGAGGCAGTGGCTGTGGCAGAGCAGCAGCTAAAGGAGCTGAAGGAGCTGAAGATTATTGCCTGAGTCTTCTTCCCAGGACTAGGAGGCTTTCCACAAGATGCTGACCACGGGGTAAGGGGCTGCTAAGCAGGAACACCTCCCCTTGACCAGCCTTTCACAGGACACATTAGGATCAGGTGGGGCTGGATCCTCTCTGCACCCTCTGGCCTGGGGGTGCTCTCAGCTGCATTCATCACCAAAGGCCAATAAATCCTTTGCCCAATTTGCCATTAGCTGCCCAGAAACAGGGGTGAGCTTGCTGCAATTTAGCACTCCACCTGATGGCCCTGGGGTGGGTATAAATAAGGGACAGCCTCTAAAATCCAAGGTGTGCAGCATGGCTGATGTTGGAGGTGGGCTGGGTTTGTGGTGTATGAGTAAAGGTTTTTGTCTTCATTGCAAGTTTTGAAGGGCTGTGAAGCTGCTGAGTTGGACCCTTAAGCTGCCTACAGGAAATGCCAGGTGAGAAAAATGAAGTTTTTCAATATAAGAAACTACAGGGGAGCTACAGGTGTTTAAATGCCCCACCAGGCACTTGGCAATCTTGTGTTGGGCTTGTGAAAGGCTCCTGTGTGGGGTGAGCATCTGCCTTGTGAGAATGATGGCTCAGGTGGGGGGGCCAGGGTCCCCCTGGGTTGGTGGCCACCTGGTGAAACATTCTAAGTGGAATCCATGTGGGATGTGTCTCTGGGGACAGCTGTAAGGAGTGGTGTCCTCAGCAGCCCCTGATCCCTGCCCCAGTGTCCTGGCAGCACTCCCTGTCCTGTGGCCCCAGGGAGAGCTCTTGGAGGCGTTCACTGTGTGTGGCTTGCTCTGCTAAAGGCTGCAAGTGACTGCTCTGAGGGGACTGGTGCCAGCTGTGGAGGAAGTGCTGGCATATCCTTAAGGTTTGGGAGCCTTCCCTAAAGCTTGAAGACACCATGGAGCTGAGGGTTGGGTTCCTTTTGGAAACATTTGGTGTGGGAAAGGGTGGAAGTGGCCAGTTGGTGCTGCTGCTGTCATAGGCCTTCAGGAACCTTGGAAGGACTTTGTTGCAGGTGGCAGCTCAGAGCCTCCCCCTGTGTGCTGAGGTCTGTCAGTCCCTCCTGCTTTGTTCCCTTGTGTCTGATTTATGAGGTAGGGTTTGGCTGGTGTCCCCCCATGAGCCCTGTCACACAGATGTGCTGTGTGCCAACCTGCTGGGCTGGACCTGCCTGGTGGGGGTGAGGTTTCCCAGCAATGCTGAAGCATCACTGCACTATTGACAGAGCAGCTGAGGGATGTGAACATCACTCTTGCTTTTTATTTGCAATTAATGCTGGGTTTGTGCCTTGAACTCTTGTTTTTTTTGAAGCATGCAGACCTGTTCTGAACCATTAACCTGACAGCCAATGAGTAGTAGCCTTTATTTTGTTGTTTTCAAAACAATAGAAGTCCTTTTCTGGAAAATGAATGGATCAGGTTTTTAAAATCCTGCAGGAGCACTGTGGTGAAGCACTGAAAAACCAAGATCCCACTCTTAATCCCAGCTGAAGACTGCAGGGCTTTGCTGGCTTGTGTCAAGGCAGGAGTCTGACCTACTGTTTTGGGTTTGCTCTGAGACAGGGTGTAGCTGGGTTGGTGTTTGAGAAATTCCCACTTTCTTCATACACTGATTACCTGGGGTACCATATGGTTTGGTTGACAAATGGTGTGTTCACTGTAAAATGGCAGATTTTCAACACAAGTCCTGTCCTGTAGGATTTCCCACATCTGATGGTGCACAAGTCTTCTAACTTGGTCAGGGTGAAAAGGAGCTGGGTACACAACACATAAAAACTTACTCAAATTTGAAACTTCTAGTGTAAAATTTAAACATTGTAAGCAAGTTCCCACTATCCTTGTCAAAACAATGGTGGTAGGACAAATTCAGAATATCTCTCCTGAAGAGTGGCAGAGGCTCCAATTTCACATGGTGTTACTCAGAACAAGAAGAATCTTTGGAGCAAGTCTTTGCAGAGCAAAGAGTTCCTGTGCAGCAAATGGCCCTGAGCTGTAATTTAATTGCAGTTCTGATTTTTTTTATTGCTATTATTCCAGAAGCAGCTTGGACTCCTCTGCTACTCTGCTGTTAATTGCATAAATAGGCAACAGTCTGGCAGGAACAAGCTTGTGGTGCAAAAAGAAATGTCCTGGGGGGCTGAGTGTCTCTGGGATAAGGTTTAAACTCAGTTTCTTCACAAGTTCTCCCAATCCTTTCCCTGAAGGAAGGGATGAGGCAGAGGAGCAGCAGGTAACATCCCTGCTCCTACTGAGAGCATCGCTGCCATTCCATAGCTTTGGGCTGTAGGGAGAACTTGTGAAACTTCTGGGTGGCACAACCCAAAAATGCACAAGATGCAGCATGGAGGTAGAAACAAATACAAAGCTGTAATATTTTAGTTCTGTTGTAAAGGCTGAATCATTTGAAGAGAGAAAGGAAGTTTCAATATTTTGTCCTTGTTTGCAGGTTTAAGTATAACCCCCCTCTGCTTTTCTTGTTACTGCAGCATAAGTATTTAGCAAAGCATTAATCTTGCTTGTCAGTAATAACATGCAAATTAAACACCTGCTCTAGGAATCTGTAGTGCTTTGTTCCATTAGATGGTATTGACATGTCAGGTATTTGGACTTTAATTCAGAAAAATGATGCCATTTTCATTTATCTCCCCTAATGAAGAATGAAGGTGTGCACTGATACACGGCTGCCCACAGCAATGCAGCTAAGAGTGAACAACAATACTTAATATAGCCACTAAATTACATGTGACATCTCATTTAAAGATAAACAGCCTGAAGGCATATGTCCAAATGGCACTGATGAAATTTTTAAATATTCCTTTGAATTTTCATTTAACCACTAACTTGGTAGTGAAGGTGCTGTGCTGGCTAGGAGATGTAATGTGCTGCTGCTTTAAATGTGAGCTGGAAGGAGAAGTAGGAGAAACCTGCAAGTCCTGAGGGACATGGATATGGATTGGCCCAGACATTCGTCTCTGCTCACATGGGGAAGTAGGAGCTGTGGCCATGAGATGGGTGGAAGCAGCTCTTGTGCTGTGAGATGTCAAAACTGCCTTGTCCCCACCTGCACAGTGACACTGGTGCCAGGGGCTGGGCACAGCCTTGCAGGGCTGTGTGTGACTGTGAGTGTCCCCTGGTCTCGGGAGCTGCAGGCTGGACACTGCTGAGCCCCCACTCTGTCACATCTGACCCCTTTTGCACATCTGATTCTTCAGCTTTCCATCATTTTCTGGAAAAGCTCAGATCTACATGGAAAAATGTGAATACGAGGGGGAATGGCTTTAAACTGAAGAAATTCTTCTCTGTGAGAGTGGCGAGACACTGACACAGGCTGTCCAGAGAAGCTACAAGTGCCTCATCCCTGGAAATGTTCAAGGCTAGGCTGCATGGGCTTGGAGCAACTTGGTCTAGTGGAAGGTGTCCCTGCCCATGGCAGAGGGTCAGAACTGGATGATCTTTAAGGTCCCTCCCAGCCCAAATCATTCCATTATTCTATTAAATGTTCCTTTGCAATTTAAACATGGGAATTAGGTCCTATTTCCCATCTTAGCAGGGAAGCCCTCTATGCATTTGAAACATGTTCCTTGTTTGCTCTTTTTTTCCCCATCTAAGTAATCCAAATTTGTTCACTCTTTTTTCCCTATTAGTTTTTCAGGCAGGTTTTGTTTTCTTCTGGACCTGTTGAGATTGGGTTTGCTGTGTCGTGCCCAGCTAGACACAGTAACTGAGCTGAGGTTCTTCCTGTGCAAAACAGAAGATCCCTTTTGTAGGGTTATGTTCTGGCAATGAAAAGCCCACGTTTTCAGCAGAGCTTCATCTGTGACTTTGCTGGTGTGGGCAATCTGGGCTGTTGAGAAGCAAACCTTGTTTGTGTGTGCAGTTGGGGCTTTCTGGGATCTTCCACAGCTGGTTCCTAGAGGCAGGCCCTGGGGCAAAGCATCTTGTGACAGAAACAGATTTCCAGAGGGAAGGTGCATAGTGCCATATTCTCCTGCCAATATTTGCCCATCTCTTGAAGTGACTGCTTGAATGGTATTTCTGTAATGTCTTTTCGTTGCTGTTTTTGGATGAGAACCTTTGATTTACTTTCAACTAATTTCTTTTGAAGACTGCTCCAGAGATGAGCTCTGCGTTTTATTTTTTTCCAGATCTCCTGAATTTGTACCAGAGATTTTTTTTTTGTTTGCTTGCTTGTTTTCCCCCAGAAGGTAGCTGGAAGCAGTGGGAACAAGCTCATGCAGAGGGTGCTTTTGTGGCCAGACACTGAACACACAAATGACCAGGCTGCAGATCTTCAAAAGCATCCAGCACCATGAAAAAGCCATGCAGGAGGCAAACAGCAGGCACTGCTAGACCATTCCCTCCAAGTCTTTGATTAGTCACATTTAATGGGATTTCTTCTCATGCTTTTGAGCTGTTCAGCAATGCTGGGGTTTGACCAGCATTCATGGTCACCTATTACTGGCTCCAGCCAACCTCCATACAGTCACTGAACGTTTGTTTGTGTCTCCTTGGTAGATGTCAGGCTCAATCTAAGGCACAGCTCTCAGAATTTCCTGGTATGGGGTCACTAGGATCCAGTTCTGGGAAAGATTGCATATTTCTACTTGTTCAGTCTTGATTTTGATCAGAAGAGTTGATGTCATTGCATCATTCCTTTTGGCTTTCTTTTTAAACGAACATAAAGCAATTTGACACAACAGGCTGTGCTTTGTTGGGTCTTATTTTTGCATCTTGTGATGTGACAATATCCATAAAAAACACAGGCTGGGATTGCTTGTGGAGAATCTACCCTTATTTTGAATAGATCATTTCCTTTTCCTCCAAAGACGTTTAAACCGTGCCTTATTAAAAATAACAGAAATGCATTTCTGCTCACATAAAATATTAAAAGCAGTTTGATGGGTTTTATTGTTTAATAAATAGTTTGCACTCCCAAGGCTCTTTCCAGCAGAGCATATGAGTACTTCACAATCCTTTCCAGTGTCTGGCCATGCGAGTTGCCTCCAGCAAAGAGAGTTCTTAATTCACAAAGTACCTCCCGACCTCGAGCAATTCCAGCCCCGACCCAGAGCGCTGTGTGAGCTGGCCCTGCTGTCCTTCCAGCCCTAGGGAAGTCAGACATTTCCATACCCACTGAATCTCTGGGTACTTCCTGATGGAGACAGCAGCCTGTTAGAAGCTGGGCCTACCCCACAAACCAAGCAGGAATTGGGTATTTCTAAGAGTGGCTTCACAACACCGCTGAAGTATCCATGTATTTCATAGCTGTTCATTTACTAACCTCCCCCAGACCACAGGACATGAGGTTTTTCCATGTTTCCTCTTGTCCAGCTGGGAATTGAGGCCCAGAGAGAGGAGGGGGCTGCTCAAGAGAGCCCAAGGCAGAGCCAGGAAGCCACAGAGGTGCCCTGGCACCGTGGCCTCGTCCCTGCTCCAGCTTCTCACTCACATTTCCCTGAGCTGTGCATCTCTGTGACAAGTGACATGTAGCAAATCATGTCAAACTGAGGATTTCTCAGTATGATTCTTCTGGCTTGATGGGAGGGGGTGGGGAGGAGGAAGCCTCTTGGTTAACAAGAACTAGCAAGAAAAGCTCTTTTCTTCAGCAGCAAATACTTGCAAAAGCAAGAGGGCTGTGCAGGGGAGTTGGGGCTCTGCTGAGCTTCCTCCACCTCTTGTTTCTGCAGCTTCATGGCAGGTGTTGCTGTGGGTCACAGATGATGACTTCTTGGTGCAGTATTTTGGTGGCCTTGCCTCCTTTCCCTGGCACAGTGCAGGTTATTTGGGAATGTTGAGGAGCAGCCCCTGCCAGCCCAGCCTGAGGATGGACCTCTGTGGTCCCAACACTCAAGGAAACTTAATGACTTTTAAGCATATTATTATGAAATCTATTACACAATTGGTTTATGGGGTCCTTTGTGTATGTTTTCTGATTCACATGGCTCCTCTGGATGGCAAATCTTGGCCCACAGACTGTGGTATCCTTTAGCTGGGTGTTTTTGGGTGATGGCTGCTGAAGAAGGGGGGGGTAGGTGGTGATCTCAGCTCTCTGAGCTAAGGGAATGGGGTGTTTGAGACTGCTGTAATGAGAAGTGAGTGAAAATGGCAGCAGGGAATAGGTTCTTAATTTAAATAATGAGCGCCCTTTGTTGCCTGACAGATGGTCATTTTCTGAGAAATGCAAAGTCTCTTTGGAGGGGTCAGATTGCTTGTATTTACATGGAATAATGAGGGAGAGGCACAGGTCCCAACACATGCTGTGTTTTTCACATTTTTCCAGGGGTATTCCCAGCTGTCTTTGAAAAGAGCAGATTTGATCCTTTGCAAACCTTGTGTGAATCTGACCACTCGTTATTACTGCACAAGGAAATCAAACAGTGATGGGAGTCTCTCTGATATTCAGGCAGCTATTATAATGCCCTTTAAGCATGTTTAGTTGCTAGAAAGGAAGCTTGATACTGATGCCAGAAAACATCTTGGGCCTGAATGTGCCTTTACTTGTGCAGGGCTGGCTGCAATCCAATACCCAGTTATCTGCATGCTGGTGTTGTCTCTGGGATTTAACTCGTGGGAAGACAGATGGATGGCAAAGAACTCTCTTGGGGTAGGGCACCTTCCTACACACTTCCTCCCTTGCTGCACCCACTTTTAATGTAAGGACTAAAGATCAGGCACCCAATACTCTGTTTTAACCATTATTTAGTTTAGTGATGGGAAGCAGGGCTTGTAGAGCAGGAGGGTTTTTGGGTACACCAGGAACTGCTTGCTGTTTCATGATATTTTAACTGGGATGGTGGCAGCCCTGTTGGGCATCATATCTGCTCTGACTGAGGTGTCTCAGTTGTCCATCTGCTTCTCTGGAGCGTGCAGGTTCTTGCTGTCTCATCAAGCAGAGCAGAAAGGGAAGCAGCTTGTCCCAAGCCAGTGGTCAGGAGACAAAGATCCTGGTTGCAATGGTTTGTTCTCCCATGATGCTAAAGGACTTCGTTGCTTCCTGGTCAAGGTCAATATTTTGTGTACCCAAGCATTTAAAAGAGGTACAACACACAAAGTAACCTTTGAAGCAGTAGTTTGACCATCCTTGAGCCCCCTCAGAGGAACTGTTAATGGCAATTGGTGGCCCTAGCATGGTTCTCTTACTGTTCATCAATCACCACTTAGGCTGAGATTTTAGCCCAAGTAAGCCCTTGCAGTCCCATTAAGCATCTCCCTAAACAGCAAGGAAAACAAACACTAGTCTTGAACCCAAAATTTTCTTAATGGCACAGACTGTACTTGGGTGTTGGGTTTCTGCCTTTTCCTATATGTGGGTCCCCATTCTGCCCTATTTCTTCCAATGCCTAAGAAGGATGAAGACTTTCTGTGGGTGAATGTGCAGTGATGACTGTGTCCCAGACAAAGGAGAATTCAGCTTGCAGATATACAAAACAACCCTCTCTTGAACTCCCTGCAGCAGTGCAGGGGTAGGTCTTGCTATCACACTTTAAAAGCCCCCTAACACCTTCCCAGCCTCCTGATTCTGAAAGTCTAGAAAGGAACATACGAGTTTGAAAACACTAAAGGCAGTGACTTTTGTTTTGTTGCTTGGCAGCTGAGAGGTGCTCCCATAAAATTCAGCAGTTTTGTACATCCTCACCATGTGTTCTTTAATCTCTGGGTAGCAATGTGTTTGGAAGAAGCCAAGGCAATCAACACCCATTTTTTACAGTGAATCAATGACTGGTGTCAAATTCTGGTCTGTGTTTTGTGCCAAAAAAGGCTTGTTGTCACCTGCATTTGAAGTATGCCATGTCAGGCTGCAAAATCACTTGTTTCCTGGACATGGCCCCAAATTATATACTCCTTGTCAAGTCTTGGAGACTGAAACCAAAACTATATTGACAGGGGTTCTCCCCTTTTTGGTTAATTCCTCACCGAAGGTGGTTGCCTGCTGTTTTCCATATACCCTGTGCTCAGACTGACAGAAAACAGATTTGGGCAGCATGGTGTCCCTGTCAAGGTCTTTGCCATTCTGTTGGCTGATGCTCCTTGCCAAGAGCTTTGTGCATCTGGGAGGGAGTTCCCAAGGACCTCAAATTGCTGGACAGTTTGCAGAACACTGGCCTGATCTGCGTGGTTTCCTGGCAGTGTATGGAGGCATTGGCTTTGCTCTGGCATGGATAAGCTGTTCCAGCTTACAAAATATTTTCTTTTAAAAAAGGTGTTTTATCTGGTTGACCTGCAGAGAACCAAACAAGTGTGTTTCCCAGTGGCATCCATGTGGACAGGACTTATTTTCAGGGCTGGGAAGAAAAGGAGGAAGACAGAAGTGGCAGAGAAGTTGACAGTGTGTAGTATGACAGGGAGTGAAACCTTTAACCAAAGCACAAGTAATTTTTAAAGATTAGTATTCTAAATTTAGCTTCAAAGATGCTAAAAGAAGATGGGTAGATGACATAACTGGTCAGTGATCTCACAGGCAGTGAAAAATGTGTTAATCCAAAAAAGTTGTTTATGATCTTCTGCACCCCCTCACCCACACAGGTTTTATTTGTGCTCAGGGATGAAAATTGTGTGTATGTGGGGTGGTGATATCCAGGGCTGATCCACTGGTGTGCAATAGGATGCTCCTAAAGAACCTGCCCAGCTCTGTTGTGCTGTGTGTGAATGCATGGTGTTCACATATATAAATGCCAAGGGCTTTCATTACACTTCCAAATACAAAGGAAACCTTCATTTATCCATGCCTGGAGAACTGGAGAGAGAATCAGCATCAAAGAGAGCCTCCTACTGAAACCATTTGATGTTATAAAGGATCAAGAGTATCTGGCAGAGGCCTTAGAGGGGGAAAATCTGACAGGCACTCAAGTGCTACAAGCAGTCCAGCCTTGTAGCCTCCAGTTTAAATGCTCCAAGAGTACAATCATAATGCACAGGGGCATTCAGAGCATAAATTGATGCTTTGTCTTTGCTTTTTTTCTACATTGCACTAAGAATTTGCCCTGCAGCTCCTGGATTAATTAAATGCTGACAGTCTACTAGAACAGGGGTGGAGGTGCTCTCCTGCCCTTTGGATGTGCTGTGCAGAGTGGAGTACACAGTGCCCCTAGGAAACGAGCTTGTTCCATTAGGTGAAATCAATAAGGCAGAAATCTCTGTGAAATTCTCTTATTAAATTACAAATAGACTAACCCCCTAAACCAGGTGACAGTGATCATTGCTTTTATATTCAGAACAAATGCTTGTGGGAGCACTTTGGTCAAAAAGGCACGTGCACTTCTGCAAACATCAACTTTGGGCTGCTTCCTACGGTGGCTGATTTTTCACTCCTTGGGCTATAAGAACAAAACTTTTTGACTCTGTGCCTATCAGCTGTTTTCTGGGGTACTTTAGTGTTAACTGGTTTACCCTGTCATGCAAGCATTTACCAAAGAGGATCATTTTATGACAATAAATTCATGCTCTCTCCTCAAGAACATTGTCCTTAATGTCTAAGTTTCCTTGGTTGCAGCACAGAAGTTTTCTTGTGATGCCAGTTTTATCTCAGATCCAAGCTTGGTGGGGCATAAAGAGCTCAAACAGATCTTCAGCAATTGCCACCAGTGCCTGGGCACTGCCTGGGATGAAGCAGCAAACATGCCATGCATTTACTGTCCTTGAGCAGCCCAGAGTGACACATGGCCTGCCACCAACTCTTTTGTCACTTATCTGTTAATATCACAATACTCATTTCTGCAAACACCTCTTGGACTTCTCAGCTGGGGCAGAAATCAACAGGTTGTTTATTCCTGAAATGGTTGGTCAGGGCTTTGATCAACCTGATCTAGAGAAAGATGTCACTCCTCATGAGAGGGACTCGGAACAAGGTGATCCTGAAGGTCTCTTCCAATCCAAACCATTCTGTAATTCTGTCACAGGAAACCTTGTCTGTAAAGGTAAGAGCTTGGGCAACAACAGGTTTTGATAGGCTCTGAGGCTTGCCAGGCCTTTCACTTTCTCTCACAGGTCCTGTCTCCAGCAGCTCAGGAGCTGTTAAAGCAGCAGATGCCACAAAACCTGATCTTCTTAGGACATGCAACACAGGGAAAAAAGTTGCAAGGAAATCATGATCCTTACTATTGTCATTTTCACAGGAGATGAGTCTCCTGCTGCCCTAATCTTGAAAAAATTCATTTTACCTACTTAGATAAAGTAGCTACTTTTCTTAGACCTGGTGGGTGGGGCAGAGAACAGTGGAGTTCAGCTGTAGCACCTGGGGCACATATTGGGCATTGGAAGTGTTGGAAGGGACTGGGTTTCTTTGGTTGGATGGGAGAGTCTCCATCTCGAGAAACTCTTAAGAACAGCTGGATAAGTTTGGTCAGAAGGGTTTTCCCTGACTGACAGCCCAAGGAAAGGGTTAGGTCACTTCTCTTGGTCCTTCCCAGGGTTATTTGTCACCAGTGCTGAAGGTTCTGGGCTGTGTCAGGGTGCTGTGTTCCAAGCTACTTGTTTTTTGGAGTTTTCCAGAATTAAAGTCCTCCTTGCAGTTCCTGGAAAAAAAATGGCTTTTGGGAAACATATTTTGTTATGAGGGTCAGAGACTAACACCCTTCCCAGCATCCATAGCAACCTGTCTTAAGAATCTCTGCTTGGAAATCTTGTCATTTTGCTTGGATGCTTTTTGAACAATTTCCAGGAATGTTCTGCTCTTTCCCATTCACAATTACTAAATATATGCTCTGTTTGGACTGCAGACCCTAGTCTATTTTTATACTTATTTCCAGCATATTTTAATTTTCTACCCTGGGTAGAACAATTTGGTCTGTTCTTAAACCCAAGACCTTGCTGTCCCCTCTCCTGCCACTGCCTGATTTGGCATCACTTACAAGGAGTTTATTATTCTGGGGTATTTCTGTATGGACAAGGACTGTGCCAGCTTCTGACTGACAGGAGACAGACTTAAAACCAGAAAAAAAATATGAGCAGGAAAAAAGGAAATCAGTTGTCCCTACACAAGGGAGTAATAAAGAGTACAGAAGTGCTTTATCCTGTTTGTAAATGGTTAACTGAGTTTTGGGGCAGAAAACACTGTGCTAGAGCAATGAGTTCCTACTTGTGGAGCATTTCTCATTCCTCTGGGTTGAAATGGCCAAAGGTCTTCATGTGTAAGGCAGAAAACAAGTGGCTGCTTGCTTTCTTGTTCTCTCGTGTGCTCATATTTAGCAGGGCTTAATTTATTTGATTAGGTGCAAGGAATATGGCCTCATTGTTTACACTGCATGAACAAGAATGTCAAGAAAATAGATTTTTATCAGTGCTACTCTTGCCTTTGGTTGCTACCCTGGCTTCTGGAGGGTTTATTTCTGCATCTGGTGAAGATTTAAAGGTGGGGAGCAGAATTTGAGAAAATATTCTCAGGCATGTGGGTAGTGAAGGACTATTCAATTTGAGCTGTCTTGATTAAGCTTATATATCTCCTTGTGACCTTGACATGGAAATTCCCCCTTTAAATAATGTTTATAAGTCTCCAGGGTCAAATCCAGGCTTCTGTGATGCAAAACATGACTAATGAAATTACTGTGTCCTGGGCTGACAACGTCTTGCTGGGCTGTAAAAGGCTGAGCTGAGAGCATTGCTGAGATGTCCCACTTCCAGACTTTGGGAAGGGGTTTAAATTCAGAAACAATGATGTTTTCAAGTGTGTGTTGAAGCATTGTGAAGCTTCAGTCCCACAGAGACAGCCATGGTTCTGTCCCATTACTCTTCACTAACACCCACCACAGCAGCTGGCTTGGCTCTACTTAGTTATTTTTCCTCCAGACAAGGACTGTGACCTTTGATAGTGACAGAGGGAAACTCTCCCAGCAATACTGGTGCTTTAGAAATGAGGCAAAAGGAACCCAAGCCCTGAGTCCATTACTACAGAAACAAAATCCTTAACCAGGGCTGGATGGTGTAGCAGGAATGCTGACTGGAGTTTCCAGCAGAAAGGCAGGTGAAGGGGTTAAAGACAAAGCTGGTCCTCGTTCCTCCATGGCATTATCTGTATGATTGCTTTTCATATCTTGTTTATTGTGGTTAGCGGAGCAGCTATAATATAGAGTGCTAGATGCAATAAATCTTGTCATTGCAAACAGCACACTTTTCATCAGAGCTCGAGGAATTGCAAGGTAAGCATTCAAAGGCAATCTATAGATTTAATTATATAGAAAGCCTAACCCGTGTGTAGATCTTAAAATAAATTATAACTGTGAAGACTGCATTATGTTCAGTTTTATTTGTATTACATGTATTATCCTGTTTTAGTTGTTCCGAGGACACGGGGAATGGCATTGCCAACACAGTGTCTTCTGTGGTTTTGTATCAGCACTGAACAGCCAAGGATGCTGGTAATTTAAGGGATGAGAGTTTTTCAGCCTTTCTGACAGCTGTGTCTATAAATTTACACTCCTGAGTTTTAAAATCTTCTCAGATGCTAATTGTAGCATCAAGAAATCCCATGGGGTAAAGGAAATAATCTCCAATTTTATTTACTGAAAGAGGCCTGTGACCACAAAGCAAACACTGTGCATCAGAGTGACAGGTCCAAACTGCTCTGATCTCCACACTCGCCCCCTGGCACTGGGCTGGTCACAGCCTGTCCCCACCCACGGGACACTCTGCATGTCCCCCTGCCTGGGGCTGGAGTCAGCAGGTGACTTATCCTGCCAGCAAAAAACACTCCCCTGAGTCCTGGGTGTTTGGAATGATAGCACTTTGAGCAACTCTCATTTTTTCCTGACTCGTAGAACCCCAGCTTGGTGGTGCTGCTGTGGGGGCCTGGGCAGGTTTGGCTGGCCTGTGCTGTGGCATCCCAGTGTGGGACTTTGCTCCCCCAGCACAAACTTTGTGAAGGCTGCAGGAGTGCAAGGGGTGATGTGGCATGGTTTTGCTGAGATGGGTGTTCTTGGGAGATGCCAATTCAGTGAACTTAACAAGCTTCTGGGGGTTGAGCTGCTCTGCTTTGGGCAAGGTGTGGTTCAGGGATGGTTTCCCCAGCTGAGGCCTGAGGGGGGCTGCTCTCCCTGGGAGCGGCAGAAATAGGACTGTTAGAAATGGAGAGATGGATTTGTCATTGCCAGTTAGCCACGAGACCAAGCTGGGTGAGATCAGCTCTGTGGCAAACACCAGGACATGATCCCTGGCTGGCAGAACCTGTTGTGACCTTCCCAGCTCAGGAGCAGGGCAGGGGAGCTCCTGGGTGGTAGGGAAATGTGATGTGTCACTGAAGAGTTTCATCTGGACACAGTTAATGGTGCTTTTGGAGCACTCCTACAGACCATGAGTCAGGAGAAGGTTGCCCAACATGCCCTCAGGGTGCATGTTGCTCAGACAGGTTTGTCCAGGAAGGATAACAAAAAAATTCCCGCTGGAAAGAGGCAGAGCAGTCAGTGGATGTGCTCCAAATTCTCTACACCTTTCTCATCAGCAGCCCTGAGCAGGACTGAAAGGTGTTTGTGCCCATTTCACTGACTCACTGGTCACCCTGAGCTTACGGTGGGGAAATGGCATTCACAGCTCTGCAGATGAAAACTGTAAAATTGCTGCCAGTTTATTTCATTATCTTGGGCTGTAAAGTGTGACTCAGGAGCTACTTCACTAGGGGTGGCACAAGGAGGCTCAGGAATGGTGCCAGGCAGGAGTGGAGGGGTCCCCACAGCACCAAAACCAAAACAGGACTGGGTTTTGATTCTAGTCTTGTTTTTCACTCATGGCACTGCCCAAAGTGCCCTGGCTCTGTAAACTGCTGAGTTTGTCCAGTGCTTCTGTTCATCGTCCTTTCTTGGATGCAAGGATTTCCTATTTCAGAGTGAAAGCTGAAAGAGAAGTAATTGGTAACTGTAAGGGACTCTGTTAAATGATAAGAGCAGTGTAAATATGACATTAAACCTAAAAAGTGAATTTTCTTCCATCTCACTTTGCTGAAGTAAATCACATCTGACTAGAAAATGTCTAAAATCAATAACAGCTAAGCCTCAATAACAAAATACATATACTTAATTAGCACAAAAGCACAAATTTATTTCCATTCATAAGCAAGATGCTGAGGTTTCACTCCTGCCTCATTGTCAGATGTATCACTCTCCTTGTGCCCCCCTTGCCAAATCCCCTGAGGTCTGGGGACAGCAGCATTTTGGATTTAACACAGTTAAGATGCTGCATGGGGTGAATTAAAAATATAATAATTGTCTGGCAACTGTGCCAGTGGTAAAACTGTGAATAACTATGTTCAGCTGTGTGCTGGAGTGATGGGATAGGCAGAGCATGGCTCAGTCCCCCCTCCATGGCTGGAGCAGGGGGAGGTCACTGCCTGCTCTCAGTGTGAGCAAGGGACCACCTCGGTGGGAGCTTCTGCAGCCCAGCTCTCTGCTTCCCTTGCTGTGCTTTAACTTCAGGGATTAGTTTTTTCAGCCATGATAGTATACATTTGAGGAGCAGCACAATCCCAGAAAGAAGCTCTTTTGTTCATACACACAGCAGGAGCAGAGATGTGTAATTTGTTTGTGTGGACCGGGGAAATCCTGTCTCATGTTGTTTTTAATGAGATGTTCTTAAAGCTGGGTTTTGTGCTGATGGCAAACCTGTGATCAGAGCTGGTGACAGCAGCTGTGCACACAAGGACTTGTGCTTATTAATTCAACACAGGCATGTGATCATGAAGAAAAGTCCTTTCCCAAAACTCTCCCAGGACCTGTCTGTACCCACTTCGTAAACCTCTGCAACTCCTTTTACCTCTCCTGCTCTGGTGGGAAAAGCAAAGCATCTCCTGTGACCTTCCACCTGTCCTGGTTTTTGGCAGAGCAGGAAAATCTCTCCCCTGCATCTCTGACACAGACCTGGGTGGTTTCTCCTTGCAGGATTGATAGCACTCAGAAGTTGGGGGTTCAGCTATACTCTGTTGCTTGCACAAACCTACATTCTTCAAGTCTCCAGAGGAAATTCCAGCCCTCATTCATCCAGACCATAGCTGGGGTGCTGCTGAGCTATCCTAATCTCAGTTATCTTTCCAGAGGCTTCTCCAGGGCCTTAGTCTGGGATTAGACCCTGGACTGGCACTGTCCCTGCTCCCCCTCTGAGCAGGCATTGGGCTGGTGACAAATGGGCACAGTCGTGGCACGTGCCTTGCTTTCAGCATGCAGAGCTGGTTTGTAAATGGAGTGTTTTGCTAATGCAAGAGGAAATGGATAGATATTAATTGCTCTCTGGCAGTTTGTCATTTTTCCTGTTGGTTATTGATGATATGGCAGCGGCCTGAGGGAAAACAGCAGAAGAGACACAAATATTAGGAACAACCTGAAGGCAGAGGAAAAACCTAATATTGGTTGGAAGCAGAAGTAGGCTGCATTTTAAACTGAACTTTTTACCAATGTCAAAATATTTCATAAATTCTTGGCCTCACCACGCTGCTGCCTCATACTACTGCTGAAAGAAAAACTTCTTCTGAAGGTCAAAACATCCATTCAATATTTCAAAATGAACCATTTTGACTATTCTTTCAATCACTTTACATTCCTTTTATTATGAAAGCCACAAATTTTGGGGGAAGAAACCCCCAAAACCTAAATCTCATTCAGTTCCAGATTGAGAGCAGAGCAATATAACTTTAGTTTAAATAGAGAGGAGCATTGTGTTGGATTCCTGAAAGTTTTGCAACTTCTCTTTTTTGCCTTTTTTTTTTTTTCCAGCACATCTGCTTTCTTTTGGAGGATTCCAAATGAACTAAAATGATAATAGTAATAATCTTGCAATTGTTTTCTCTGCTGTGGATGTATTCCTCTGTTATTGTGGAAGTGGTGGGTTTATAGATGTTGGACCCAGCAGACCCTGGAGTGGGCAGAGCTTAGATGAAAAATGCTGGTACTTTGGTGTGTGCTGAATCCAACCAAATATCATTATGATGATCTTGGGCCAGCTCTGGGGAGGGAAATCTTAATTAACCAGGTTAGGTTTTCATTTATCAACTCCTCCAGTTCAGCATAATAACCCTGAAGAGGCAATGCTCCTTTGCCAGCAGTGGCACTCCGTGCTACTCCTGGTTCGGAGAGGTACAAATGAGCAGGTACAAATATTCAATGAAATTTATTCATTTCCTATAAACAGCAGAAGAAACCAAATTATTTTGCCCTTTACAGATAGAGTTACAGCTTCTTTAAAGATGCAGATCTACAATATCCTTTGGTTGGGGGAAAGTCCAGGGGAGAACAGAGTGCCTTGAATTGCTTTTGCTGTGGATGTATGGAAAACCTGTACCAAAAAGGGAATATTAATGCTTTGCTCTTTATGTTTGCATGTTACATTGCTCAGTGATGCTGCCTAGCTCTCAGCATGCTGTTTCATTTATACATGCATTTCTAATAATCCTCATTCTGTGCTTCAACCTCTTCTCCATTTTTATTTTTTCCCCTCTGTCCCCACATTCCTGGCAGCTGGAGTAGGTCAGGCTGTCCAAGAGCTGGTAGACAAAACAACACCATGTTCTCATCACCTTTAAACACAGGAGAGACAGAGGCTTGGAGAAAAGGCTTTGCTGTTCTGCATTAAGTAGCATTCAAGTGTCACATCCCAAAAATGAGATTTTATCCTGCTCCCTGAGAGCAAGGCTGGGAAAAACTCTAAGCAGACATAGAGTAAATAGGCATTGAAAAGCATCACTTTTTTTCTTTTCTTTTCACTGCTTCCCTACCCCCCACCTCTGTTGTAAACTGTTATTTGGCTGACACCTGGTGCCTGCCACCTACATCCTATGTGCCATTAACATCCTTTGCACCCACTGGGCTCCTTGTCCCCAGGAGGGATGGCTGCATCGTGTGTCCCAGGTGTAACTGTGTTCCTGGGCAGGGGGAAATTCAGATTCCCCAAAACCCAGACTAGGAGGGATGAATGGGTTGCATGGGGCTGGTTTTACATGACCTCAAACTGAAAGTATTCATTGCAGACAGGAGTTTGTGCAGGTGCTGAGACATGCGGGGTTTGTGGGTGATAAGGAAATGCTGGGAACCCTGGGGGAATTTCTTTTAAAATTATATACTTGTGTGGGGAAACTGTTTTTCACACTCTTGGAAGGAGTGGCTTGGCATATGTGGTGTGATGCCATTGAAGAAAGCCAAGTTTAGCTGGGCTTCTGGCTTGGGGTGATGGCAGGGACTTCTCAAACAGGGACAGACAAACACCAGTGACCACACAAGTGATGTCCTCTCCTTTTGGGGTGTCCTGAGGCAACCCCAGCTCAGCTTTCACGCCCCAAAGCAGCTGGAGTTTGGGATCTGCCCTGATGTTTCTGCAAACACTCCAGAGAAGCCGTTCAGAGGGATCTCTCCCAACCCCTGGAGTGGCACCACGAGCCCTGTGGATGTCACTGTCACAGGTGAGAAGCACAGCACAGCCTCAGGAAGGGACCCTGTGCGCAGCCTCTGCGCTGCTGGCGTGTTCCTGACTTCAAAGGCAGGAACTGAGAGGTTTCCAGAGCCTCAGCTTTGTTGTTCATCCTCTCCAATGCTCATAAATTATCAACAAACAACCTCAGCTATCAAGTCAGTGAGGAGGACTGGGTAATTATGTTTGTGGTTCAAAATGAGGGTTGTCAATTTTAATTAGGGAAATCTGAGGGCACAGGGAATTTTTAATGTTACTACCTGAACTCTTGAGTGCTGCACAGAAAATAATTGTAAATGAAAAATTAATCAGGGCTTGGTAGGGAGTACAAGGGGTGCTCCTTTTTCTCATTTTTATAATTTTGATTTCTTTGAATCAAATTTGGGTCTGGTGATACAACTACCATGAAGTTTGATTTTAATTACAATAAGGAAAAGGTATAGTGCCAAAGTGTGATTTCAAGTGGAGATTTTTAGAAACCAACAATCACTAATATTTGAATATATTTCTCGGGTATGAGTTTCAGAACAAATCCACTCCCTGAAGGGTGCTGATCTCTGGGGTTCTGGTATCAGCAAGACAATTCTGAGCTGGTTCTTATGGCCCTGGCCCTTCCTGCAGGTTTCACTTGCCCTGATGCTCTGCTGTGGTACAGGCAGGATTTGGGCTCTGCACCCTCCCTGGGCAGGGCTCAGCAGCGTGCCTGGAGGAATCTTGGGTCTAAACATTGGTGAGTGTCACTCCCACCATCCCTGTTCCTCCTAAAATCTGGGGAGTTTCATCCTTTAATGTCACCAGCAGCCAGAGGGGCTGTGTCTCTGTGACTGCAGTATCTGAAGAGCAGGCAAATGTCAGCTGATGGTGGGGAGTGTGTGCTAAGTTTTAATCAGTAGACCAGTATCTTCTCATTTATTTTCCTTCATTTAGGCAGGATTTTCTGTATTGCACGTGATGCTGTGAATATTTATGATGAGACTTTTTTTTTCTCTTACTGCTGCTGTGATTAACTAATTTGGTGCTTCCCAAGGATGAGCACAGTGAAGGTTAAACTGATCAGGACCAATCCTTACCTGGCATTATTCTTTGAGCATCAGCAGAATGGGTAGGTGTGATTTTGGCACTAAGGGCTGTTATTCTCAGCCAGACGACTCTGCCTTGCTTCAACTGTGCTTGGTACCAGCAGAGCTGTGTCCTAAATAGTCTCAACACGGCAGAAAGATGTGTTAGTGGGCTTAGTTCAGCCCAAAGGGTTTCTAGGTGCCTGCCATATAGGTGGGTAAGGTCACAAATTAAGGGAGGAAAGGGGGGGAGCTTGTGTTCCCAAACCCCCTGGTGCTCAGACACCTCTGGGGCACTTGCACCTCACTTGGATGCTCACTCCTTGATCCTAAAAAGCTGGGAAGTGTCTGTGGTCTGGGAGAAGAACTCAGAGGAATTTTTTTTTGCCAGTAAGGGTGACCAAACATCACTGGTGTATCATCCCAAATCATGCTCTGGAGGCAGCTGCCTTGCTGCCTTTCATTATTTTTGACTTCTCTTGCTGCAATTACTGATTTGCGACGAGGCTTGAGGGATATTTATATTAAGGAAGGCTGCAGCCAGGTGAATTTGTTCTCATGCCACTGTACCCACAGTCAGCTCTTTAACTGTTTGATACTTCAGCATTTGGAGGGAAAACATGCACGAGAGAAATACACTCCTGGGAGTTTCCACATTTGGGGTGGTTTCTGCAAATTGCAGCTGCTGATGTTTCAGGCTTTGCTGTGATTTGGGGCTGAGAGGTCAAAGTCTGGCAACAAAACAATTTGGCCCAAAGATTTTGGCACATGATTAAGACACTGTTACTTGGTTCCTATTTATTATCCTTGCTCCATACAACTCTGTATCCAAAGATCTGGCCTATTTATGAGTGTCTTATGTCATGAAGAGGCAAGCTGTCCTGTAAATTGTTTGGTGCCCTCAATTATTCCTCTCCAGGAGCGTTCTTTGTTCAGCTGCTTCCCAGGTGAGTGCCTGGTACTGTCTGGAGGGCAAAAAGTGGCATCGTTCATCTGCACCATGGAGGAGAGCTTGTAAACTGTCTGGCTGCAAATGGGATAGAGGGTGGTAATTAAAATGTGCTCTCAGAACACAGAAAGAGGTTGCAGACAAGTATTTATTGTCTCCCAGGCCTTCAACAGGCTGGTAAAACATCAGAGCACATTTGAAAAAACATCTTAATTAAATGGTACTACAGTCTTAATCTTGCTTGGGAAAATCATTGGCTTATTTCCTCTAAATTGTGCTTTTAGAGAAAGGGAAGGACAAGAACATGCACAGTCAAAAACTTGCTTGTCAAAAATACCTAAAAATGCAGTCAGGGGATACAGCATTTGGCTGGGCTTTAGGAGAATGACCCTGGTTCTGCTGATGGCAGCTTCTCTAAGTCCCCCCTGCTCTCTGGGTCTCCTTCACTCTGTCCATGCAGGGACAAAGCTGGTTTGCACAGAGCAGAGCTGCAGCAGGCAGCTGACACTGCCCTCAGTCCCACCTGGACAGCACTGCCTGTGCCTAGAGGCTGTGGGATGCTGGTCTGGAACAGGCATTGTGGGGAATAAATGGCAAATGAGTGAGGCTGAGCCTACAGTAAAACAGGGAGGAGAGGACACGGTGCTTCAGTCATGGGCTGGTGCCACCCTGTCCTCTCCCCACAGCCATGCCAGGTACAATTCAAACTGTGTTAAACCAGTGGGCAATCACTGCTCTCCTCAGCTCTCCAGACACAGGTGACAGAGGGATAGCACAGCTTTATCAACTGGATTTAAAAAATGCTAATGAGCTCAGATTGTGTCTGGCTTTTCTCTCTGTGTCCAGAAATGCTTCTGTTTCTCTGAGTGCTGTTTGCTGGTTGCTCTGCAGAACATCACCTTTGAGCAGGGAGCTCTGTTAAACCAAGTGAAGGGTCTGATCCCAGCTCCTGCAGTCTGATGTGGTTTATTTTTGGAGTTTCACACAAGCGTGGCAGTGGGCTCTGGAGCAGAGCCTGTGGATATGCAAGGAGGGTGTGCTGGCCACAAGTGATGCCCAGATATGAGCACCCCAGCAAGAGCCAGCTCTGTGTGCCTGGGTGCAGTGATTTGAGGGGTTTTGGTGCTTGTTACAGAGCTAATCCCAAAGATGAATGTAAAGAACCGCAAGCGCCTTCCTCCCTGTCTGTTTGCATTTGTGGGATCTGACCTACTTCTTATTTGTATCACAAAAGCCTCCCTTGTTTTCTGAGCTTCTGCAGGAGTGCTCAGTGCCTGAGAGTCCCAGCAGCTCCAGCAGAGTCCCAGTGTCTTGCAGTGCAATGAGCTTCACCTTAGAAAAACCCCCAAGGGAAGGAAGGCGGTTTTATGGGAAGCTGAGTTAAGTGCACATGTGCCAGGACATGTCCCCAGCCTGGCATCTCTGTCCTGCCTCTCCCTGCACCCCAGCTCAGAGCCAGCCCTCCCACAGTCAGGGCTGTCAGGTTGGGGGGTTGCTGCCTCTCTGCTCCTGATTTGCAGCACCAGCATCCCATGGCTGTGTGTGTCCGTGTGTCCCTGTGGGGAGATCAGCCTTTTTTTCTGAGCACATAAATTTTGTCTTCCCTGCTGCCCATCCACCAGCACTCCCTGGCTGCCCTCTCCCTGGGGCAGAAGCAGCTGATATGACCCAAGGATGAGGCACACAGGATGCATTGTGGATTTTAGAACTAAGCCTGAACAGAAAGGAAACGTTAATATATGCTCTTTCCCCTCGTAAATATTTCTTCAAAAGACACTGCAGCTATCTGGGATGCTCCTACACAACAGCAAGTCATAAATGATGGCTTTCTTCAAGGAGAGTAGACTGGAAGTTCAGTTAAATACATCAAATTAACTGTCAAAATAATCTTCCAGGAGTTGATGAGCCCAAAGATTAAATGGCATGTTATTTCTTCTTTCTGCTTTTTTTATCTTAGCAAAAGGGATTTGCAGTATATTTCAGAATCCATATTTTAAATGAATTGCAAATAATTTCTTGTAGACTTGGCCTATATGAAAAGATTATTACCCAAAACAACCCCTCTGTCAGGGGGAATGTAGGTTAAAGAAAAACAGGAATGTAAATAAATGTAAAGTCTTTACAGTGAATTCTGCAGGGGGCATGTTTGTTTTCTCTTGAATCCCCAAGCCTGGCTTCCTATGCAATTAAAGGCTCTAGCTCTTCATTGCAAAACATACCAGCACGTGTGTGTGTGTGTGTCTGTGTGTCATCAGTAAATATTTGGGCTGAAACTGTTTAAACATAAGCTTTCAATAATCTTTGCTTTTTTCCCCTGTTCACTGGCTCAGTCTTGGTTTGAATCTCCATAGACTAAAAATACATGATTTTATTGGAAGAGCTTAGGCATCTTTTTCATTTTGTTGTTTGGCTATTACCAGGAAAGCCCTAATCCTCCTCTGACTGATGTTCAGTGCCACGTAGTCAAACAGGGATACAGGATGTGCAGCAAGAAGTTGTTATTCTGAACCAGTCTTCAGGTACCTGAGCCCACTGCTGACAGCACTCATCTACCACACATTAAATTGCATGGCCCTAACAAAACCTCCTGCCACAGGCAGGGAGCAAAAATGGCAACAAATAGATGCAAAAAGGTGATAAAAGCCAGCAGTGGCACGGGGTATGAGGAGGCACAGGGCAAAGAGAGAGGTTGGTAGCAGTCAGTCCTGATTTTCAAGATAACAGCCTGTCTCTGAGGCACCTTCCCACATTGTTCCTGTGTGAACACTGACAGGGAAGGATGGCATGTGCCCAACCCATGGCTTCAGCCTTAGCTGTGATGCTTATCCACATGTTTATCTGGAGCTCTGAATTTCATCTTCCCTTCTAGGATGTTTTATAGGCAACAGCTAGTGATTTCTTTAATTTATTGAAAGACCTGTAGGGTAAGTAAGCAGGGGGAGTAAAAGAAATCCAAAGCTGCTGGGGAATTTCCCCATTTACTGTGCTCCTGGATGTTCATGTCCAAGTTTAAAAGTAACCTTAATTACAGGCATCTAGAAAGGGCCATGATCATCTGTCATTCATGGTGACAGGATGACATCTCCTGTTTGGATGTTTCAGCATTACCCTTCGCAAGCTCAAGAGCCCAGGCTATGATGATGACTATTTCTGACAAGCTCAGGAAATGACTTGGATGTTTTGGATGTGAGAGTGTGCAGGGGAGGTGGTGTGGCAGCACAGGAATGTGTTAGGACCTTCCACAGACGAAGAGCAAACAGCTATTTTCATTATGAGCAACTTTAAGTTTGGATAATGGGGTAAATAAACACAGGAGAAAGCAAGCACTGATGGGGTACCTTGTGTGCTCTCTGTACAGCTTCTATTGTAGACTCACCAGCACATCCAGAGTCCCATTAAGCCAGATGCTGTACCACCCAATGACACTGAACTCTTCCAAACAGCCAACACACAAAGTCTGATAAGTTGTTAAAATTTGGAAGCTCAGTTGTGCATTTTATTATTGCCCAATTTCCACATTTATCTGGGAGCACATGTGAAAAGAAAGACTCTCTTTTCCATGGACCAGGGTCACAGGCTGCCCACTGGCTCAGTGACCTGGCTAGAAGGGACCTCTGTGGAGCTTAACTTCATCCTTTGCTTCTGGAAATCTCATGGATTTTCTTGCTTGCAGTGTGAGTTCCAGGAGAAACGCTTGTTTGTAAAAATAAACAAACACTAGTAGCTATTAAGAGTTGGTCTGTTTATTCCCTTCATCTATGGTGTTATGATTGCAGCTGTCATCAAAATCTTGCTTGCGAGTGCCTAAATTGAGTAAATGGGACTGGAGAGCAGCAGGGGCAGGAATACCAGACCCAAATAATGGGTTCAGCATGCTGAGCCTCTCCAGTTGAGGCCTGGTAGGCACCCATGTGCAGATGAACAGATGGCCAGTATCACATCTCTGCAGAGCAGGGCCTCAGAATGGCAGGTCTTTTTTTGTCTGGGTGGGTATTTTCCCTCCTGTCAGATATCAATCTCTTGGAGAGCTGGCATCTCACATATCCTTCCTGGCTTTGGCTTTTCTGTATTTCTGCATAAAGTGGGTCTGCTGGCTCCTGCTCACTTCAGAGGAACGTAGGAACTGGGACACCCATTGCTGCCTGCCCCACAAAATGTTCCTGTGTGCCCTTGTCACCCATGAGCTGCTGTGGCTCATCCCTGCAGTGCACTGCAGATAGTTCACAAGCCTGGGGTTGGTCACATGGCTCAAGTGTGTGAGGGATGCAGCATCTTCATCACTCTTGATTAATAATGTGTCAAGAGAGACAAGAGTCACCTACCTGTGAAATTCACTAATGATGTGCTGTATTAATAACAGCACAAATGAAGAATAAAGAAAAAAAAAACAAAAAAACCAAAAAAATCCCCATCCAACCCCAAATCCAAGTTAAATAATGTAAGGAGTGTCTCCTGTGATCATCTCACTGCAGATTAGATCAATAACAACCTCTGACTAAAGCCAGGAGAGTGGCTCTGAGCCCAGAGCTCTGCAGCACTGGCAGTATTCTCAGCCCTTATCGTGGTCTACTACAGAAATGTTTTCCCTGTGCATCACAAGGTTCCCTGGCTGGGTAATATACAGCCATTGTTGAAATAAATATTTCGTTAATTTTTTCTTGTTGGAGGAGAGATCAAGCAGTAATTCTTCACTGCCACCTGGAAGGAATATGCAAAGCCAGTTCTTCAAAAGGTCAGACTTACACCAGACACTGAATATAGATAGAAAAGGAAATCTGTGTTCATTCTGCTTTTGGGTGGCTGCTTGCACAAAGTTTAGTGTGCAAACTAATTTTTTATACTTATGGAATGAAGTTTTTAACCTGAACTTTTGAGAAAGCTTGTAAGAATCTCTGCTGGGTCTCGACGTGGCATTTCTAACTAACATGATGAATGCCTTTGTTTGCTGTGTTTATTTTCATCCCTCAGCTGAACCAGTCTCATAGTGTTTATTGTGTAGTTCATTATTTATACCGCAGCATTCAGCTGCCCTCATCGGATCGGCTCCCTCTGTGCAAACACACAGTGGGAAAGTCCTTTCTCTAAAGAGCTTTAGCCATCGGTGCTAATTAGAAGACAAAGGTGCCTGCTGCTCTCCCGGACTTTGTTCTGCTCACAATAACAGGCAGTTTGTTTTCGCTGATGTCCCAGGAGACAATGGGATTGTACCTCCCACGGGTCTTTTGCCAAGAGTCACCACCCCAAGGGTGCAGGTTCAGCCGAGGAGGATTTACCCATCCTGTGAACAGATGAGGATTTGCAACACACTCCTCGCCTGTAGGATGCTGAAGTTCTGGCATGTCTTTGGGTGTTTTTAATATAAAATAAATATCCCAGCTGTGGGAGGTTGTTGCTCGGGTGCCTTTCTGTTAGGCAACCAAAGAAACCTGGCTTTTCCTGACAGGAATGTGGCAGAAGTTGAGGCCATGGTAGCACCCTCCAAACGCTCTGCTTCATTTCAAGGACTCAAAAGGATTTGAGCTGCAACTTCTTCCATCTTTCTTTATCTTCAACATATCCAGTCTCTGTTTGGGAAGATATGAAGGAATGGTTTCCCACGTTTCTGATTATTACACAAGGGGAGTGCAACATACAATGAGAGTTAAAATGATTTATAATGTAGAATGCTCCAAAGGATACACAACACAGAGAATGAGAGAACTCCTGGAACACAATCTTTTGGCAGTGCATGAAAGCCCAGTAATGATCTTGGAAACTTATTGATTCAGGGATTAGCATGAAAGGCATCCAGCTAGGATGCTTTGTTCAGTTTTGGGTGGCATCACCGGAGACCTTGAGGAAGGTCAGCAGATCACACTGACTCTCAGTCATTCCAGCTGGAAGTTGGACAAGAAGCAGAGACCTCATGGAGGACCAGATGCTGTATCCACACTCACTGTTCCAGGATAAATAAAGAAGAAAGTGCTCTTCATTTGTTTGAGCAGCTGTTGTTCTCCAGTGAATCTTCCTCTCCATCATTTTCGAATGCAAATTGGCTAACTGTACATATTTCGAATGACAAAGATAAAGAATAATTTAAATACATAATTCTGTTGCCATTGAAATGGCATCAACCACAGTTTGATACTGTAGTCAGAAGGGTTATGAGAATAGTGACACAGAAAAGGCCAGTTGTGCTAGCCAGGCATGTCTCCTGACTGCATTACACAAGGATTTTGAGAGAGGACAGAAAAGTAACACCATGAAATAAGACCTGGAGGATCTGAAATGGTTTTAGTTTTAAAGTACAGCTGCTGTGTCATTTTCTTCCCGATCTCCCTCCCAGCTATTTCTGCAGTGGTGGCCACTAGATGTGGCCAGAAATGCAGACTTGGCAGCATAGACTGGGTGCAAAGAACCCTCTGTATCTTAGAGGAAGATAATGCCATGTCAAGCTAGAAGCAGAAAGCTGATCCATTGCAGTGTGACTCTCCTCTGAGCCCTGCACAGCCTCGTGGGGTGGGATGGGTGATGCTGAGACCACAGAGCCCTGGGCAGGACATTCCTGCCTGGCAGCAGCCCTGCCTGCACCCCGAGCATGAGGAGCTGCACGTGCACCACTGCTCACCTGGGGACAGCCCCATGGGGACACCTCTGCAACTGGAGCAGCTCAGTCACTGATTTTTAGGCAGTTTTCACAATGCACAAAGTCTGACTGCAAACTGTACAGCTCCTTAATTAATGACTTGCTGGCTTCCTTCCCAACCCACGGCTTCTCCATTTAGACTATTCCAGTCACATACACTCTGAAGGCAGCTTTGGCTTTTACAAAGGCAATCCAACAGATGAATAAATAACAATAATCTCCAACTGAATGCATTCAGGAAACTTTTGATAGGAACTAATTTATTTTACTTTATTGTTTAGCAAGCCAATATATAAAATTACCTATCACAACAGCAGATGAGCTGATGCGCTCACTTCCTTTTAGCTTTTGATTGCTGCTATTGAAAGGTTCAAGTATATTTTTTGCAAGGCACTTATGTAAGAAAGAGGTTTTTTGAAAAGACAAGATATTTTCAGGGTTTCCTGACTACTGAAATAGCCCTGCATCATCAAGCCTTTGAAGTATCTAAGCTTCATCTTGAAAAGCTTACACCCTTGACTGGTTTTAAGGAAGACATCACTGAAAACCCTTCCATAAAGATTACAGCTGACACCACCTGTCCTCAGGCACAGTCAAACATCCCACCACATGGGTGAAGTGTTCCCAGGGGATGGCTGTGCCCCTCAGGAATGGAGCACTGGCTTAGATCTCCCTGCCCTCAGCTCTGGAAGCAGAGCCCATTGCACTGACTCGGAGCAGCACACACAGCAAGAGTGAAATCCCAAATTAAATACTACGAAAGCAAAATATTCCTTGCACATACAGTCCTTCACTTGGGAAGATAACAGAGTGTGCATTATCTCTGCTAGCTGTGCTATCCTTGAAGGTCACTGGTGTTCCAGGCAGTTTCTGGGCTTCTCCCTCCTGCCAGAAGCTGCAGCATCGTGTTCAGGTTTGTGTGACACAAAAACTCATCACAGGCACGTGGGCAATCCTGGAAAGCAGGGGGACTAAAATGAATCTCCAGTAGTTTGGCTGTCCATGCACCACACTGACTCTGCTCTGACAACACAGTGTGGACAGACTCCCTGGAGTCAGAGGGAACCAGACAGGGCAGCAGAAAGAGCAGCCAAATATATTCCCCTGGCTGTAAATAGCCACTTCTACATACAACATTTTGGTGGATACAGTGAGTTTGTATTCCTGAAAAATACAGCTTTAATGGTAAGGGTGAAAACTGGAAGAACAGGGAACTTACTGGTTTTGGATGCCCAAAGTGGCCAGTAAAGGAAAGCAAACCTTCAGTAATTCCAAACGTGGCGGAGTTTTTCTTCATCTTTAGATTTTTCCATTGTATTCTGATCTCTCTGCTAGACAAAAGAAACAGTTTGAAATACTTAGGCCTCATTCCTGAAAATGAGAATCAGTTAAAGGCCTCAGTACCTGGAAAAATGTGTGAGTCTTTGCAAAAGCCATAACTATATTTCTATACGGTCATATTCTCTGAAAATCTTGTATTGTAGAAACAAAAAAACCTGAGCATGGGTAACTCTGAAAATTTTATGGTGGGTCCAGACAGTAAAGAATTATTAATGGAAATGTGTCTATGGCATACCAGGAGATACTGAAAGTTGAGTGTGTCACACGCTTGAGTTGCTTTATTTGTACAGTCATTTTTTCAGCAGTCATCCTGGTAGCTTTTCTACCCCTTCAACTTTGTGAAAATGTAGAACATGACACAGTTTCTTTATAAAGCTTTGTGTGGTTATGTAGAAATTAAACTCATCATTACTTTAAAAGGCCACAATATGCAAGGAATTTATTGGTATGTTTAAGAACTGGAATGACATTCTGTTCAATTTTAGAACATTTAGCAATTAGCTCATCAAGAGATGTGTCTAAAAAGTCAGTAACCTGAAGCTGAGGGTTTGTTAAGCAAAGGCAAATATACAATTCTTGGAAAGAAAATAAATTGAGAAGAAATCAAGAGCTTTGTAAAAGAAATCCATAATGGTGTATTTTCTTCTACTGTATTTAAGAAGGTGCTAAAATTAAATTTTAATTGACAATTGAGACTTATCAATGTGTAAAAAAGAAAGTACTCAGATATAGACAAGCTAATTTTAAGACAGGGTAGGTTAAGTGACTTTGAGTACTAACAATGTCCCCAGGGTTCAAGGGGATAAAAAGAAGAGAGAAATATATTCAAAGTAAATAGAATATTGTGTGTACTTGAAAGAGCTACCATCAATTAATTTCTGGGGTTAATAGTAATGCAGAGCAATGTGATATGTGTCTGGGAGAACCTGTGGAAGAGAAGAATGCCTGGCAGGGAAGGGTAGTGGGGAAAAAATTCTCATCTTCTGTTGCCATCAAATGCTTGTCCATCTCTCTACATCCTTCCTAGCTCCCAAAGGCAAAAATGCCAAGCTGTGCCTGGCTGTCAAACTGCCTNCCTTTTGTGAACAACTTTCTGTGTATTTTAGTTCTGGCCCTTAACACCCTGAGCACCCCACAAGCCCTTCTTGCCACCCCAGCAAAGCCAGGCTGTAACTGAGGTGTGTCTCCTGCTCTGCAGCACAGCCTATGCACTTGCAGCGATAATTCCCAAGAAAATTTAGCTGTGTTTTGAGGAATTAGTTAAACCTCCAGCTCTACCTAGAGCTGAGGAGTTTGTGGGGGTGGGGATGCTGCATGAAAAGTAGGCAGCCTGAGACAAATATAGAAGCTGTCAAGGGAAGCTTATTTCAAGCCTGTCCCCCCAAACCCACCAGTCTATTATTCCAGCCATAAATTTGTCCTTCGGTGTTTGTTTTTCTCGTCTTAAAGTCTGAAAGGCCTATTTCTAACGTTGTGAAGCCTCAGCTGTCATATCTGCTTTCCTCTTATTGCAAGCTATGCACTGAAGCACCGTGCCCTTTCATATCAAATACATCATTAAAACAGAGCCTTTTTCCCAGCAGAAGGAAGCTCTGGGTGCAGCTATTCAAGCATTTTCTCTTGCAGCCGAGCCAATCTAAGACATTCCCACCTTCCTGACCTGTTTCTGCCCACATGTGCAGTTTCCATCCCCTCACGCGTACCTCGGTGGGGGGGGAGTGAAGGGGGGGTCCCCATGAATATGATCCTTGTGGATTAAACCCAGGGCTCTGAAAACACATGTCTCAGCACATCAGCGGGGGGCACTGACCCCTGCCACGGAGACGGGGAGTGTGTCCTTGTAACCACGTCTTCAGACACAGCTAAAGGCTGCTTCTGCTGCTTACAGGCACTTCCCAAAGCAAAGCCTGAGAGCAGTGAAAAACCTGACCTGAAACCTTTATACAATTCTCCAGCAGCCAGCTAGAGACCAGAACCATCTATTTATCTTTAATGGCACTCTCTTTAGGCGTTTCCCCAAACAAAATTAACACCCTTAAATCCTCAAATCAATTAATCTTCCACTTTTTGCTATGATTAAGCAGCACCCTGTTATTTATTTAATCCTCTTTAGAAACAGTGGAGTTGCTGTGAAAAGAAGAGCCATATTTATTTTCAGGCGTTTTAAATTCATCACAACTCTGTACTCGTAGATACATCTGAAGATTTATATCTAAAACACAATCCAGGGTGAGTCTCCAAAGCTGCAGTGCAGTCTCGCATCCTCCTTGCAAACACAAACCTCCCAAAAGACTACAGCCCCCAGCATGCACCAAACCCAATGGCATTTCTGGAACCAGGGCGACAGCTTGCATGGAGAAGCAATTAACCTGCCTTGGCAAAACAGGGGGGAGTGGGAAGAATCACGGCCACAGCTGCTACATATTCCTGAAAATTCGGTGCAGCTGCCAGCTTGCAAGACAGCCCTGCACTTTCAGCTAGAGAAATTTGCAAGCTGTTTGATGTGCTGGTTGTCAGGAGGAAAAGGGATGCTAAAAATGACTGGTGGAGAGCTCAGTAAATGCTGTGATATCCTAGGAAGGTACTTAAATGCAAAAAAAGCATCTCTGTGAGCAAATGCTAGTGCTTTGGAGAAAATGCTTTAAGTTAAACTTGTAAAGGAGCAGAACAAAATCTGAAATGTGTCACAACGGGTGTTCGCATCCAGAGCGTACTAATGAGCTGTTCCACCTAATGAATGAACCCGTGTTCCATGTTTTGGGGACAATGCCAACAAGCTGCAGCTCTGTGACACACGTGCTGACCCCACCAAAGGGGTTTTGGGCTGCTGCCAAGCTCGAGGCCAGTCTTGCCAGGCAGCTGCCACCCAGGGCACATCGGGTGCTCCGGGAGGGAACAGGCACCTCGCCCGTCATTTCCACACTGATTGTGGCTGGGTGCTATTTAAGTGTGTATGAAAGTTTAGCTTTTTGCAAACCTGAGAGTTTGGGAAGAGAAATGGCCTTACCAGTGCTCATCCCCTCAGCAGAGAAGAGCTGGGTTAATTAGATTTGCATCACCAGTTGCATCTGCTAAATGAAGTCTCGTTAAGCCATTCCTGTTCTTTTCCCTGGGGTGAAGATGCTGGGAGAGGTAACTTAGCTAGGGACAATAAATCCTCTTTATTTTCACATTTTTGCAAAATCTTAAAAATATAAGTACCCATTTGTTTTTTCTCTAGTCCTGTCGGAGTTAAAGACTTGGGTGTGTATTTGTACAAGATATATGTGTATGTCTATAAAAATCTTCACCTCCTCTTCTTCTCCCCCACACATACCGACTCACTGCAGCACTTGAAATTCTTCAGTTGCTTGCTAAAAAAAATGCTCTGAAGAGTGATCAAAGGTTAATGAAAAGTTCAGCCAAGGAGCAGACCCCAGCAGAGACAGCAGTTCTTTAAAGCTTTCAAACAGCTGACAAGAAACCATCAATAAGTATTTGTGGTCAGGGATAAAGAGAAACATCTTTTTGAACATATCCAAGCATGAAACCTCCATGGTAGTTACCTTATAATATTATCCCTACATGTCAACCATGTCATTTTTATGAACAAGACTGATTTATATATGACAGCAGCAACTTCTTACAGCCCTCAGGGGCTGTGACTTCAATAGCTAAGATCCAAGTAGTAGTAGAACTGTAGTCTACTACTCCCATACCAAATGGCAGTGGGAGGAAGATGATTGTTGTGTTTTCAATCCTGTTACCAGACTTTAAAAAGTATTGCCTGCAAGTGCAGTCAATTTGCTTTCCAGGCTCAATGAAAATGGACTTCGTGGAGCAATGCCTTTTTAATTATTATTATTTTTACTTTTTTCCCTGTGTTTCTCATGTTTTAAAATAGAACTGTCTTGAAAGTAAGTTTTTGCGTAGATGCCTGGGAAATTTTTGAGGACATTTATTTATGTTTTGCAAATGTTCATGTTATAAATGAGTGTACTTGTGTTGTTCGTGTTTCTTGAGCACTGGGAACTCCACTCACGTGCACTGGGGTAGCTCAGTGTTCTCAACAGCAAGCCACAAGAAAGAATCACCACCTCATGTGGGCTTTGGTTTGTGTTGTAACACCGTGGTCAGAGGGTGGGGGATCACGATGTGGGGAAGATCTTGGGGAATGTGTTCTGGAGGAAAAGCTTGATTCACACTCTCTGCAGTTAATTACAATGCTGATGGACTGGATAGAGACCTTAATATCTGTAAGGTATTTGTAATGGGAGTTTATCATTATACCTATCCTGTTATTGATTGAAATGGTAGTGCCAAGACATCCAAATCCTACTGATTAATTTAGATATGTTAATTGAATGTGTGTTCTAAACAGGGTTTGATGTACTAGTGCACTTTTTCCTTGACTTTATTTTCCTGTCGCCATGGTGCTGTATATGTAAACAAGCCTTCTTTAAAAATACCAAGTATGAAAGCAGATTTAAAGCACTTTAGAACACAAGTGCTGGGATCAAAAGAACATGTGTGCTGTTTTGACATGAGCTGAAAATATACCCAAAGGCTCCTTTCCAGCATGCTGACAAAATATATAAATTAGCCTGGCAAAGGTCTGGCTCCCACCAGAGCTCCCAGTTCCATGCAGAGCCCTGATCCAGCAGAGCAGCCAAAGCCACTGGTACGTGGTGAATAATCGTTTTTCTAGCAGAGATTGTACCTGTGGTTGTCACACTAAGGACCACAGGAAGGCAGCAGTTCACTACCCCTAAATTCAGTGATAAATTAGGATTGCTCTGTGCCTGGCTGCTGCAGTGGTGGCTGAGAAACTCTCACAGCAGCCTTGGCTGTTCCACCAGTGGGAAGAGAGGGAGCAGAGTCACCCCTCAGAGAGGAGCAGGGAAGGACAGTGAGCCCTGAGCATCACATCTCATATGCACCAGCACTTCCCTCTTAAGGAGTCATTCAGTGTTTCTAATTTTAGGCCCAGCTTTACCAGCACTGAGAATCCTGGCCCTGATTACACCAAAGTGACACAAGCACCACAAGAAGGAAGTTAACATTAGGAGTGTAATTCCTTTAAGAGCATTAGACATATTCCTACAGATGCTTTGGAAAAGGCCACTTCGAGTGTTTCTCAAGCATGTTAAGACTGCTGGTGGGAAGTTCAAATTCAAAATTTGTACCCAAAATACAAAGGGGTCATATGGTCTTTAAAAGTCATTTGAAAAAAGAAATCTTCCCCTAGAGAGATCAGCTTGTTTCTCCTAGGAATTCTCTGCTCCCAGGCAGATCTGTGGTATCAATGGAACACTCATTCATGTTCACATCTTGTCTGTTCTGATAGAGGCTGAAGGAAAATCTCTCAAGGAAATACATGTGGCTGCTCTAGTTCTTGTGTTTCATCACTGCACCTTGTCTGTGCTGTCCTGCAGCTCAGGCTGGTGCACTGCTGGCAATAAAATACCAAAGATCAAGCTGGAAATCAGGTCAGCCACTGTGTCTCTGTTTCAGCTGCTCTAATTGCTGCATAGGACAGCCAGGCACAGAGACCCCAGAAGGTTCACCTTTGCCTTTGCAGTCAACCCCCCTCTCCACATTGCTGGATCTAAAGAGGGGCCACATTTTGCTTCTGAGAGCTATTAATTGGGTAAATTATTCCAGGTGTGAGCAATCCCTCACCTGGGTCACTCCATCTCCCTCCCAGCAGCTGGGGGTGGGGGGGGAACATCTTGTAGCTGATGAGGAGCCCTGAATCACTGCCAGCTCTGCATTGTCCCCATCTGCCCCACCCACACCTGTCCCAGATGCTGTATAGCTTTAGTGGCCTTGCAGTTAAGGGGGTGTAGCTGCTCTAATGTGTGTCTGAGGGGGATTTCTCCCCTTATTACTGCCCTGTGAACTTTCTGAAGCTCTCTTACAGCATGTGTGGCTCTTCAGTCACGGGTAAGCAACAGTTCTTGGGTTAATTTGGAGAGCTTTCACTTAGTGTTTCACTTCTGTGGGTTCTGAAGTGGGTGAGATCAAGTGGGTTGTTTTCCCACAGTTTGCTACTAGGCTTGTGTGAGTTCTCTGTGACCATCTGCCAGGGAAGCATGTCTATGTCCCAGGAAAGGTAAAAGTGGGAGGAAGTTCTCCCGTTCTTCATGGACAGCTAAAAACCATGAGACTTGTGTTTACTTTCTGTTATGGTTGCAGATCATCTGTAAAACTAAACCCAGTTACTGTTCATGGGTTACTCGGGCATACAATAAAGCTTAGTGACATATGGTCAAATCAATTCATGTAATACTGGAATTTTCTTTGTCATGCTTCTACTGGCTTCTTGCCCACAATCATTATATTTGAACTTTGATACAGTGCCTATAAAATAACGATCACTTGGGAAGTGGGTGAAGTTATGAAAGTGCTTAGCAGCTCTTGGGGGGCAGATACCTAGTGATTTTCCAGAAGTGCTCAACATGTACTCTACTGACAGCTCTGAAAATATGAAAAGTTGAGCAGATGAAGAAAGATGTTTGATCATGATATAGGGAAGTACTTGACCTTTTGTGTCTGCTGCACCCTCCTGTCACTCTGGGCTGTCTCTTTGTGCTGTAGGATACATGGCACATTTACAAAGGACCTGTTTTACACCTGAAATAAGAAAGGGGTTTTGTTGTGGCTTCTTTCCTAATGTTCAGAACTTCTAAGCTATTCAAGTCTTCCTTTTATTTATAACAGTTTTCTCTTGGTGGAGCTCATAGCAGTTTGTGGTGGTTTGTCCTGGTATAGGAACAGACAACTTATATAGGACCAGGACTTTAGAAAAAAAAAAAAAAGATTTGGAGAAGAAGCAAATTTTCACCTGGTTTGTTGTGACTCTGAGTTTCTTGGGGGGGTCAGGGTGGTGTGCGTGGAACTGGCAGTGAAGTGTTTCTTGGTCTATAACTAGTGACTAAGGGGTGACCTGAGTATTTGCTGTAACTCTCCTTGCCTTCTTGAGGGCCTCTGGCTCACAGCAGAGCTTCTCCAAGCCCCAGAACAAAGGTTTCAGTGTCTCACTGAATAGAAATGGCTTTCTTCCCAGTGTCTCATCTGCATATTTCAGGTGTGTGGCAGCCAGGCAGGGGCTGCCTGGGCTCTGTGCCCTGTAACACTGGGATTCTTGCAAAGGTACTGGGGGGACTGTCACTTAAATAACTTTAATGAAATGACATCAGAAAGTAAAAATGGAGGTCTTTGCCTAGAACCTCGAAGTTCCTTGTTTTGATGCTAGGAATGGACCTCATGTGAGATGTTTAGGCAATTCCTCTACTCAGGACAGCAGAAATCTATATTTGAACAACAAAGCAATATGTGATAAGCACTGAAATTACTGGCTGGAAAAACACAAATAATCCATCAGAATCAGGTACTTTGTGAAAATTCTGGACCTCAGTTAGACATGTGCATGTCAAAATTCCAGCTGGCAGCAAGGACTGTGGGAGCATCCAAAAAGTTTACCTCTTGAAACTCTTGCTTTATATCAGTCTAATCTCTCTGGACAGTAATTACCTGGTGTATTCTCTGCTCTCATAATCAGGTTGCTTTACCTTGGTGAAACTGAGAAGACAATCCAACCTTTGTTTCTGATGGTTACTTTTCATAAAAGATCATCTATTGTCTATCTCCAGCAAAACCAATTATATTCTTCCATATTACATTTCCAGTCATTTCACAGCTGTCTTTTGTACCATGTAAATGGAGCAGAAAGCCTGTAGTAAGTGTCAATCCTGGTAAAGTGAGTCCTGTTTCAGTATATTATGGGTGATTTGTAGTTTCTTGCTGTTACTATACATTTCTGTCAAGGAGGAGGAGGTGGATGCTGTATTGCCAGTTACTGAGCTATTACACAGGTTTAGCATTGTGGTTACCACTGATAGCAAATGTTGTAGTTAGGGATGCAAAGTGGCTTCCATTATAAAATTCTGACTCAGTGTTCTCATCATTAGTCTTGGGATGAAAGTTGTCTCCAAACAGAATGAAAGCAATAAGAAAATAAATTATTTTCCCTACCACAGTCCTTTTATTGTGAAATTTGCTTCAAGTCTTCTGCCCAGTTATTGAAACCTTAACTTTTCATAAACATGGGGAACTGCAACAAGATACTCTGCAAGCAGCAGAACTAATACAGAACAGCTTCTCACCAGTGAGCAGGAGTTACTGAGCTGCTCTGAGCCAGGATGGTCCTGTGAAGCCAGCAGTATTGTCATATTCCAGCTGTGTTGTACCTCTGCTAATGAGCCCTAGCAGATTCAGGCCAGCTCCACATCTGGGCTGGCTCCACATCTGGGCCATGGTTGTCCTGGGGGCCCCATAAGGCACCCAGGACAGCAGTGTTGAAGCACTGTATGGCAGCTACAGCTGCACATACAGGGTTAGGAACATGGAAGAGATGTGACTGAGAAGGGTGTATGTGAAAACCAGATCTCTGGCACAGATGAACTTCTTTCAGTCCTGGGCTTCTTGATAAGATCAGGGTTTACTCAGAATGGAACATTCCCATTCATTGTTCCCTTCCTAAAGAAGAAAGGAACCAATTTTGTTGCCCAGGGCTGCTGGGTCTCACTGGAATGGTTGCCCTGCTGAGCTGGTTGTGGGTGGTGGAAGAAGTGGTTGGATGGTTCCACACTGCTTGGCTGATGTGCCAGTTATCTGGGGCAGCTTCATTGACATCAGGATCTTGCTTTCACTACAGCAATCCAGAGATCAATGTTGTCTTCCCAAAGTCAAGGGCAGGGCAAAGGTAACTGGAGCAACAAGGAGATAATTCTCAAGCAGGGGTTAGAGGGCAATGAGAGGATGAGTGTGTGGTCTGCTGCAACAGCAGGGATCAGGGCCTGGGTCTGTTCCTATTCTCACTGACCTACTCTGGGGAGCTCAGGCTGCTTCAGTCCCCATTTGTAGGGAAAGGGAAACACTCCTTCATCTTCACCAGTGTAGCAAATATCTATATAGCCCTTATCTAAGGGATTTTCTTCAACATGCTTCTTATCCTCTCCTCTCAGCTCTGGCTGCACAGGCAGGCTTAAAAGAGAGAGGGGATCATCCTTTCTCCCCTCTTCCCTTTTAGAGCCCTTACCAAAGAGAGGAAGGCAAGGAACTGCTGTACTGCTCTGAACGTGCTTGATCCAGAAGAGGCTTTGTTAGCTGACTCAGCTTCTGCAGCACTGAAATGAAATTAGCAGGTGTTAAGCCTGTTTTGAAATGCTGCATCACTATGACCCAATCAATAACAGCCTAACTCTTTTAAGCTGCCTCTTTGGCCTCCTATGATTAAAATTTTGCCAATACATCATGTTCTTCCCTTGGTTTTTCTTATGCCAAAATGAAATTCACTTTATTGCATTAGCCTTGGTGGCTGGAGGATGCTTGTTATTGAAGGCAGTGAGAAATCTCTCGTCCTGTTCCTGCAGAGAGCAGAGTGTGTGCAGCTCCTTATGGAGCTCCATGGGTACCAGCCAGGGCTGCCTCTCACCAGGGATGTGCAGAGCTGTGCCTTCCCCATGGCAGGAACTGACCCCTGCTAGAAACTTATTTTATCTGGATGGTTTTGCTTGAGACTCCAGACTCAAAGCTTGTAGTGCTTTCCTGGCCTGTTAAAACTGGTCCCATTTGGAAATGATGTGCTTTGCTTGCTTCTCCCGCCTTCTGACTGGCTGTGGAGGTACAGAGACCCATCTGCTCTGCTGATTACTGTTGTGGCAAGTAGCAAACAACACTGCATTTTTATTTTGGTTTTAATTCTTAGGGTGCAAACCTCTCATGCATTCCTCATGTAGTCTGTGTGATGTAGACTTCTGTCCATTTTTTTCTCAGATGCTGTTGGTAAAGCAGCTTCTGAGGAAACTACTGGATGCTATGAACTGGGACACCTTTCTCGGAAGACAAGAATGGTATCACTCCTCTTGTAACCTTTACCTTCCTGGGCTCCTATTTTCCTGCCTCAAATTGTTTATTTAGCCTATATGTTTCCAGGGCAGGGCATGGCTCGTTTCTTCCAAGCTGCATTCAGCAGAGCCCTGATCCTCTGATAATGCAGCAATAAATCTCCTGGAGAGTTTCCTGACTTGACAATTGCATGCTGAGTCCCATCTTCAGACATTCAGGAAACCAACAGGCTCAGGTATCTTGGATGTAACCAGCAAGACAAGAATGAAAACCAGGTCAGCTTTTTGGGATCTGGTGTTTTGATACTCTGTCATCCCACAATTACAGGAAACGAGATAACCAAACCTTCAATATCTAATAGACTGATATCTGCTGATAATCTGCCTGCTGCTTTTGATGACTAAGTGAGGGCTGACTCTCCAGGTGCTGTTCCTACTTGGCTTCTGAGGTTGACTCCAGCATCTGATGTCAACAGAGGTGACATTCATCCATCTGCAGAAGGCCTGTATGTCACCAAAACTGAGTTTTAATATGGTGACTGAACTTTATCCTGTTCATTACTGCCATCTAAGCATGCTGCTCATCCCCACATGCCTCTGAAAAATGCTTTGAATCCCCTGGATGGTTGAGTTATTGAAGGACCATGTCCTTTCTCTCCTTCCCAACACATCTGGTCAGTGCAGTGCTCACACCCACAAACATGAGGATGTCGCAGCTTTTAGCTCTGCCATATCCAGTGTGAGGGCATGCTCTGTTAGACAAAAACTGATATAATCCCATAAAATCCCCCAAGCTGTGCAAGTTTAGACAGCCTAGCTCTTTGCTCTGAGCTCCTGAGTGCATCTCTGAACACAGGAGAAAAAAGGCAGATATTCATTACTGACTTAAAGCACAGACTATGACGAAACTAAAATTGCACTGCTACTAGAAGTGTTCATGAAGAGACTTTTTTTTTTTTTAGTAAAGAATTTCTTTGGCTTGCTGCGATTTCCTTAGTTCGTGGTGTTTTCATGCAGATACAATGATTTGTTGTATAACCAGTGTTTGCACATGTCCTGTATTTTGATATAAATTGTCTAGCACCAGAGCTATCCTAAATGGTCATCGCAGTAAACAAAGCCCAGTCAGTGTGTGTTGGGTGAAAGGAGCAGATTTGCAGTAGAACAGCTGACGGGGGAAGAGACAGTGTGAGACTGCAGCCCTGAATTATGTCACTGACTTCAGGCAATGCAGATCAGCAGGAGACAGGACTGCAGCAGATGGTCTGAGTTTGATTAATCAAATGTCCTGAATTAAAGCCTGATTGTTTTTCTTTAAAAAAAAAGTAGGTTAAAAAATAAAAGCAAGCTGACAATGTAAATGCATGCACTGTCTATTGCTGTTATTAACTTCAAACAGCTGAAGGAATCGTTTTCCTGACAGAGCTCAGCACAGGGAACATCAGAGTGTTTAAAGAGATTTAAAACATAGTGGGGATCAAGCATAGGTACAGCAAATTCTGCATCCTCTGGAAAGGCTGAGTGTGATGGGCTGGGAACCTGGGGAAGGACAGGCAGGACTGTGCTAAAATACACAGGGCCCCACCAGTCTTGGGAGCTGCTCTGGGCCACAAAACCCTGATCAACCCCAGACATTCACCACCCTGTGCTTGAATTCACTGTAGTTGAGGGGCTGAGCCTTCCAATGTGACTTCCAGAGAAGGAAACCAGACCTCAGTTCTCCATGGCTGAGACTGCATGTTTATTTTTTGCTTCTAAATAATGCACATTTCATTATAATTAATCATCATAACCCAAGAAATAGGGAGAAATTACAGAAGTGGTGAAAATCATATTCAGCTCTGATTTTCTGTCTCTAAAACAGCAAAAGCCACCCAACATTTTAGGAGTGCAGAATTGAATTAAAACTATAGATTGATCATAAGTCCTCTTGGCTCCAAGCCAAGAGTGGAGCTATTAATTTGACGCAAATTAATCTATGCAAATTTGCACACTGATTTAATGAAGAGACAGACATGCAATCATTTCATTACTTCTCAGATTTTCAATTAGATTGAATTCAGTAGCTGGCCACCATCATAGTCACAGAGTTTTGCTAAAAGGTTATTTGATGAATATTTATGAATTTGTGACTCTGCTACAGCTGGGCTTAATAGCAAGTATCATACTTTCTGAGTACATGCAAACGATTCTTCAAATATCCTAATGCAGTGATTGATTTATCTTTTTTTTGTCTTGACTGCTCTATCTTTAATCCCAGTTATTACTCTAGTGTTCTGCTTGGAGACAAATGACTTGCTTAGGGGTAAGTGACTGTTTTAAATTATTACAAACACTGTCTTGTTTCATGGCCATTTCAGTGTGAGACGTGATGTTCTGAACAGCTGGAAATGTGACAAATCTCACTCAGAGTGCAAACAGATAAAAATTGAGACAACCCATAATACTGCCCTGGGCAAAAAAGGTGTCACTTCTACAGATGTCTGAGATTAGAGGGATGGATTCCCTTCTCATGGAGTTCCATAATGATACTCAGCTTGCAATCACACCTAAGGATGTGTTCAGCTGGAAGTCTGAGGTTTCCCCCCTCCAGTGAAGCTAGTACCTGCTTAAGCATTGTCCCAGTTTGAACTGGTGCTTCTGAACCTTATCCAGCTTTTGCTGAAATTAAAGGAACTAGGAAAAAAATCTGTGACTGGGAAGAGGAGCAAGTCCAACACGTCCTATTCCTGCTTTTCGTTGTTTCAAGTTCTCAGTTGTTGTAAGGATCCAGATTAAAAGCTGAATGCAGAATGCACTCATGTACTGCAGGACCATTTTTGAGCTAGTGGGTGTTTGGGGGACAAACCAGGTGAGGAAGCTAAAGCTTTAATGTGCACATGCATTACTCCCTCAGGAGTTCAGGAATGTTCTCCTCTGGACTCATTTAAGGCCACAGATGATCTCTTAGCTTTAAATCTGAAGGTTCAGACACTTAGCTCCTCCAGGCAGCTACTTTTTATTTTTGATAGACTTTGGTTTTTTTCCTTTCCATCTTTCAACCTGCCTGTTCACAAGACATTAGCTTGGAGTTGGACCAGACCTCTTCTGGAGACAGCCAGAATCAGCAAAACCTATGCAAAATACTGGCTGCCCTGAGGTGGCTTTTACACCCCAGACCATAGACAGAATGTCAGAAACTTAGAGTAGAAAACATTTCATTTAGTGACAAGTTAAACAGGGACATGAGGAAAAAGTGTTCACATCATTATGAGCACTCTGAGTCTCCATTTTTGTATGTTTATCTATGTAGGCTCTTACAAAACCTCCAAAACCAGTGTCAGGCATCTTCCTGTAACCATAGGTGTGCTGTTTAGCACCTGGCATGAGGGCCTCAATGTGTCTCTGCATCTCTTCTCAGCTGTGCTATAAATGGGATTTGCTTCAGCTGTTCCTGAAGTCAGCCTGGAGAATACACAGCTGGTAGTTTGGATAGGAGATAGGGAGATTGTGCTGCTCTTTAGTTCCCAAATAAAACAATTCTGGTGTCTGAGGTCAGCATCTTCCTGCTTATCACAAACATCAAACTTTGCCTTGGACTTTAGCCCTTAACTGATGAAAGCACAGGTAAATGTGAAAGGAAAATGGCTGTAATTTGTGAGCTTTACAAAACGAGATCTTGAACTGCACAAGGCAACATGGAAATAAGCCCTATATTTTATCCATTCAGAACTGGAAAGAGCTGGCTAGCAAGAGTGAAAACATACAGATGTCTTAGTAAACTGTGATGGGGGTGACAATGGTAACTTCACAACTAAGCCAAAACTGGTGTCACTTCCACCTTCTGCCAGACTCCATGGTGCGCCAGTTAAACCAGTTCTGTTGCCCTTTGGTTGACACCCACATATATTATAATTACTTCCACATAACTACAACTCTGTGTCATTTTACCTGAGCAAGAGTGTTCTCTGTGTGAAGAGCCAGAAGAGCAGGATATATCTAGAAAGACAAGAAGTGGTGATAAGGAAGTGTTGAGTGAAGGAGGCTGCACCTCCTTTTAGATTTCACTCTCCACTGGAGCCAGGGCCTTAAGTTTATTCCTACTGTAACATACGTGTTCTATCTTCCCACTGACCTCTGTGTGCCATCCAGGCTATGAATTAAATCTTCTTTGTGTTGGAGGAGTTTAGCTGGGAAACCGGAAGAGCAGCAGACTTCAGAGGGTTAGGAGGTTACCAGGACAAGGAAAGCATGTTCCCATTCTGCTGAGAGGGAGTCCTAGTCTCTTTCAGTGGCAAGGAGATAGGTCACTATCCATCAATAGCTCCTGAAATAAAGAATATTTATAAACTTTTGCACTTCCTTTACTCAGCAAGGTCAAAAGGGTGCTGCTTTCATTGCAGCCTGTTTCTTGCACTACATAAACACCTGCAGGTTATGTCAGGCAGGACTCAGCTGCTCTGTGAGGAAATGCTGCAGGATTTCAACAGAGGCCTGGACTGCCTGGGAAGAAAAGATCATTAAATATAGGCATTGGGAAATCTGGTAGCAAATGTCATTGACAGGGTTTGTCTATCAGTTATGTAAATTGGAGTACATGGAAAGGAGGATTATCAAACTGGCAAAGCAATACTATCACCAGGATGTGATGATCTAAGGCTGAACCATTGCAGGGAGGCTGGGCTGAGGTGGAGCTGCAAAATGATTCTATTCAGGGGTTTCTGATTTCCACATCAATTTATTTGCATGATGTCTATGAGTGTCTAATCCTCTCTTGCTTATTTATATTTTTCCCAGCTCTGGAGAATATCCTCCCTGAGTTTTCTCTTTAATGTAACAAAAGGAGGTTTCATCACTAGCCAGAGATGTGACCATACAACTTGGAGAGGTGTTACTGCTTTTACAGCTTTATTATTTGACAGTGTGTGATGTTTCCACACTTAACTGGAGAGCTTGTCGAATGCCTCATTGCCCTCCTGAAAATCGCCTTTCTTCTGAGCAGTGGTGACAAATGACCATCACAGGGCCCACGGAGCAAGAGGGAAACTGTAAAACTCAGTAGAAATTAATTTCCTGAAGCAACAGACTAAACCCCAGGTTTGCACAGCCCAATACATTTCAGCCCCTGGCAGCTTTTCTGCCTCCCTGTGGGAGCAGTTGACGTATGTCCCCTGTGCTGATCTTGGAGCTGGTTTTCTTGGCTTTTGTGGCTCACTGAAAGGACATGGCATGTCCATCTCAGCACAGCAAGGTGCCTCTTCTAAACCTTTCCTCCAGGACTGAGCAAACTACAAATACCACAATCCCATTTTCCCTTTAAAAAGCAGGGGTGTACAAGAAACAGGACCACCCAGTCTAACGGACTGGGAAAGTTTTGTCCCCAGTCTTGTTACTAGCCCATGCTGGTGTTTCTGGTGTGTCCTTGCCCTTGTCCATTCCTTGGAAGGGGGCCCTGAATTGGCAGGAGACATCCTGGGAGCTGAGGAGATTGATGTGAGGGAGGAATGCAGGAGATCTGTGTGTCCTCATGGATAAGGCACCCCTGGCTTTACCTGAGCTAACTCCCCTAATGCCATTTGTGGTCAGGCTCATTATTATCACCACAGCTGCCTTCAGGAGGAAGGTCCTGGTGCACTCCTGGGTAAAGGGAAATGGAGGTAAAGAATGTTAAAGGGTGCTTTTCCTGCCCAGGGCACAGTGCTGAGGGGCTGTCTCTGGGGGACTATCCCGTGACTGTCCCCTCAGCCTGGGGGCCAGGAGGAGACCCCAGGGCAGGGTTAGATGCCCTGTCCTGCCCTTGTCCCCCACTGTGCTTTCAGGACCCCCTCTCTCTGGGCAGGGCTGGCTGGGCTGTGCCAGCAGCAGCTGCTGGAGCAGTCCTGGAGAAGCTCTTCCCATGAGGCAAACATAGCAAGGGAAATAATCCTTTTTAAACAATACAAAAAAGTTGCCTTGTTTCCTGTGGTGTGTAGCCCATTGCCACATGGAGGGGCTTCTACTGCAGGGTTTCATCTGCTGCTGCTCCTGGCACTTGTCTGGATTTTGGGGGTGTTTCTCTCATGCCTTGGCTACAGGTAACACTGTGCCTGCTCTGTTGTGCTTCACTTGCACCCGTGGAACCCTCTCCAAACTGCCCCTGAGTGGGGAGATGGCTCAATTTGTTGTCTTGTAATATTAGGTCTCTCAACCATACTGCAAATAAACCTCAGAGAGAAATCAATATATCCCACCCTTAGCACATTGATTTACATCACCTTTCTGATGATGGCCCTTGTAACAAATGCAAAAGGGCTTTTAAAGACTTATCTGAATGCAAATGTCTCCCATGTACAAAACACAGCAGCGTGGGGCGGTGAGGAATGTGTGGTCCTGAAGCAACTTGCACAGGGTCACGCAGGCTCATGCAGGGTTGACTTCTGTGCATGTGAGTGCACGTTTGAGAGATGCAGCCCACAGTCTGGGAACAAGCAGTAAAACAGTGGGATGCTGCCTCAGCACGTGGGCTATAATAGAACTAGGATGGTGACAATATACGATGACAAAAAAAAAAATAAATACATAAATAAAGGCAGTGACAAGGTTTGAACCTTGAAACACTTTGTGTCAAGACGAGAGCAGAGCTGAACACAAAGAAGCAGCACATGTCATGCCATGCTTTTTAGCTGCCTGTGTTTTGGTGCCAGGCAGCTGAGTGCCTCAAATATTTGTGTGTGACAGCCTCAATCAGATGGTTACAATGCCAAAATATTGGCCTTTTCGCTAATAGGGCTGCATTCAAACTCCCTGCTCTGGGTCAGGCAGGGCTAGGGGAGAGCCTTCAGACATAGCTGGGATGGTTCAGGGGCTGCAGAGGTGGCTCCTGTCAGTATCAGAGCAAGGTTCTCCATACTTGCTCGCACCCCAAAGCCCTCCAGTGACCTGAAAGCCACCCAGGATTGTGGCTCTGCCTGCTTCAATTTGCTGTATATGGAGTATAATTTGTATTGTTACATGTTGTGTGAAATCCAGGCATTGCTCAGAGACAGCAAGCCTTTGTGTTGAGCTGCATTTTGGGGAAGTACAGCAGCATCAGTACCTGGTGTCCCCTTCCACAAGGCAAAGCACCCACCACATTCACCAGCTGAAGTCACCACTCAGAGGAGTTGTAGGGGCTTCACAAGGTGCTGCTCTGTGCCCTGGCAGAGCAGCATCAGATCGTCTGTGTAAGCAGCCAGAGACAAGCACTGGCAGCACAGCCTTGAGAAAATGCTGAATGCAGCTTTTTGCTGGCTAAAAAAGGACTTGGAGCTCTCTCCCGCTGCTTCGTTCCCGGTGTGTGAAGCGAAATGAGGCTTTGTACATAATTTGAAAGCAAACAGGATTGTGTCAAAGGTGTCAGACTTTACTATTAATTATTTCTGCAGACTGGAATGACCCGTGGGAGTCAGATATTTTAGCCAGCTCCTCTGGGCAGGCAGATAATACAATGAAGTGCTCTTATCTGATGGAAGTGGGCATCACCCCCTGAATGGTACACTGATACACCCCAGCAAAGGAGCTGACAAAAATAAAAAGAAACAAATTCTATTAGATTTGGAGCTGAGCAGCACATGAATTTAAATAGCTGCTTTCAGTTGGCTACTTGGTATATTAAGTACGTAATTTTCCTGGTCCATTACTCCACTGTAAAACAATCACTAATGAAGGTGGAATTAAGAGTTTGAAAAAAATGCTTTCAAATATTTTGCAGTTTGACTCAAAGTGGGTCCTTGTCTAAAAGGGTAGATCTGATACTTCATAGAGCTGCAGATATTGCTGATGTGCACTATATAGTTGCTTTAAAGGTGTCAGCATTTCAGAGCTGTTGGGCTGTACATCTGCATTACTGCAGCCTATGAGTTCCCATTAGGGCAGTTTCCACTATTATCCAAGCTTCATCTCCAGTAAAATTGCAGGTGTTTGAGGAAGAAGGCACAGAGGAGAATAATTTATTTTGTGTTTATACAGTATCTACCATGATAGGACTCCAAGCCTAACTGAAGCCTCTGGGTACTGCCACAGTATAAACCATCTTCCAAATGAGAAATAAGTCTTCCAAATAATGCTTAAGAACCCTTTACGAGGCTGTGTAGCATGTCTGAGTCCTGCTGTACTAATTCCTTGGACCAGGGATTTACTGTTGATAATTTCATAGGGTGGATGCTTGGCCCATGGTAAGAGCTGGGCATCTGGCAGTGTTATCTTTCTCTTGAAGTCCTCAGACTCAACCAGAGGTGCAAAACCTAAACAGAAGCCTCGACATCCTTCAGCTCTAAGGCTGTGATGGTTTGTGTGACCTTGTGGGGTCCTCAGATGTCTTTAGAAATGTGACCTGCTGGGGTCTGAGCATTTCCTCGGGTCCAGCAAGAGCAGAGGGTTAAGCTAGCTCAGGATCTTGTTCATAGGCAGACTCATCAATGCATTTTAATGCTGTTGGTTCAATATAGAATGTTTGTTTCTTGAAGGAAAAAAACATCTGCCTTAGAAACAGGATTTGTAATAATTCTTAGTAATTTGGATAAAATTGGCACCCTTCACTTGAATGACCCTCTTTGCAAAGATTATTTCACTCACTGAACATCATGATTTCCCATCAATTCCCAGAAAAAGCACTGCTCAATCAAGGCACCTCTGCCTGCACGGCAGAGCAGTGGTACTTTGCATGGTCAGTGAGCTGTGTTTATGGTGCACATTTGGTGTTCCACAGTCCCATATCATACATAAAACAACATGGATTTTCCCAGCAAGGAGCTCTGCTGTACCACAGACCTGCTGTGCAGCTGCCTCTGTTCCCCAGCTCAGCTCTCAGTCCCAGCAATACCTCAGAAAGTGCAATACTTGAAATAGAATGTTTGTGTGTGCATCAGCCCAGACTGATTGTATTCATAAGCTGCCACTGTTCTGGGCATGTACAAGGACAGGCATGGCACCAAAAAATGGAACAAAAAGCCACAGAGGCTTTTTCCAAACACTTTGGCTGTAACTTGGATATTGGGAAACGCACTTTCATAGGACAATGCACGACCTCTGCACTGAGACCCATTTGCATGATTTGTCTCTTCTGTATTCATGAACAGCTCTCTCATTATGGCTATTTCTCACATTTATTTTATTTCTAATTACAGTGATTTATGATTGGGTTTTAATTAACTTTCTCTTGTCTGGATCCTACCTATATACTTAATTGAGCCTTGCAATCTAAGCTTCACACTGGTGGAAGTTGTACATGGAAATACCCTTGTAGGCGCTAGCTTTAAATTAATCTAAGATTGGATTCTGGAATGGAGGAGCTACTGAGGATGATCTCAGCTTTTGTGATACAGAGGAGGTGAATGACTTGTTCAAGCTCTCTTCTGAGCCCTGGTATGCCAACACCAAGTCATGCTCAGTGGTCCTCAGACCTGCATGCCGTGAGTCGAGTGCCCTGTGCCTGTGGATACACTGTGCCTGCTGTCCCAGAAAAAGCTGTCTTTGTGGGTGCTGTCTTTCACCTTCACGGCACTCAGCAGCTCTAGTGAGGCCTCAGCTGTGACTTTGGAGGGTGCTGGGACAGGAGGAGAGCAGGCTGCTGACAGTGTTGTGGTGGTGTCGATTCCCTGCGAGGCAGCCGCGCGTTCCAGTCCCAGGGAGCCACCTTGCAGTGCAGCCCTGGCTGCAGGGACACTGTGCCATGAGAGAACTTTGATGTGACATCAGACTTGCAGTTTAGTATGACAGTCCCTCAATTTTCTAATAAATCTGGGTCAATGTTGGTCTTTTGTGGGATAATTAAGGTTGATCCATTCTGCAGGGCAAGCAGGAAAAGAATTCATTACTGCACGAGGAGGTCAAAGAGGGCCAAGGTGGAGAATATCTGTGTTCCAAGCACTGCTGTTTAGTGTTGCATCCTAATTGATCAGTGAACTGTGTAAATGCTGAACACGTCAGGCTCTGCATTTTATGACGTGTCAGAACTTTTGAGGCTTGTTTTGAAAAGTTACTTTGCTGGGCTGCATGCTGCCGAGAGAATAGGAAAATAGGATCTTTAACAATTGTTCATTTTTAATTCATGGCAAGTTCTCCTTATGATCTTTACATTGTGCTTGGCCTGCTGAGCATAGGGATTGCCCCTGTAAACAAAATACTCACAACACAAATACAGCAACAAACATTCTCCAACCCTTCTCACCTCTTCCCCCCTCATGCTGGATGCTGTGCAAAGCAATGACAGAGCACCATTGGCTTCCTATGACTGCAAATGACCAAGCTGCTTTGTAATAATATTTATTAGTTGATCTTGAGGGCAGGCAAATTCTGGAGCTAAAATTGAAACCCATTGAGGCCACTGTTTCACACTCCCTTGGGTGCAGACTTCCTTCCCTTGTTTTTCTAAGAACAAAAACTTGATCCCAAGCAGTCTCCACCTTACCTCTACCTGGGCTCCAGGATTCTGGGTAGAATGTTGCCATGAACACCACTGCCCTGCACAGTAGAAAACAGGAGCATCTCACAGCAGAGCTGGGTCCTTGTGTGGCACTTCTAAGCTGGAATTCCAAGACTAGGAGGAGGAGATTTGCTATAAACACAGGGCTTTGTTTGCAGAGTTTGATTTGCAGGATTGTGCTCAAGTCCCATAGCCTGAGCACTCTGCTAGAACAAATTGCTCTGGGAGAGCTCAATGTTTTTCATTTTACTATGATTGGAGGAATGCCAAATTCTTTTCATTCACTTATAGCAACAAAACTTACCTGACCTCAGGGCTTTACAAAGTGCAATGAGTTAGAATCACCCAGGAATGAGAACTTCCTATGAAGCAAGCTGCATATTCATTTTTACAAGTGGTGCAGGAACAGAATTCCTACTTGTTTCATTAATCACTTTTGTGACAGGCCTTCACCACTCCTTCCTATCAATGCTGAAACTGGGAAACATTGTTTTTCACAATGAGAGAAGCAAGAAGTGGATCCCTAATTATGAATACTATTACAGAGCAGAAGCAAATCACTCAAGGCTGTTTTAAGTATCATGCAATGGAAATCATCACTCAGGCTCAGACAACACGCATCTGTTACTGATATTAGAATTGTTAATGTGAGCATGTCATGGTTTTCCTATGTGATAAGACTGTGCAAATAAAACAAAAAGAAATAAATTCAGAGGATGCTTGAAATTCTGATTCCTCCAGGCAGAATTCCTCTGGTGGGCCCTGGGCTGTTCACTGTTTGAAAGAGTAGAGTGGAGGACTTGCATCCCAGTCTGGGACAGGTATGCTGTGAGAGATGGTCTTGTTATGAAGAACAAGGAATTTCTAATCCTGAGAGAAGGAGGTTGAGACTCTCACAGGAGAAACAGCTTGGCTTTTACTGCTTTGTGAAGTGGGAGTTGAAGAGAGAATGTGATTGTTGACTATAAATTCAAGAGGAATATATAGCAGGAAGGAGAAAAGCTCTGTTGTTGGCCCGTGTATCTGTCAGTTGCCCAGTGCTTTCCTAGTGTATGAAAGGATTATTGAAAGATGTTACTTCTCCTAGAAAACTCTGGTTTTCTTCTAGTCTTGGACCATAGCACCTGTGGTACTTCTATGCTTGGCACTAGAGTGGAACACTTACAGTCAAGTTGAGATAAACCTAGTTTTAGTCTGAGGAGGATTCCAAATATGAGAGCTGCAGGGATCTGGGAAAGGCTCATAATATTCAGGCAAAGCACCTGAAATAGCCATAAACTGCCTTTTGATTAGTATCTGAAGGATTGCATGATGTGGGAGCATGTGATAGCTGAATTGTGATGGCTCAAAATCCTCTGTGGTCCTAAAGGAATGCAAGCTGGAATAAAGAGACTGTGTAACATCAGTGAAGTGGGGAAAAATCTACATGAGGAACATCAGCAGATTTACTAGCCAATGGTTTCTATTTAATTATTGATAGTAATCCAAGTACTTCTTACTCTGTCTTGTACTACTTTACAGTGTTTTCCTCTGTGTATTGAATGTCTGATTTACTAAGGAACTATATGCCTTGGAGTTGTGTAAGAACAATGAATGTATTCATCAGCTTTCATATAAAGCAGCTGTAAGATCTCACTGAAGAGGGCTTCTGCAAAGAGTTAAGCTGGGGGATGAAGGGAAATGTAATAGAATTATACATAAGATTGGCACATCCGTCTAATGTGTTACATGGGCTGTGTCATAAGGTTGGTTGTTTTATTCTCCCTCTGTGCTTGGAACTTTAAAAAGCATTTCAGAAATTCAGCATCAACATCTAGGGTAAGACTTTAGCTCCCTCTTAGGCCCTGAACAAAGGAGCCAGGGTCTCAAATAGAGGGCTGTGCTCAGCACTTTCTCCTGGGCTCTGCCATGGGGAAATGCTGCTCATCACACTCAGCCAAGAGGAACAGGCACAGATCAGTGCCCTGGACTTCCAGGCTCCCAATGCCTGCAGGGAGGGGGCTGGCTACAGGCATTTTGGGGAGTACAAAGAGGAGTGTTTTGAATTCTGCCGCAGTTTCTTCAGTACAGCTGGTGTGGGACGGCACAGACCAGGGCAACTTTGCATGAAAAAATTTATCTGAGTGAATTGCCAAACTTTTGTCCAGGATAAACAACCAGGGAACTTCAGGTTGTTTCTGTAAGTTAACCTCTGCCAGTGGGCTCACTGAAAGTACCAGGAAAAACTGTGATCCTTCCTTTCCACTGCATTGTATCCTTGCTTTGTATTGGTAAGATGGAGATTTCCTCATCTGGAATGGTTCATTGTGCTACAAAAGACCTCATGCACATGTTTAACTGAAAGGAGGTTGCAGTGAGGTGGGGATCAGTCTCTTCTCCCACGTAACACGTGATAGGACAAAAGGAAATGACTTCAAGTTGTGCCAGAGGAGGTTTAGATTGGATATTTTTAAAAATTTCTTCACTGAAAGTTTGGTCAGGCATTGGAACAGGATGTCCAGGGAAGTGGTGGAATCCATGTCTCTGGCAGTGTTCAAGAAATGTGTAGATGTAGAGACATGGCTTAGTGGTGTCCTTGGCAGTGCTGGGTTACTGGATGGACTGGATGATCTTAGAGGTCTTTTCCAACCTTAATGACTCTATGATATTATAAAACTGCCTGTCTAGATTGTTCTTTGATATCCACTGGAAGGGGTAGCCCATGATGGAGGGCTGATAAAACAGGATGGAAGACCTCACTGGAACACGTGGGCTCAGAAGAACAAGTGAAAACACTTCCCACATCAGGGCCTGTAGTTTGAACTTGGGCTGCTCTTCTTGACAGCTTGAGCAGGTTTGGATCAACCCTTGCAAATGGGAATGTGTTCCCAGAAGTGACACAGCAACACTCCTGTGAGGTGCTGCTCACCAGGACTAGTTAGGAACCATTGCAAACAACTGGATGCACACAGGATGATGTTTTACACTGTCCTCAGCTATCATCCCTCTCCTGCTGTAAATGCATCTGAAGGGTGTGCTTCCCATTCAGAGTACATTACAGAACCAGGTCAAACATGAGGAATTCAGTTTTTTACCTGCCTGCTAACCTGACAGACCACGCAATTTGATCTTTGTGAAATTATCTGACTAGACACGGCACTCTTCAAAAGTAGAGGATTAGGAACTATTTAGACAAAGGAGAAGAAAGGTGTATTAAAACACAGTGATAAAAGTTGATTACCCTAGATTTACAGAGAAAATTAAATTAAAGAGGAAACTGTTACTTATTTGACACTGAATGTGGGAATTATTGGGGAAAGTGTTACTTATTTGACTGTGAATGTGGGAATTATTACTAATTGCAAGAGTAATTTCTTGAAAATGATGCTGTAATGATTCTTTCTATTACAAGTGGTAATGCTGTCATTACTACATTACTCAAACTCAAATCCATGGGAGAATCTCTGCAGGGTGAGCAGTGATTGAACGTTCCACATTAAAATAACTACACTCAGCCTTAAATTTAGAATATGTGATTTAAATCTAATGGTCTCTAGATTTCTTAAAGTTCCTCTTCCACAAAGATGCTTCTCTTATCTGCACTGTGGACTGGCTAGTTTGTTCTTTTTATACTAATTAGTTTTGCAGGACATGTTTAATGATAATATTCAGAAATGAAAGAGTTTTAGCATTCATAAAATGGTGAAAATCAATAAATGCACAGCTTATTTCTTATCTGTAATGCTGTGTGGAGAAAAATTTGTCAGTCCAATGCAGAGCTTTCCTGTATTTGCTGCCTCTTTGAGGATAGGATTTAAGCATCTTGGTAGAAACATCCTGTGGCAGTGTGAGAAATATGACAGAGATAGGTGCAACAAATACTACTCCAGGTCTCATTTAGATTCTGTAAGCCCTGGTGAAGTAGGCAGAGCATGTGAAGGATCAAGAAGGGCCCTTCTGAGTAGAGTAAAAGGGAGTTATGAAGTTGGGCTTCCACATAGCCTCTCTCTGCTAAGTGTGTGTCTCACTGACCCAAAGGCACCCCCAGAATTTCCTAAGGAAGGCAGGGCAGGCCCTTCCCCTGGGAAATACTGTTAATTCAGTTCTCCCAGAGGTGAGGAGCCTTCTGGATCTGGAATTTTAACCACTATCTTCTGTGCTACTTAAGAGTCAATTCTTTGACAGCCAGATTGGAGGCATATGGCTGTTGTGTACAGATAAAGCTTGGTGTGGCAGAGACCAGGGAACACCTCTGAAATGCAGGGAGAAAATCAGGTGCTTTCCTCTCCTTGCCTTTTCCTGAGGTGTTCCTGTAGCAGCTGGGAGCTGAGCCACTGCTGTGCCCTGCCCGTGGCTTGGCTTTCACTGAAAGGTTGTGCTGACCTAAATGTTAAATGCTGTTGTAAGAGGAGGTCTGGAGGAGAGCTTTATTCTGGCTTCTCTGTGCTGAACAAAGGGGAAGGAAGCCCCCAAAACAATTTTTGGTTAACTGGATGGAAATTAGGTAGTCATAGAAAAACACAACCCACTTCAACTAGAAGGTGAAGGAGCTGTGGGAGATGGATTCTCTCCTGCTTTGGAAGCACTTGCAGAGCTTCTGCTCTCTGTTTCTCCACAGGGTCCTGAGCAGGGGCTGCTGGCTGGGACTGCTGAGGGGACTTGGGTCCCACACGAGGCTGGTGACAGTGTGGGCCCCGAGGGCTTCTCCCTGATCTCACTGCTCTTCACTCCAGTGATGATCTTGCTTCCTTACTGAGCTTGTCCCTGTTAACTCTAGCTGGGGACTTGTCAGGATCGTCCTCTGGCAGAGAAATTTTAGTCATTGCTCTTCAAACATATTCTCCTTTGTAAAAGTGTTCAGAATGTGTTTTCTTTTTAAGTGTAATTTTGAACACATTAATGATATTGGCAATTACTCAAAGAAAAACATGTAATCAATGAATGCTTGCTAGTCTGTGGGGTGATAAATTTTAGAAATACAGTCTGTGCTTGCCTGGAATGTATTGCTTCAGGCAAGGTGATGGCTGCAGCAGTGCCATTCCCAAAGATTGCGCTGTGCATTTATTTTCTCATTAGCATCTAGTTTCTATTGTATATTTTGAACAAAGGTAACCTTGGAGTAGGAACACATTCCTTTCTGTCAGGAAGAACTTGTGATGCTGTTTCAAAGGTGCATGCATGATTGAGCAGCAATACATCACAAGAAGCTCTGCAAAGAAGATAATTCTCCATGGGCTGTAGTTGAAGAAAAGAAAAATCCATTTTTTTAGATTACAGTACTTTGTGGGGCGGGGGAGGGTTAATTTATGTGTGTTGTGACAAGCTCTCTCAGATGGTGAGTAGACTGTTTGTCAACTCATAACTATCATTCTCCAAAATAGAAAAGATTCATTGATTTGCATTTTAGTAGGTTTTGATAAAAATCTATATTCTTTTTTAAAGGAAGGAAGGAAGCTGTTGTCAGTGAAAAATTCTTTAAAAAGCAGAAATTCAGAGGTATTTTTGTAGTTCAGGAGAGGAATTTGAAATAGTTACTCTGAACTTTAACTGCAGCATCCACTGTACAGTGTAAAACCCTTGGTATATTGCTGTCATTTAATACCCATGATGCAGACAAACTACACTGAGCTGGAAGTTCACAGGAGCAGCATTTCTGAGGATGCAGAAGATGTGGTGGGGAAGTGAGGAGGTGCAGTCCTGTGGCAAAGCACTGAGCTGTGCCCTGGAGGAAGAGGAGGCCCATGGTGGAGGGAGGTTTGTGACCAAGAACATCCAATGTAGGTGGGAGCCCTGGAAATGGCTCCTGTTGATGACCTGCAACATCTCAGAAACATCAGACCCAGCCCAAGAAGGTAACTAGGAATGGTCCTTTCTGTAGCTTGGACCAGAGCTGGGATAATAATCACTGCCCAGCACAGGAAAGACCCATTCACATCCCCCAGAAACCACAGGGCATAGTTTGAACAGGAAAAATACAGGCAGCAGAGCTGGGTGTCAACCAGGATGCTAATCCCAGTATTGTCATTTTACAAAACACAAACTGAGACCTTTAACAACTCTGCTTAACCTCAGCCTTGTCTGCTCCAGCAGAAATGTGCCCCCACATCTGAGGTGAGTACTGATGCAGGGGAGTGGCTTCTGCTAAAATCCCACCATGGGCTGTAAAACCTCTGGTGTTTGCCAAGTCCATCAGTGCAGGGCCAGCTGCCTCGAATGCTGCCAGGATTTTGACTTAATGTGCCCCTGGAGCAGCTCCCAGTGCCACCAGCACTCTGGGTACACCCTCAGGGATGAGCTGAGCTGTCCCAGGAGAACAGAAGCACAGATATTGAGCTGTGGAAGGAAAGTGGGATTCCTTCAGGCTGCTGTTGTGGGTGGGTTTTGTCACAGCTGAGCTGGCTCTGAGTGTGGGGCTGAGTACAAACAAACTGCTCAGGCTCATCTCACTCCAGAGAGAGAGCAGTGCCTGGGGAATTCCAGGGATACTAAAGGGCTGCACCAGCCAAAGCAGCTGGATTGTGGCTTTCAGCTCTCAGTTCCAGTGAGCTGTGGTGTTGGCCCTTGCTCTCGTGTATTTATGATGATGGGGATGGAACTGACACCCTGGAGTTTCTCGTTTTCAGGATTTTTCTGTGATGGCAAGTTTGAATCCTCAGCTTTCCCAGGACACCAGGATCCCAGGAACTTTCTTCAGGGGAAAATGGGGCTGGTCAGTTCTGTGCCAGACTGGTCCTAAAGGTGAAGCCTCCATCAGAGGAGTGAGGGGTTTAAGGATGAAGTTCTGGTGAGAGGCACTGTGTAATCACAACATGGGAAGATGGCTGGACAAGCTTCAGCTCTGCAGTCAGCTACAGCTGTGCTGGCTCAAAAGATCACATTAAATCTGTGCCTGTTCCTATTCATAAAACTTGATGGGTTTTGAACATAACAAACTTTAATGTGTTTGAAAGTGGCTTAAGTTGGTAATGATGATGAAACGTGAAGAATCATCCAAATTTCTTCTGTTTACTTCTATAGTATAAACAGCTTTATTCAGTAGTTACTACATGGGGTATTCAAGATTTTTAACTGACAACAGAAATCCACATATGGCTCAGAAAAGTGTTGGCATCCTCTTGTGTGAAGTTTGTTAAAATTGCATGGTAGACATCTTGTTATTTAAAAAATCCTTTTCCTTTCAAACAAATTTATTCTGTGGTTTAAAAACTGTGTTTTAAAAGCTAATTGGACAAGGCCAAGGTTATAATTAGATTTATACTCATGCAGAGTAGTGTCCTAGGACTATTTTGTAACTCCATGTCTGAAACTGAAGTTTGTCAGGGCGTCAAAATTTATTAAAAAATATTGTCATCTGCTGTAAGTGACAATTGCAGTTGTACTAGGAAATTTTCAGTATCAAAGGCAGAGATGATCTCGGATGGGAGGGATCTGCCGTTATTTACCATCTACCTTGTCAAGCTGGTTTCTTCCTTTCTCTCCTGGAGGTGATGCTGATGGCCAAAACTGTTCTGCTGGTGGTTTCTGTAGGATTAAGAAGGTTAAACCAACATGAGGTCACTCACTGAAGGCTGATTCACAGCTGTTAACAAGTGCATTCAATAATCATATTCTTTCTCCCAAAGCAATTACATCTTTAAGAGGAGCAGAAAATAATTTGGGACATAAGAATCTTCACAAGCAGCCTAAATGGGAATTTAAATTCTCTTTTCCTCTTACACAGAAAAGTGTGCCTTTGTTTGCATCATTTCATGGCTGAGAGGTGTCTGGGCTCCCTTAGAAAAGCACAAATGTTTCATTCAGCTTACCCTGGGCTTGTAGCTGCCTTTCCCAGCTATACTATAACTTTGTTAGTTCTCCCCTTGTGCTTTTACCTGCTGTTATCACACATCAGAGATGTGTGCTGGGTCCTGGCTGAGCTCAGGGCTGCTCCAGTGGGTTCTCAGTGGATAAGTTCTGCCCTCAGCCTGGTGTGACTCTGCTTTGCTGTGGCAGGTGCTGTGAGCACCTGGGAGACAGGATCAGCTCACCTGTGCTTTGCCTCCCCTCCCTCCTGATTGTTGCAGGAAGCAGCAGCTTTTACAGTGTAAATGAGAGGCTGCTGCCAACAAGTTCCTCCTGATTCCACAGTGCAAATCCTGCATACTAAAGAAGCTGTTCCTAATTAGACACACACTAGCATTTAGCACATGGAGGTATTAACAAAAGGCAGGCATCCCTTTGCTAACAGCTACACATTTTGGGTACTCAGAGTTCATCTCTGTCCTGAAGAACTTGCAGCTTGAGCTTGTGCACAAGACTCACAGGGAACTTCTTGAATGGGGAATTTTCCAGTTGTCAAATCTGAGTGGTTTTGTGGAAATGACCTGACTTCCCAGACCTCTGACAGAGCACATCCATGTCTGAATGGCCACGGTTTCCTGCTTTCCTAGAAGCCCCAGCCTTTCCAAAATCCCACACAAATGGAATAAATAATAAAGGCTTTCAATTTCATTAAAAGGCTGGGGGTCTTGGACAAAAATGATCCTGGAAGTTTTTGTTGTTGTTTTTTGCTTTGTTTGTTAAAGTCTTGTTTTCTGGTAAGCTCTATTTATCACCTAATAGAAAAGGTGGAGGAAATGGGCCTTTGAGAACAAATGGATTAAATGACTTCCCCAGGGTCTCACATGTACTCCAGAAGCAGAATTGAACTTACAGCTCCTGAGTATTAGTAGGGCCTTAACTGCAGAATGATCTCAGTCGTGTTATGTGAACATAATCTCAGCTATATGCTGGCTGACTTAAACCTCTAAAAATAAAAGCAAAGCTCTAGCTCAAAAATAAAATAAAATCCTGGAATCCCTTCAGTACAAGTGAATTATTGATATAAACCATTTAAAGAGAAGTGTTGCTGTTGTGGAGGAATAGCCTTTTAAAAAGTGTTTTCAAAGGACAAATGTTTATATTCAATAACCAGACTGCAGGGAATCATCTCTGAGAATGCTGCTTTGAGTCTTTACCCATAATTTGCTAATGAATTTCATCTTAAGTGCAGTTAAAATGTAAGAGTTTAACTAGGGACTGGATTGAAAATAATAATTTTTCTTCTTCCTGTTTTCTCTCTAGGCACTTGTTAAGAAATGTTTGAATGCAATGAAGTGTTAAGAGACTGAGAGCTTGTTAAAATAGCAGAGGGGCAGCTGTTGGAGGGGAGGCAAAGAAGAAAGTAAGGAATGCATCTGAAGAATCTTTCTTTCCAAGGAAGATTAAAAGCACTTCAATTTGAGGAAAAATAAATGTCTTTACAGATCTTCCTGTTACACACTTTAAAATCAAATGAGGCAGAAAATTTGTTTGGCTGCTTCTGTGAGCATCAGTCCTTTATGTCTGCATTGGGACACTGGACCTGATGTGTACATACCCAGGTTAATTGCACTGGTAATGGTCTCATGCAGCAACTAGATCCAAAATTGGATGGATATTTAGGAATAATGGATGTACTCATAGTAACTGGGATTGCTAAAACCAGGATAATGTGCTCAATATCTAGGTTGCAGTGGGTGATACATTCAATTTTGATAGGGACGTTTTGCATTAAAAAGGCTTCTCTATCCAATAATTAATCAACTTCTATATTTATTGCTCAATAGCCATCACCAGCTCAGATAGTTAGGCATCTTCAGAGATGGCTTCTCCCAGGGCTTCTGCATTCCCTGAAGCCTTCCCAAATGGTGTAACCAATGGGATCAGATCAGCTTTAACTATGAGGGACAAACCCAGCAGCTCTATAGCAGAGAAGTGTCTGTTTGCTGGCCTGGGCAGGGGCTGAGCTCAGGCTGTGTCTGTCTGTCTGTCTGTCCTGGTGCTCACTGGCCTGGGCAGGGGCTGAGCTCAGGCTGTGCCTGTCTGTCTGTCTGTCTGTCCTGGTGTTTGCTGGCCTGGGCAGGGGCTGAGCTCAGGCTGTGCCTGTCTGTAAGAGCCAGCCAGGCTCTGCAGGGCACAGTCTTGGGATGGGAGTGCAGCTGGTTAGAGCCTGGTGCTGCCAGCACAAGGTGGTGGGTGTAATCCCACATGGCCATTCACTAAGGAGCTGGATGTGATGATTCTTGCGGGTCCCTTGCAACTCAGGACATTCTGTGATAAGAATCTGTGATAAGAAAGCTGCAGATTATCACAGGAACTGTGGGGCTGAGCACAGGCAGCAGCTGCAATTGTTCACTGCAAGTCCTCTCAAATAAGAACCAGTTCATGTTTGTCTACCAAGACTGGCACAAGGGCAAGTGCCTGGGATGTCTCTGCTTGTGTTTGCCACAAACTAAAGGAAGGGGCAGGTTCTCCGTGAGTCCAATCCACTGTGCCAAACAGGAAAGGACTGCTTGGCCTGTGCCCTTCTGTTCTCTCTACCTGTGCTGGGATGGATCTGATGCTTTTTGGACCCTGCCTGGAGCTGAGTCTTTAAGTCAATCCAACTGAAAATTAACCTCCCCCCCCCATAAAAAAAAAAAAAAAAAAAAAAAAA